>CM077457.1:0-96747 GCA_039654765.1 Mylopharyngodon piceus
TCTCACATCAGTATGTATTTTCTGATGTTTTTGTAAACTTTGCCGCCGTGAAAAACTCTTTCCACACACAGAACATGAATATGGCTTCTCCTTCGTATGAACTGTCAGGTGTTTCTTCAGGTTTGATGACCCAATAAATGTTTTGCCACATTGATCACATGTGAATGGTTTCTCTCCGGTGTGGGTCCTCATGTGAATCTCAAGATTACGATTGTTTGAGAAGCTCTTTCCACACTGGTCACATGTGAATGGCTTCTCTCCAGTATGAACTCTAAAGTGAACATCAAGACTGTGTTTGGTTGTGAAACTGTTTCCACATTGACTGCATACATACGGCTTCTCTCCAGTGTGGATCCTCATGTGAATCTCAAGATTACGGTTGCTTGAGATTCTCTTTCCACACTGATCGCATGTGAACGGCTTCTCACCAGTATGAACTCTCATGTGAAAATTAAGACTTTGTTTGGTTGTGAAGCTCTTTCCACACTGATCACATGTGAACGGTCTCTCTCCAGTGTGGATTCTCATGTGAACATCAAGACTCTGTTTGGTTAATAAACTCCTTCCACACTGATCACATGTGAACGGTCTCTCTCCAGTGTGGATTCTCATGTGAACATCACGACTCTGTTTGGTTGTGAAACTCTTTCCACACTGACTGCAGGTGAAAGATTTCTTGGTTCTTCTTTTCTTTAAAAATGTCTTTTTAGTCTTTGAGCAACTCAAAGGTTTTTCTCCAGGTTTGACATGATGTTTCTCCTCCACTTCACTCAATTCTTCACTTTCCTCCTCCTCTTTAATCATATCTAAAATGGAAGAAAAAAAGAATTAATTTCATTTTCAGTACAACAAAATAATCCAAAGAGAAAAATATACATATATACATAAAAGTGAGCCCTGATGTAATAGCAGAAACTAGACAACTGCTAAAAAATATTATCATCACTTTGATGCCTTTTTATAAATTAATGAATGTTAAGTAATGTCCCTGAAACTTTCTATGAATGATGGTCACTGATCATCAATTGTTATTTTTAAAACATTATTGACAAATCTCATGTTTCTGTATTGAGAACTTCAAGGGAGAGTAAGTAGATTTTGAAAAACACTGTTTGGAAGTTATTCGGGGTGGGGGAAATTTTGAGCTTCTGTATAATTTCCATATGATTTTACTTATATACTCATGATTAAATGATTTTGTTTTTCTCAGAAGTGCTTAAGTATGCATTCTTAGGGTGACAAGTGGAAAAACACTGAATTGGTAGACATGTTCCTAATATGGTGAAAAGACAGAAAAAAAACTTTCGAAAGACAATTGGATGTGTTTGTCTCTTATGCAGTAGAGTCAGTTGATTTTTTGCCACAACAATTTGGTGTCAGAAGTGGGATTCCATGGATGTGCCTTTTGGACCCGAGAGCGGACAGTGACTGATCATCCTGGACTTAGTAGTCTCAGCCCTACCCCGAACAGATTCAGGGATGAGGGGCCGACCACCATGGTCCAGAAGGGGACACCACTGGAATCAGTAAACGAACCCAGGTGGCATCACAACGCTCTGGTAAGAGATAAATCAACATTTTATGGGGAACTGAAGTTTTGAAATTTTGTGATTAAGAGTGATTAAGAGTAAAATTTGGAAGATTAGGAAATGGGAAAAATTGAAAATTTGTGATTTGGTGAATTGGGCTAAAGATTGGAAAATACGGGACAAACCATATTGGTTGGTCTGGCTGACTCTGTGGTTGTGGTCAAGAGATTTCTAAGGGGAATTGAGATCACGTGGGCAAACGCAACAGTTATTTCTGGAAGGGAAATTTAAGCTGCGTCACACAGCTAAAGCAAATTTCTGGGGAATCCAGCTTTAGTCGGGACTACAGAAAGTTTGTGGGTTCAGGGAAAGCCTGAAACTGAGGCTGTGTGAACATTCCTGGAAATTGAATCACGTTAGGACACAGTTAAGACATTTCCAAACGGGAGGTTTCTGGAAGGGAAATCTAGGCTCCATCACACAGCTAAAGCAAATTTCTGGGGAATCCAACTGTAGTCAGGGGACTACAGAAAATTTGTGGGTTCGGGGGAAGCCTGAAACTGAGGCTGTGTGACACAGTTTAGACGTCTTAAGTTGCACAACAGGGTCAGGGCACTGGAGTGGAAGCTCAACCTGTCCGATTTTAGGTGAAAAGTCGGGTCTGTAGGAGACGTCCAACTGATTATTTAGGTGCGCACCGACAAGGTAAATTCACAAGAGTTTGGGAGAGCCACTATGGGGAAATCCCAGAGAAAGCTTGCAGAATATGATACACCTGTGTTTTGTTAAATGAGAAGATTGTATGGCCAAAAATGCATGCTAAATGTAGGAAAATTAGTCAAGTATTATGATTTTTCTGAGAGAAGGAACATTAAGGAGACTTAAGGTCATAAGGGAATGAGTTGAAGAGAATTGCAATGTGGGGATGTTGTGTGAAAGCGGTGTGTGAGTGTGAAATGTAAGCAGACAGAAGGGAAAGAAGGTTGATGCGGGAAGAATTGTCATATAGGGAAGGAGAATGGAATGTAACTTACTGATAATGTTTACATCTGCAGACTATCTATTTGATAGAGGAATGCGGGATAAGTGGCCATAATGGAAAGAAATTTAACAGCAAAAATGAATGTTTTGAAAATGAAAATTCTAAAAGAATGTTTCACTATGGAAAAATATTTGAACAAGTTTTAAGTATGTTGTTTTTTATGTGATGAGCGCCATCGCTATCATAGTGTAAAATAACTAAAATGATTTAGGACCTTTCTAGATGTTTGTTTTTTGATGGTCAAAATGAAGGGGGTTTAAATGGCAAAAATGAGACTGCCAGTTGTAAAAGAGACTCGAACTGATTGCAAATGTGTAATTTCTAAATTCCCTGATGTGTGAGTAAAAGACAAATATAAACACAGTTGTTTATTTGAAAATGTATGTCTTAATGTATGTCTTAAGCTGGGCCAGAGTTAAAAGACAGTAGATAAAGTTCGATGTTATAAAAAGGCAGTGTACTAGTCCTGAATTCCTCAGAGTCTCTCTCATTTAAAGTCAGTGAAGAACAGTGTCTCAGTTGAAAATCATGGACACAGAGATGTTAAAAGGAATGATTGCCATGAAGAGGGCAATTAGTTGGCAATTTGTCAAAGTAAAACTTGATGAGTATAAAGAGGTCTTTGAAATTAGTAATACAGACCTTGAATGATAGAAGTGACTATTTTGATGAATTTACTCTATGACCAGTAATTTTTTTGTCTGATCTTTGTCACCACCATGTGCAGGGCAGATTGCTCCGGTTGCAGATGTAGCAGAATACTACACTGAATGGACAGTTGTAATAAGTTCACTGAGTATAATCTCAGCACTGATATGTTGCTGCTTTAAAGATGTTTAATGGATTTTAGTGATTACATACAGCTGTCATTAACCTTTCTCCATTGTTTAAAATTATTAGGCAGTCCAATGGCTCTGGTGGCTCTTGAATGATGTTTCCTAAGCTCCAGAAAACACCTGATTTTGTTGAAGAAAACTGTCAAAGATTTCATGAAGGGAAAGAGCGGGTACCAGTGTGCACGAGGTGATTTCTCAATGATGGGTAAGATCCTCTTTGGCCAGACAGGGGACAACCTAAGGAAGGGGGTTACCGCCGCCACTGGGCATCTACCCTGATGGGAGGAGTTTATGTGAGATGGATATGAGAGTGGAGCGGATGTCTGTGAGGCCAGCAGCATCATTAAGGGGGGATGACCTGTGAGAAGGTACAGCAGTCTGCCCCAAAAATGTTCCTCTATACGACTCACCAGAAACCGCATTCCTAGGATGGCTTGTTTTTCATTGTGACAAGTCTACAACTTGATGCAACTATGCCAGGGGACAAGACCCTGAGGAGAAGAAGATTATTGATAAAGAGCCGATGGGAATGAGCTTTCAAGAGCCGGCTGAGACCATGGGGTGATTGTCCGTAATTTCTGGGGAGACCATAGCAAAATTTATTAACATGATGTTGGTTGCCCTATTGGCAAGAACTGTATAGAAGTTTAGGATTCAGCATTATGATGAATCTCTGAATTCATGAGGCTGTGTTGATTTTGAACTAATATGTCTCTATCATAGTTTCACTCCTGCAGGTCATTAGACATGGCAGAGGATAATTCCAAGGCATGATGGGTGGTTAAAGATGAAGACCACTTTTGCAGATTCAAGAAAAAGTTAAGTGAATTCAGCATTTAACCTAAAGATACTTTAAAAATGCTCAAAGTATAAGTTACAGTCTTGTGAGGCTGGTGAAAAGATTATTTGTGCAGTAAGAGAGAGAGACTGCTGGGGTAGAGCCAAGGATACTCTGTCTGTTATCAGCTAAAGCTTAAACAAAAAGCAATGAGACAGGAACCAAAACAACCCAGCTGACTTTTATAAAAATGAATTAAAATGAACATATATGCTTTGAGACTGGATAAGAGATCATGCAAAAACTACATGAAAAAATGTGAAGGTTAAATATGTTTTTAGACTTAACAAAGGCAAACATTGAAAATGAGCAGTTCATAGTCATGTGTGTCTAGTATGAGTGTGACTGAAACTATATCTTATGTTTCGTATGTGTTAGTTTGGGGAAATATTCTGTCCTCAGTGTGTGCATATGTCATTAACCTCTGGAATGAGTGTTTTATCATTACAGATGGGTTAAGTGAAATGAAAAATTTTGACAAGCTGATAATTTGTATTGAATCTAATGAAAAAACAATACAGAACATGGGACAAGCTTTACGTGGATTGGGTTATCCAGCTCTGTCTACTAGTGGTAATTTTGACAACTTTTGTCATTTATGATGTTGATTTGAATTACTCTCTGGATTAGTATGTTTTAGTATTTTTGGAAAACTGGAATTGTGAAATTGAAGACTGCAGTCCATGGGTTAAAACCCCTGGTCTAAATTCAACTGAGGGTCTAAATGTAAACACTGTCAGCTATGTGTGATCACGATGCTAAACGTAAAAGTTGTAGACTGAATGTTGTATGGCTGAAAATATGGCTGATTTTTTTTTTTTTTTTAATTAGGTTAGAAGACCCCATTTTTGGGAATGGAAGGGGCTAAACAACAAGTGGCATCAACCGAATTGTGTGAACATGACATGTTGAACTATTGCGAAGAAATGTTTTCTATCCTGTCTAAAGTTTGTGTACAGGTGAAATCAGCTCAAGGAATTCCAAATCACCACTGAGGTTCGACAATGACACATCGTGGGCTAAAAAAATGGATTTGTTGTGAAAAGATGTTATACAACTAAGATGGTACATGCTTAAATGTCTGTAAAATGAAGAATGCTATTTCAATAGTTGGGCGATGTACCTCAATTAGTTGTTTGTATTGATGCAGGGCTTTACAGTAGGCTCCACCTACTGGTGGTAAATGTAATACATTTATTTTCATATTTACACTTTACATGGACATTTTTACTTAAAAATATCAAACTTTTAAAGTTTAATTTTTTACATATTTCTAAATTCAAAATTATATTTAAAAAAAATTGGTACAACATTATTTAGCAATTAACTGCATTAAGCAGTCTATGTAAATGTGTCTAAAAACCACCTCAGATGGAGCTCCTGTGCCACTTCTGCAGTGCAAAGATTTTTGATGATTTATTTTGATAGGTAACAGCCTGATTGGGTCTTATTCTTATAACTGAATTTATTGTTTAACATTTAAAAACAAATTTTCTATTTTAATTTAAGAAATTGATGAAATATGATGCATACATTTAACAAGATTAGGGAAAAAATGCTCTTATAATGGTAAAAATGGAAATTAATTTGGAAAAAATGGAAATTAATTTAAAGGGGCAAATATCGCCCTGTAATAGGAAAGTTAGTGGGGAAAAAAAGCTGAAAAAAGCTAAAACGCTTGGAACAGAATGATATTCACACTCACGTTAGACACATTTAACATTACATAAAGCACATAAACAGTACCCGATATTATCATTGCCATAATTTGTGTTGCTATTCCAGCCGCGACGTGCGGAGAAATAGAAACCGTTTCTAAAATAGAATATTTGTGTGTCGCAGCTGGTTAGGACAATACTCAGTTTGAGTTTTAACCCTCTGGAGTCTGAGACTGATTTGGGGCCCTGGAGAAGTTTTGACATGCCCTGACATTTGTGCTTTTTTCAGTTGTTCATAAACATATTAATGGCAAAATTGTCATTACACTGTATTCAGCACAAACTAGGCTACCATAATATGTGAGGAACATGTATGTACATGTTTTTTTTTTTTTTGAAGGAATAGCGTTTATGTGTGGTTATTAAAAAAAAAAAAAACTTACGTCACTGAAATAAGGCCACAAAACTAATGTTATATACCTGTTCACAAGACTTCTGGGTACTGGAGGTTGTAGACTAGAATTTTTGCTTCAAAATGATGTAAAAAATTATCCTGCCTACTTGTTCATATAAAACAATATATTGATTTACATTTTGTAAGTCACTTTTTGTCAAGACACACAGTATGCATGGAGGCATGAATCATCATGAATAATGCTGTGATTCACACCTGAGAAGACAAAAGATCCGCATAATGAGCTGCATAATGACCCGCATTAATGAGCCCTTTCAGTCAGGTAGGCTGTGAAAAAACCCTCTGTGATCATGTCTCAAGCTCATCATGGTGTATATCAAACATACAGAAAAAACAGCAATACTGTGAAAAATTATTACAATTTAAAATAATGTTTTTCTATTATATACTTTAAAATATAATGTATTACTGTGATGCAAAGCGTCTGAACATTCATGTTACCTCTACGGCATTTCATATAGGCTTTTAGCTTAAAAGCATGCACATTTGGAGAAATATTGATGAATTCTCATATGTTTATGTCAATTTTCTATACAGATGAATAATATTTATTGAATATTTATTGTCATCACTATGAGCACTGGATACAGTGTTTTCAATTCATACTTGCAGCCTGAGGGTGCTCTGTGCACATTTAGTCCACAAATGTCTCAGTGAAGAACAGGCATACCATGTGACTTTCCAGGAAATAACAGAGGCTTCCAGAGATCGCTAACCATGGCTATAACATGCAGATAGACACTTTTGAAGATAATAAATACACGATTGCGACGATGTGTACATGTATTGCCTCAGAATTTGCGTCTGAATAGCGCTCGCTCCGTGGGCGGAAAATGAGCTGAATCACGAACGTTTGTGTCTATTTTCATTCAGATTACATAAACAGAGAATTTTTGTTTTCGATTTTACTTACACGATTTAAAACCTGACATTTCAATGTTTCTTTAGACATAAGTCTCATTTTTGTGTCATTAGTTTTCACTAAATTAGTTCATTTTCTGAGAACTATCAGATTGGATAATGCATAATGTTAGTTTTCTTTATTTTGCAAAAAGCACATTTTGTTTACTCTGAGTATACACAAATAAAAGAAGACATTCTATAGTTTCAGTTGATATATTACTTATGTCTCTATGACAAAAAATGATGGAGTATTTTAAGTCTGTTTTGCTGCAATGTGAAAAAAAATCCTGCAAAACGCGCCGGAGCGTTTCCCGACTCCAGAGAGTTAACAAGCTCCTATATTTTGCAGTATGTAAGTTTAGATTGATAATAATGGGTAAAAAGTAGAGATGCACCGATTGCAATTTTCTTGGCCGATTCCGATTTTTTGCCGATTCCGATTTTCTTTCTAAGAACTGTAATTGACAACATATACAAACAAAATCTACTTTTCTTCAATGCAAAGTTTTATTTTCATAAAAAAAACTAAAGTCAGTAATAAAATATAAAAGCTCAAATAAATGCAATAGAAAAAAGAGAGCTATGAAACTAAGTTTTTCAGGTTAACGGTTTTTATTCAGGTAAGAAATACTACAGAAATTAAAGTAATCAAATGTAAAATAACACATTCAGTCTTTATTGTAAATATTAATACAGATCAATTATTACCATTAAAGTTATAAAACGTATTCAGTCAAGAGCAGAAAGTGATTTTTTCTTTGTCTTTTGTGCTTTGATTAACATGACAGACAGCAGCAGGAATATTGGACTGCTGTCCCTTTAAGAGTTTATGAACGGTGTTCAACGGACCCAATACTGTTACACACGACATGGGTTCACTTTCTTAGCTATTTAACGATTCAGAACTGACTGTTTATCTGAATACTCACCAAGATTGCCTGTGCCGCTGGTTTTGACATACTTTTGTATGTATTTGACAGTTTAAGCGCAGCAAGGCACTTATTTTGGTACTTGTGACTCTGTTTGACTTCTGTCTCTGTTCGAGACTGAGCGTGGCTTGTTTGCTCCACTTATAGTGGTGCGCGTGCTTTTTGGTGTGAGCAATACAAGCACTATTATAGCGACTAGCGAATGAGACGAGTGAGAGAGAGGAGGCGCCCGCGCGGGTGTGCGTTACTTTACCGTGACAGAGAAGAGAGCGAGAACGTGCAGCTGAATGCCTGTGCCGCTGGTAACAAAATGGATCGGCTCAGAATCTGGGCCGATCATGAGGGAAATCGATTGATGGCCGATCGATTGGTGCATCTCTAGTAAAAAAGCTAATAAATTTTGTTTCTATTATTCTATTTACCACAATGTCAAAGCAACACAGCTTAACCCAAAATACAAGCTCTTTCCACACTGATCGCATGTGAACGGCTTCTCACCAGTATGAATTCTCATGTGAAGCTCAAGATGTTGTTTGGTTGTGAAGCTGTTTCCACACTGAGTGCAGGTTGTTTTTTCTCCAGGTTTGACATGATGTTTCTCCTCCACTTCACTCAGTTCTTCACTCTCCTCCTCCTCTTTAATCATATCTAAAATGGAAGAAAAAATAATTATTTCCAGTACATCAAAATAATCCAAAGAAAGAAATATACATATATGCATAACAGTAAGCCCTGATGTAATAGCAGAAACTAGACAACCGCTACAAAATATTATCATTACTTTGATGCCTTTTTATAAATTAATGAATGTAAGTTATAATCAATGTTATAATTAATGAAAGTAATGTCCCTGAAACTTTCTATGAATGAGGATCATTGATCCTCAATTATTATTTTTAAAACATTATTGACAAATCCCATGTTTCTGTTTCTGTGAGAACTTCAAGGTGGAGTAAGTAGATTTTGAAAATCACTGTTTAGAAGTTAGTCCGCCGACACCAACAACAATCGCATAACCAATCAGAATTAGGGGGCGTAGCTATAATGTTGAGGAGAGAGAACGAGTAACACCATGTCCTAACCAGACGCGATGCGATAAGATTTCAGGCGACAAGCAATCTGACTGTCCACACCAGACACAAGATCTGAGGTGAATTAGCCAGTGATGTTTTCATTACAGCTAAAAAGCTGTGAACACAGAATTATATTCAAACTCACTTTAGACGCTTTTAAGATTACATAAAGCACATAAAGAGTAGCTGATATTATCATTGCCATAATTTATGTTAATGGGGGGGGGGGGTTAAGTGAAAATAGTACTTTTTAGTGTTATTGTTAACATGTTATAATTAACACGTTAACAATAACATATTAACAATAATTACACGAAATAATACTTATTTAAATTTGTTGTTTTTTCGATATCTTTTGAGTTATGGAACAGTTTTTGTCATCGTTTGTAACCCATTTTTTGTACAATTAATTATTCAAAGAATAATAACCTGAGAAAGCTACAGAAAGAACAAGCTGAATTCAACATACCCCAACATTGCTTAGTTCTGGTGAGTTGTGCTAAACTTCGATTCCGATTTCTTTAGACATTGTTTTTCAGGTAAGAAGTAACAGTCCGTGGATATAAATGCACTCGTCCAAACGCAACTTGTTGAAACTTTGTAATTCCATCCTCGTTTTTTTTTTTTTCTCTTTTTTTCTCATTAAAACCAAAGGTGTTCATCAGTGATTGTATATCAAGAGCAAAGACATGTTTGTGCATTTTGTTTTGTGCTTTTAGCAGAAGCGCTCGATCGTCTGTGTGAAGACTGCGCATTGTGCACGAGCGCCAAGAGAACTGATAACAGCGGCAACGAGCAAAAACAACTCATTCCAGCGAGAGATCGCCTCTTATTTAACACAGACCAACAAATTTCTTATCGAATTGAGATATTTCTTTCTTTTAGGTACGTCCGTGCGTGCCGCCAGATCGAGACACGTCCCACCCGCAAATTATACCTATACAATAAGTAGCCTATACTTTGAGGAAACTATTAAAATATTCCACAGAATGAATAGTCTTGTTTTATTTGTTATATGTCATTATGTCGTTGTATTAGAAACACCCTCACAGCATTAACATTCGCAACATGAGTCAGGAGAAATTGTGCATCTCTTTAGTTTCATACAGATTACATTGCAGGAGAATATTTGTTTTAAATGTGAATTGTTTTATTTAAAAGTAGACCTTTAATGCTTTCTTTAGACGTATGTTTCATGTTTGTGTGATAATTATTCGCTGAGTTTCAGTTAATTTTTTAGACGTTTCAGAAAGATTCAAAGACAGATGAAAGCGCATTCTGTTTTTTTTATTTATTTTTTATTTTACAAAAGCAGGTTTTGTTTTTATTGTGAGCGTACACAAATAAAAGTAGACCATTTGTAGTTTGTGATGATGTCTTGCACTAATCTGTATCGCCAAAAATGACGGAGTAGGCCTATTTTAAGTTGTTTCAGCTGTCATAAGGAAAAATCCATCAGAACGCGCCGGCGCGTTCGTTGGCAAGAGGGTCAAAGAAAACGTAACCTATTTAGTTTAATTTTTATGTTTAAATATTAGACTATAGCCTAATATTAGTTTTTAAATTTCATTTATGTTGATTATGAAAAGTGAACAGTATGACTAAGATAGGCTAATAAGATGCGCAATATATCGGGAGACATGCAGTGGGTCAGACGTGCTTTTGACCACTTCATTAAGTTTTGTTTTGTAGTAAGCCTTTCTCTAAAGTGAATTTCGTTTTGTATAAATTGTATCTTAATTTTAATCAATGTTTTATCAACCAATTGCCTGGATTTAATAAATAGGAAGAAAACCAAAAACGTCGGGTGTGAACGTCATAATTAATTGAAGATATTGTTGGTCGAACGTTATCTGTAGAAATCACAAGTCCTGGAACCTTAAAATTATCATTAATACTCTTGTTATACTATTTAAGGTACTGAAGACTCTTATGCCCTTAAATTTATCTGATGAGCATGAGCGGAGTAAAATAATGAAAGTGATCAGCATGATTGATATTCAAAACGGTAAGCTTGCGCTGCATTGTGTGTGTATCTGCAGTCTGCGAATTTATATGAAGAAATAGGCAGTTGTCTCCTTTACGCAGGAGCAGAATGGTGTGTTCAAATGCAGTTTTTTGCACCGATGCGAGGCGACAACACAGTCGGCTTTCATCAGCTCTAGTTCTTTAGCGTCTGTTTGGTGTGTGAAATTTTTCCCTACCAGTTCATATTTTGGCGCTCTAACCCAGTGAAACTTTCACAGCAGCATCTCATTTAATTATGTCAACACAGCAAATTATGTGATAGGCTACTGGTCACAGAACATGCAAATAACTTAAAATTTTACAGTCATAACGTGTTCATTTGTATGGTCGCCAATGGCGACCTCAGCAAAAATATCCCTCGCAAATTAATATTTTTAATCGCAAATGCGACCATTTTAGGCTCAGTCTGGAGCCCTGTTATGTCAAAAAACATTCATCCAATTGACTTCACACGTGGCGGATTCGTTGCTGCGCATTTTGTGCATTATGGACACACGACATGTTCAGAATGAATAACTTTTAATAAACTACAGAACCGCAAATTAAACTAGCTGAAAGCGGCGGGCCTCACACGGGCAGAGCTTACATACTCCGAGAACGGACAATGCACTAGTGATATAAAACACAGGTCTGTTAAGAGCAATACTTTTAACACTCAAATGCATGATGTGCAATAATACGTGCATGCATGAGATCACAAAAATCATGTTTTTTTTTGTCAAGAGTGGACATTAATCCTGTTATCAGCATGATCACAGAGGGTTTTTTCTCAGCCTACCTGACTGAAAGGCCTCATTATGCAGCTCATTATGCGGGTCATTATGCAGATCTTTTGTCTTCTCAGGTGTGAATCACAGCATTATTCATCAAGATTCACGCCTTCACGCATACTGTGTTTCTTGACAAAAAGTGTCTTACAAAATCTAAATCAAAATATTGTTTTATATGAACGAGTAGACAGGATAATTTTTTACATCATTTTGAAGCAAAAAGTCTAGTCTACAACCTCCAATACCCAGAAGTCTTGTGAACACAGATTTATTTTTTTTTTTGGCCTTATTTCAGAGTTTTTTGTTTTTTCAATAACCACACATAAACATTATTCCTTCAAAAAAACAAACATGTACATACATGTTTCTCACATATTATGGTAGCCTAGTTTGTGCTAAATACAGTGTAATGACACTTTTGTCATTAATATGTTTATGAACAACTGAAAAAAGCACAAATGTCAGGGCATGTCAAAACTTCTCCAGGGCCCCAAAAATCCTCAGACCCCAGAGGGTTAATAAGGTAGCCTAACATTTTTCTGACAAACAAATCACTCCCAAATCAGGAATTAGCAGCACAGTATTTACTGACACAGTTAAGGGTAGGCTATTTAAATAAAACAAGAATGACAAATTAATGAAAAACTGTAATAAATAAAGAACACGCTGTCCCAGTAAAATCTCATGTTTGAGGTTTAACAAGCTCCTATATTTCGCAGTAGATTCATTTAGATTGATAAATACATTTTGTTTCTATCATTCTATTTTCCACAATGTCAAAGCAACACAGCTTAACCTAAAATACGAGCTCATGCAGTTGTGCGCTCTAGACAGAATACTCCAGTTGCAGGGAACACATTAGTAGACTAAGAAGAATCAAATATATTTAAGTATAACAAGGTTGGGTTCCTTCAACTGTAGGGCTATGTATTGCCAAGACTCTGGCGATACGATGCATATCACAATACAGGGGTTACGATAAGATATTGTGATATAGTTTGTGTCCTACATTTTTCACTTAACCCTGTAACTTCTGACATGATTTTCCTCCTTTTAAAAACAGTGTTTATTAAAAATTGTGACACCCAGAAGGTGACATCATCTGGGCCTAAAATATAATAATGCTTTAAACTATATTGAAAATGTCTAAAATCCTGGTAATGCTGCAAAATGTAAACCATATATAAAATAAATGTAAAAAAAACAGTTAATCTGTTAACCTTCATATGGTCACAATTATTGTCATAATTATTAGAAATGTATTGTTAGAAATGTAAAGCTCAAAAGTGTATTTCAATTTGTGGGGTGATTTTGTGGAATAGTTTGAATAATTCTATCAAAGAAAGTGTAAATATCTTGCAATTTAAAAAAAGGTATAAGAGATTTATTTTGATAAGTACAGAAGTGGGGAGGGAGAGTGATAATTTAGCTGTTGTTTAGCTGTCAAGAAATGCACTGCAGATAAATCCATGTTCTATTTCAAATCAAATCTAAAACTCTCCATTTTATTAAATTTGTTTTTAAGACAATGTGATTTTATTTTAAAACTTTAAAATGCTAACTGATATTCATTCAATGTCTCTATTGTTTTGTGGTGCAAACTGCCCCATTCAGTTTCAGTCTCACCTGCACACATTCACAGCTCTCTGGCTTGGTTATGGCTCTAATTATAATTCTTTTGTCATTATTGTAATTATTGATGACTCTCTATTCACACTGTTTTTTGTTTCTTCTCACTTCACCTTCTTTCAAACATTCAAATGAGCTTTACTATTCAAACAGCTGCATAAGGGATAGCTAGCATATTAGCTTAGCACACCATCAAAACACGGCAATATATGAGATTAAAACCATGTTTTTGCTCCAAACTCACTCTAACGCAAGTCGAGTGGTTTAAACAACCTTCTGTTATCTGATGTAGCTTCAGAACAAAAAATGGATAATATAAAAAATACATTAGCCTCTTTGTTTGTTTGGTTCTTGGTTTTATAGTATGCCTATTCTGCACAGTGATACAGGCTATGTCGATTAGCATTGTGATATAAATATACACTATTATACTAAATATACTGTAATATACTCTACCTGACATGGCTTGAAGAACACAGATAATCTCTCTCTGCGTGTTATTATCGGTGGATGTCATGAAAGGGATTTCTGTCATAATTTATGAAAGTCTCACTCTCTGACTTTCTGCTCGAGGGTGCCCTCTGGCTTCCAATAAACGAGAGTGTTTAGTGCTCCATAACACTCACATCGCCACATTTAAGGGTAAAAATTGAATATTACTCCTCTCTATAAAAATTTGACGAAACAAATAAGAATATATTGATATTTCTCCAAATGATCTAAAAGCCACAAGAGACATTGTTTAGTCAATCGCTTTCATGACGACCGTCAGTTTTTTTTTTTTTTCTCAGTGGATGCAGCTGAGGTTCATAATTCATATTAAAATATCGACTCACTTGGTGTTTCATTTTCATAACTTTCAAGACATTGCTGTCACTATAAGATTTTCAGAATAAAACAGAAATCAAATACTGAGTTCTTTTTAAAGATGTATAATCATTAGACGGGGTAAAATCTTTTACATTAAAACGAACAGTAACTTTGAACTAATGTAAACAAAGAACAAATTAGTGCGCCAATATTCTCCAGCAGTTTAACAGGCTAAAATAATATTTAGTTTGACCTGATGTTGACCATTAATATGAAAGTTTCTCAAACCTCCTTTTACTGACCATTTGTTGATAACAAACATTTGTACCCATTTCAGTTCAACTGTTTATCTAAATGTGCAGAAGTTTTTGAATCTTTCGAACATGACTGTTGTTCAGCATCATGAATGAATGAAGAATAAACACCAACCTCTTTGTTCTTCAGTATCTTCAGTGTGTTTCATTCTGCAGGGTTCTGGATCACTCATGTTCTCACTGTCCTCTTTAATAAACTCAGTCTTTGCAGATTTCAGCTCTTCCTGATGCTTTGATGCTCGTCTGATGGGAATATTCCAGTATTTATTGGGGAATTGCAGTGGGGTGGGAGGAGCTTCACTGATGACGTAATTGCTATCGGAGGAGCTTAGTTAGTGGTGAAACCCAGTGTGGGAGGAGCATCACTGATGATGTGACTGCGATGGGAGGAGCTGGTTTGCTAAAATCAAATATATATCAGTTTGAGTTTGTTTTTAATAATTGACACTTCTAAGCATTTGTATGTTTGTCTATGCATTGTAAAGTAACTGATGCTAATTCACACATTATTTTTATTGCTAATCCTAATGTTATACTGCTTCTTCATTTAAATACAGACAGATTCCCCCTTCTGTTCTAAATTCCCTGTATGAGTATACGGAAAGGACTTTTATCATGAAACATCTTATAGTGTATTCCGCTGGGTGGCGTTAGTTTCCGCTATTCCACCATTGTGTTTTACTTTCACTTTCACCAGCCGTTTGCTCCGCCATTTCTTTAGGTGTTAATGTGCGTGATTAAATGTAGCCTAAGTTTATTTAATTATACAAATTATAAGTGATGCATGTTTATTATGTTGTTGTGTTTAAATATTCAGCTTATGCAACCGAATTTTACATTGTGCACGATTTTATAATATGAGAGCTATATACGGTGATTCACGTGCATATGTTCACTGCTGTTAATCCCCTCTCTATGACATTGGTACATGTATAACGTGTCAGTGTAGCGAGTTGCTCTTTATGTTTATGTAACTTAATGTTATTAGACATACACTGATGTATATTTCTATTCTAAATGCCTGCGCTTCTGGATCATGTTTAGATATGGCTTCTTTTTTGACCTATAGAGTTTTAGCCGGCAACGGCGAATGGCACGGTGGATTGTGTTCACCGACAATGTTTTCTGGAAGTATTCCTGAGCCCATGTTGTGATTTCCATTACAGTAGCATTCCTGTATGTGATGCAGTGCCGTTTAAGGGCCCGAAGATCACGGGCATCCAGTATGGTTTTCCGGCCTTGACCCTTACGCACAGAGATTGTTCCAGATTCTCTGAATCTTTGGATGATATTATGCACTGTAGATGATGATAACTTCAAACTATTTGCAATTTTTCTCTGAGAAACTCCTTTCTGATATTGCTCCACTATTTTTCGCCGCAGCATTGGGGGAATTGGTGATCCTTTGCCCATCTTGACTTCTGAGAGACACTGCCACTCTGAGAGTCTCTTTTTATACCCAATCATGTAGCCTAGTTCCTGCTGAATACAGTGTAATGACACTTTTGTCATCAATATGTTTATGAACAACTAAAAAAAGCACAAATGTCAGGGCATGTCAAAACTTCTCCAGGGCCCCAAAAATCCTCAGACCCCAGAGGGTTAATATGGTAGTCTAACATTTTTCTGACAAACAAATCACTCCCAAATCAGGAATTAGCAGCACAGTAATTACTGACACAGTTAAGGGTAGGCTATTTAAATAAAACAAGAATGACAAATAAATGAACAAACTGTAATAAATAAAGAAAACGCCGTCCCAGTAAAATCTCATGTTTGAGGTTTAACAAGCTCCTATATTTCACAGTAGATTCATTTAGATTGATAATAACATGTAAAGGCAAATACATTTTGTGTCTATCATTCTATTTTCCACAATGTCAAAGCAACACAGCTTAACCCAAAATACGAGCTCATGCAGTTGTGCGCTCTAGACAGAATACTCCAGTTGCAGGGAACACATTAGTAGACTAAGAAGAATCAAATATATTTAAGTATAACAAGGTTGGGTTCCTTCAACTGTAGGGTTATGTAATGCCAAGATTCTGGCAATACGATGCATATCACAATACAGGGGTTACGATAAGATATTGTGATATAGTTTGTGTCCTACATTTTTCACTTAACCCTGTAACATCTGACATGATTTTCCTCCTTTTAAAAACAGAGTATTTATTAAAAATTGTGACACCCAAAGTAACAGCATCTGGGCCTAAAATATAATAATGCTTTAAACTATATTGAAAATGTCTAAAATCCTGGTAATGCTGCAAAATGTGAACCATATATAAAATAAAACAGTTAATCTGTTAACCTGCATATGGTCACAATTATTGTCATAATTATTAGAAATTTATTATTAGAAATGTAAAGCTCAAAAGTATGTGTATTTCAATTTGTGGGGTGATTTTGTGGAATAGTTTGAATAATTTTATCAAAGAAAGTGTAAATATCTTGCAATTTAAAAAAAAAGGTATAAGAGATTTATTTTGATAAGTACAGAAGTGGGGAGGGAGAGTGATAATTTAGCTGCTGTTTAGCTGTCAAGAAATGCACTGCAGCTAAATCCATGTTCTATTTCAAATCAAATCTAAAACTCCATTTTATTAAATTTGTTTTTAAGACAATGTGATTTTATTTTAAAACTTTAAAATGCTAACTGATATTCATTCAATGTCTCTATTGTTTTGTGGTGCAAACTGCCCCATTCAGTTTCAGTCTCACCTGCACACATTCACAGCTCTCCGGCTTGGTTATGGCTCTAATTATAATTCTTTTGTCATTATTGTAATTATTGATGACTCTCTATTCACACTGTTTGTTGTTTCTTCTCACTTCACCTTCTTTCAAACATTCAAATGAGCTTTACTATTCAAACAGCTGCATAAGGGATAGCTAGCATGTTAGCTTAGCACACCATCAAAACATGACAATATATGAGATTAAAACCATGTTTTTGCTCCAAACTCACTCTAACGCAAGTCGAGTGGTTTAAACAACCTTCTGTGATCTGATGTGGCTTCAGAACAAAAAATAGATAATATAAAAATACATTAGCCTCTTTGTTTGTTTGGTTCTTGGTTTTATAGTAGGCTATGCCTATTCTGCACAGTGATACAGGCTATGTCGATTAGCATTGTGATATAAATATACACTATTATACTAAATATACTGTAATATACTCTACCTGACATGGCTTGAAGAACACAGATAATCTCTCTCTGCGTGTTATTATCGGTGGATGTCATGAAAGGGATTTCTATCATAATTTATTAAAGTCTCACTCTCTGACTTTCTGCTCGAGGGTGCCCTCTGGCTTCCAATACACGAGAGTGTTTAGTGCTCCATAACACTCACATCGCCACATTTAAGGGTAAAAATTGAATATTACTCCTCTCTATAAAAATTTGACGAAACAAATAAGAATATATTGATATTTCTCCAAATGATCTAAAAGCCACGAGGGACATTGTTTAGTCAATCGCTTTCATGACGACCGTCAGTTTTTTTTTCTCAGTGGATGCAGCTGAGGTTCATAATTCATATTAAAATATCGACTACTTGGTGTTTCATTTTCATAACTTTCAAGACATTGCTGTCACTATAAGATTTTCAGAATAAAACAGAAATCAAATACTGAGTTCTTTTTAAAGATGTATAATCATTAGACAGGGTAAAATCTTTTACATTAAAACTAACAGTAACTTTGAACTAATGTAAACAGAGAACAAATTAGTGCGCCAACATTCTCCAGCAGTTTAACAGGCTAAAATAATATTTAGTTTGACCTGATGTTGACCATTAATATGAAAGTTTCTCAAACCTCCCTTTACTGACCATTTGTTGATAACAAACATTTGTACCCATTTCAGTTCAACTGTTTATCTAAATGTGCAGAAGTTCTTGAATCTTTCGAACATGACTGTTGTTCAGTATCATGAATGAATGAAGAATAAACACCAACCTCTTTGTTCTTCAGTGTGTTTCATTCTGCAGGGTTCTGGATCACTCATGTTCTCACTGTCCTCTTTAATAAACTCAGTCTTTGCAGATTTCAGCTCTTCCTGATGCTTTGATGCTCGTCTGATGGAAATATTCCAGTATTTATTGGGGAATTGCCGTGGGGTGGGAGGAGTTTCACTGATGACGTAATTGCTGTCGGAGGAGCTGGTTTGCTAAAATCAAAAATATATCAGTTTGAGTTTGTTTTTAATAATTGACACTTCTAAACATTTGTATGTCTGTCTATGCATTGTAAAGTAACTGATGCTAATTCATACATTATTTTTATTGCTAATCCTAACATTATACTGCTTCTTCATTTAAATACAGACAGATTCGCCTTTCTATATGTAAAAGCGCTTTGAGTACCCAGAAAAGCGCTATATAAATGTAACAAATTATTATAATTATTATTATATATCAAGAACTACAGAAAATAATACATGTAATGTCACTTCTTGCAAATAAGAAAAACAGTTGAAAGCATACAGAAATGTTGACACCAATGAAATGAGTTTTATTGTCAATTTACAGTAGATCTGAAGACATCAGCAGTCATAGTCACTTGCTGGAGTGCCCAGGTTGGCCACTAGAGGGCACTCCTTCCCTGACTCTCCTTCACTCAGCCATGAACTTCAACTCCCATAATCCTTTGTCTGGACTCCTCATTATTGCATTCAGCTGTAACTAATTTCATTGTTAGCTTCTGTCTATTTAAACCATAGCCGTTTCTCTCAATATGCGTTCTTGTCTGTACTTGTGTTCTTGTGAAACGTCATCAGTCGCTGTCCAAGTACTGTTCCAATTCAAAGTTCACAGCTAAGTACAGTTCAAATCCCCGGATGTGTTCTTGATCCACCTCTTTTATCGAGGATGCATCGAGAGGTGACTTGTGCGGACTTGAGACAGCCAGGTATCCCAGAATGCATCTCACACTAACCAGCAAGTGTCAATAGTAAAGGAGAAAACCCGCCTAATTTAAACATGTTACCATTATTATATCATGATATGTTGTTTTAAGAGTTTTTCAGGCGAGAATGTACTGGTTTAACGCTCAAATCTGTGGTTTATTGATAAAGATAGCGCCTATTTGAAAATTTGATCGGATGTTTTAGTAGTTGTGAGATCCAGGCGATCACCGGGAGCTCATGTACCCAACCGAGAGCAGCCTTACCTAGGCTAGTCCTTCTGACATTTGCCGCTGGTTCTGATGTCTCTGTAGTGGTTAAACATGACACAATTCGTCTTTTGTATATCTAATGGGTGATCTTTGGTCTCATGAATCTATAATTTGTTCCGTGGCAAATCGTTTTGGCTGAGGGCAAAGTGACGTTTCATAACTTTTAACTTTACTGTTGTAGCCTTCTAAAGCGCTGATTTTGTACGTTTGACTGAATTGTTTGCTTTATTTCTTATTGTATATTCTTATACCTTTTATACTTATAATGGCTATTGTTGATCATTAAAACTGACATTTTAACAAAAAGAGACAGATTTGTGTTTTGTTTGATTATCTTCTCTGTAATAAAATAAAATAAGAGTATGCACATATATTAATATGTTTAATATTTTTGAAATGTAAATGAAAAGAAGCAGGGTTGTTTAATATTTTGTTTTGTTATTAGCCTACTATACTATGCAGACATTGAAGATAAATGAACGCGTTGCCTGAACCACATTTGAGGCTATTAATGTTTTTGTTTTTTAAATAAAACGAAAAGAGGCAGAGTGGTGTTTTATAACACATTTCATTTTATTGTTGCCTAAAATATACATTAAAAGATAACCGGAGAAGCCCAAGCGAGCTGAGTGACGTTATCAAGTACGCTGCTGTGCCATTTGCAGAATCACCGGACTTGCGTCCTCCCGTTCACGGGAGTTCGTTCTCATGAGTTGAACTTGCCAAGTCCTAACTACCAAGGACGCAAGTCTGAACCGTATCCTTTTTAGCTTTTATTGTCTGAGTACACTTGAACCAGTGCCAAGTGTTAGTCGGAGAACTAATAAGTTGTATATTCTTATACCTTTTTATAATGGCTATTGATCATTAAAAATGACATTTAACAAAGAGACAGGGTTGTGTTTTATGTTGTATTTAATTTTATTACAGTGAAGATAATCAGAGTATGCACAAATATTAATATGTATAATATTTTGGAAATGTAAACGAAAAGAGGCAGAGTTGTTTAATATTTCATTTTGTTATACATATATGCAGACATTGCAGATAATCAATCACTCGTTGCCTGAGGCTATTAATGTTTTTGTTTGTAATGTTTCTTTAAATAAAATGAAAAGAGGCAGAGTGGTGTGTTAAAACATTTCGTTTTATTGTTGGCTAAAATATACACAAAGATAACCAGAGAAGCCAGAGCGAGCTGAGTGACGTTATCAAGTACGCTGCTGTGCCATTTGCAGAATCACCGGACTTGTGTTCTCCCGTCCACGGGAGTTCGTTCTCCTGAGTAGAACTTGCCAAGTCCATACTACCAAGGACGCAAGTCCGAACTTTGCGAACTTGGTTTTGAGAAACGCCTCAGGACAGACGGAGACTGTGACAGTACATCCCTCCTGAGGGAGGGTGGGCGCCCTGGAGACCTAATGGGTCGGGAGCTTCAGGACGCCATGGCGGTGAGGCCTCCATGGTCTTGGCCACTATGGCCACAGGTATATGGCCCCCACCCCCCAAAATTTCTTTGGGAGGATCTGCGCATCCCTGGGCTGGAGCGGATTCTGAAGCGGGCTCGTGGACTGGAGCGGAGTCTGGAGCTGACTCGGGGACAGGAGCGGAGTCTGGAGCCATCACTGGACTCTGGTCACAGGCTATAGCCATCTCTGGTTGCTGTTAGAGGGGCTAAAGCCATCCCTGGACGCTGGTCGAGGGGCTAAAGCCATCCCTGGACGCTGGTCGAGGGGCTAAAGCCATCTCTGGATGCTGGTTGCGGGCTAAAGCCATCATTTGACTCTGGTCACGGGCTGACACGGACACAGGAGCTGATTCAGGGGCTGGAGAAGACACTGGAGCAGATTCAGGGGCTGGAGAAGATACTGGAGCAGATTCAGGGGCTGGAGAAGATACTGGAGCAGATTCAGGGGCTGGAGAAGATACTGGAGCAGATTCAGGAACTGAAGGAGGCTCTGTCCTGAACTCGGGGACAGGAGAAGATACTGGAGCGGATTCAGGGGTTGGAACCATCTCAGGGTCCCAGAACATCTTGACCGAGGGCTCAGACGTGGCGGCGGCCATCTTGTGACAAGGCTCTGGGAAGGCTGCCATTTCGTAAAAAGGCTCTGGAGTGGTATTAGCAGCTGAAGCTGGAAGGAAGGCAGACTTTAGCGCTGTTTGAAGCCCATTTGCGTCCTCAGGGAAATACAGGCAGGTAGGAATGGGCAGATTCGTTGGAGGGGTATGTGGAGGGAACCAGCGGGAAGTGAGCTGACCAGGCTACGTGTGTTTCTGATGGGGCTGGAGGAGGAGGATACTTTCATTCTTTAACTTCAAAATTAGAACCATTTAAATAGAGAATAAGATTAATAGACTTGACTAGAGAGAAATAACAGGCAGGTTCGCTATAGTGAATAGTATCCTTATCCAGACCATCAGAAAACAAGCACTAAGGGGAGCATCTGGCCAGCCCACCTGATGAGAGCCCAGTAAACTCCTGCACATACCTCTCCAACGGACGACCATTCTGCTTGAGACCCCACAGGCGGTCCACAGCCAAGATGGTATTATTGGGGTCGGCAGGATTAGATGGGAGGAGAACATGTGCCATGGTGCTGCTGTTTGCCACTGTGTTGGTCCAGTCTTCTGTTACGGACAGAAGTAGGTGCGTGTGATTGGCAGATCAGGAGCGGTGATGAGGAAGTGTGTGCAGCTGTGGGCCAGGGAGGATGATGGGAAATGGAGTTTTTGGAGACCAGGACAGGCAGAGACTGTGACATGGGCTTTCCTGGAGTTGTTGGAGACATTGAAACTCATGACACATCATTGCTCCAATTGTAAATGAGGAGACATATATCAAAAACACAATGAAAAGCCATTTAAAACGTTTCAGTGTCTTTTTAAATAATTACATTAAATGATTGATGTTGTGTGCTGTTGCTTTACCTTTGCAGGCACACTATTGGCTGATTCAGAGGTTGATTTTTAACAGCTAAGTCATTTTATCTGTTCATTTTTAACAGCTAAGTCAAAGCTTAAGACTATTGTTAAGAGCATTTCTGAGAAGTTGTATACGTAAGGGCCTATGTATAACCTGACACCGATTTGCAGTAACAATGGATGCAATGTAATCTACTAGAGTCAATAATATTTAAATAAGTCAGAATGAATGCAAATGTAACAATTTATTGTTAGTCATGCCATTACAATATCAATTAAAAAAATGATCAATACAAAACAATCAAATGCTCAGAAATGAGAGTAAAAGATGCATACCTGACATTTGGAAAATACATAATGAATGTCTGGAGGACACTGAGCGTTACAGGCTGATCTGGCCACAGAATCGCACCTTGAGTCTCCTCAAACATCTCTGACCAAGACAGAAACTTCTTTCAAATGGAATCATGAGCTAATGATGGGAATTTGCATTAATCAAGGTCCCAGACTTGGGTAGTTTACACCTATGGGGAACAAGGGAACAATTTGCATGAAAGACCAATTGGCAGAGGACCCAAATAATATCTCTAAAGCAAAATATCTCTAAACTCTTAAAACCTTTATTGCCTTTGTGGGAATGAGACCTTTTTACCAGTCGCACTGAGACATTTCAAATGATACCAAACATGTATAGTGTTGTATGATAATTGTCCATATTAAACCGTCTTGTGGGGATAATAATTTAATATAATCAAGGAGTTAAAAGGTTAATTTCCTTTGTTTTCTCAGAGAGTAGCCCTATCTTCCAGTTTCTCCAGTCTTACACGTGTGCAGCTTCTCTCTGCTATGGATTCTCTCATGTCTTTTCAGATTTGTTGTACGATTGAATATCTTGTCACAGTATGAACACTTGTAATGTTTTTCTCCAGTGTGAATTCTCTCATGTCTTTTCAGATGTGATGAATCACTGAATCTCTTGTCACAGTATGAACACTTGTAAGGTTTTTCTCCAGTGTGGATCCTCTCATGTGTTTTCAGAGATGATGAACAACTGAATCTCTTGTCACAGTGTGAACACTTGTAAGGTTTTTCTCCAGTGTGAATCCTCTCATGTCTTTTCAGATGTGCTGAACAACTGAATCTCTTGTCACAGTGTGAACACTTGTAAGGTTTTTCTCCAGTGTGAATTCTCTGGTGCCGTTTTAAATTGCTCACTGAAATAAAAATCTTCTCACACTCAAAGCACATGAACTCTATCACACCAGTATGTATTTTCTGATGTGTCTCCTTCGTATGAACTGTCAGATGTTTCTTCAGGTCTGATGCACTAAGAATTTTTTTGCCACATTGATCACATGTGAACGGCTTCTCTCCGGTGTGGATCCTCATGTGAATCTCAAGATTATAATTGTTTGTGAAATCTTTCCCACACTGATCACATGTGAACGGCTTCTCTCCAGTGTGGATCGTCATGTGAACATCAAGACTATGTTTGTTTTTGAAATTGTTTCCACATTGACTGCATACATACGGCTTCTCTCCCGTGTGGATCTTCATGTGTTTCTTAAGATTTCCTTTTTGTATGAAGCTCTTTCCACACTGATCACATGTGAACGGTCTCTCTCCAGTGTGGATCCTCATGTGACGCTCAAGATTACGTTTGCTTGTGAAACTCTTTCCACATTGATCACATGTGAACGGCTTCTCTCCGGTGTGGATCCTCATGTGAATCTCAAAATTACATTTGTGTGTGAAACTCTTTCCACACTGAGTGCAGGTTGTAGGTTGTAAAAATGTCTTTTTAGTCTTTGAGCAACTCAGAGGTTTTTCTCCAGGTTTGACATGATGTTTCTCCTCCACTTCACTCAGTTCTTCACTCTCCTCCTCCTCCTCTTTAATCATATCTAAAATGGAAGAAAAAATAATTAATTTCATTTTCGGTAAATCTAAATAATCCAAAGAGAGAAATATACATATATACATAAAAGTAAGCCCTGATGTAATAGCAGAAACTAGTCAACTGCTATAAAATATTATCATCACTTTGATGCCTATTTATAAATAAATGAATGTTAAGTCCCTGAAACTTTCTATGAATGAGGATCATTGATCTTCAATAATTCACTCACTTGTTTCATTCACTCCTTCAAGTGGACTATATTAGTGGAGTAATGCAGGGAATAGTGAATGAGGGTATAGGGGGCGATTTCGGACACACCCAAAATTTTGTTTTTTTCGGTGCACAAAAAATATTCTTGTCGCTTTATAATATTAATATTGAACCACTATACTCACATGAACTGATTTAAATATATTTTTAGTACCTTTATGGATCTTGAGAGAGGAAATGTCATTGCTGGCTATGCAGGCCTCACTGAGCCATCGGATTTCAACAAAAATATCTTTATTTGTGTTCTGAAGATGAACGAAGGTCTTACAGGTGTGGAACGGCATGAGGGTGAGTAAATAATGACATTATTTTCATTTTTGGGTGAACTAACCCTTTAAATTTACTTCACGACCGTTAAAAAAGTACATTCTATATTGTACGAATGCGTGTAGTATGAATGAATTATGACGTACCACATCTGCCATGTTATTACTGTCACATGACCTACCAGCGTCAGTTACGTCCCTTCAACTCCATTAACAAATCCTCTCCTGTGGCCTCTTGGGATAGTAAAGTGTCCATTGTATGCACACTTCAGAATCTCGCCGGAAGTAGTAAGTCATCCAGGTACTTTTCGCCTACCGTTTTTCGAATGCTATGAATTCGGACATACTACTCTGTTCTAGGGGTGTGCCATATCATACCGTCCACGATAATACCGGTATATGTTTTTACATGATAAAAAAAGTGTCATATGGCGATATCAATGATATATCGACACTATGACGTATGGCGCATTTACGTTACATTCCCTAGCGCGCACAACACCTGTCTGAGAGTAAGAGCAGCATGTCAGCCTCCGATGACGATTTAGTAACTAAAAAGGGAGCTACTTCACTATGGAAGTGGTTTGGTTACAAGTGGTCAGACCTCCAACAATTAAGCACAATATTTTGCAAAATATGCAAGAAAACTTGTTACACCACCACAATTGCACTCGGATGATCTTTCTCACTATTTTCCTCAAATGACTGCGCTAATACAGTCAAATACATACAAAATTATGTCAAAAAGGCCGTCTTGGTGAGTATTCAGTTAAACACAGTCAGTTTTGGATCGTTAAACAACTGAGAAAGAGAATGCATGTGTGTAATATTGGGTCCTCTTAAAGGGACAGTAGTCCAATTCCTACTGCATGTTAATCAAAGAATAAAAGACAAAGAAATCACTTTCTGCTCTTGACTGAATACGTTTTTTATAACTTTAATGGTAAGCATTAATCTGTATTTAATTTTTACAATGAAGACTACAGAAATTAAAGTAATCAAATGTAAAATAACACATCCAGTGTTATTTTACATTTGATTACTTTAATCTCTGTAGTATTTCTTACCTGAAAATGTTGTTCCATATATTTTTTTCTATATCATCATGAATATCATTATCGCAAATATTCTTGAAATATTGTGATATAATTTTGAGGCTATATCGCCCACCCCTACTCTGTTCACAAACTGTTATTCATGTACTATATAGTAGAGAAGTATTCGATTTCGGACACAGTGAGAGTATTTATTAAAATTGTGACACTCAGGAAGTGACATCATCTGGGCTCTTTCTACAGCATGATGGGAAGAGAAGAAAATAATCTCAATCCGTTGTTTCAGTTTTTACACAAACAGTACAGTGTTTATTGCATTCATCAACACTGTTACCAAAGCCTGTTAAGCTTGGTTTCTCCCAAGGTTTTTTTCTCCATTTTAACAGCTATTTGCCACCTGATGTCACCTGTTGGAGTTTGGGTTCCTTGCCGCTGTCGCCTTTGGCTTGCTTAGTTGGGGACATTTGACATTTGATATTCAACAGTGCTTTGCATCTGCCTACATTGACAGCATTTTCTTTAAGAGCTGCTGTGCAGCCAAAATTATATACCAGTTATCACTGTAGAGCTGCTTTGACACATTCTGCATTGTAAAAAGCGCTATATAAATAAAGGTGACTTGACCAAAGTTACTGTAAGAAAAATAATCTCTATAACTAAGAATAATTTATGATAACTACAACTTTATCAGCAAGTATAAATCTGATTTTGCTTAAGTTATGCTTACAACCTTGTCAGTCATTCTGGAAAGTTCATTTACTTGATACAGTTTGGTGTTTTCTATTTATTCCTAAAATATAATAATGCTTTAAACTATATTGAAAATGTCTAAAAACCTGGAAACTAAAACAGATTCTGATCATGAACACTTTGCACGAAAAGCTTAAGTATGGGCTCATCTGAAAGCAAACAATTGGCAGTTTATTGTAAAGTCAGAATGAATTATTTTCATAATAAAAAAAATAGGTATGAAGACCTTAAATACTATTAGAAATATATTTTATGAAATATCTTTATAAAAATAAAATTAGCCTTGTTTCAGTCTAGAAATGCACTGCATCTAAAGCCATTTCAATTTCAAATCTGAAGATAACTCTTAAACTCTGCATTTTATTAAATGTTTTTAAGACCATGTCATGTGATTTTGAGAAAACATCTAAAATGCTAACTGATGTTTATTGTCATCCTCTAAGCATCTATTCAGTGTCTCTATTGTTTTGTGGTGCAAACTGCCCCATCCATTTTCAGTCTCTCCTGCACACATTCACAGCTCTCCGGCTTGGTTATGGCTCTAATTATAATTCTTGTAATTACTGATGACTCTCTATTCACACGTTTTTTGTTTAAACTTCTGACTTGAAATTGCATCAAATGCCCTTCTTGAAAAAAAGAAACATTCAAATGAGATTTACTATTCAAACAGCTGCATAAGGGCTAGTTAGCATGTTAGTTTAGCACACCATCAAAACACGACAATTTATGGGATTAAAACCATGTTTTTGCTCCAAACTCACTCTAACGCAAGTCAATTATCAGTGTTGATTAGCATTGTGTTATAAATATACATTATTATACTAAATATACTCTACCTGACATGGCTTGAAGAACACAGATAATCTCCGTCTGCATGTTATTATCGGTGGATGTCATGAAAGGGATTTCTGTCATATAATTAATGAAAGTCTCACTCTTGGACTTTCTGCTCAAGGGTGCCCTCTGGCTTCCAGTATGAATGAAAGTGCTCCATAATGCTCACATCGCCACATTTAAAAGTAAAAATGGAATAAATATTACTCCTCTATATAGAAATTTGACGTTAACATATGAGAATATATAAATATTTCTCCAAATGTACATACTTTTGAAATAAAAGCCACAAGGGACATTGTTTAGTCAATCGCTTTCATGACGACCGTCAGTTTTTTTCCTCAGTGGATGCAGCTGAGGTTCATAATTCATATTAAAATATCGACTCACTTGGCGTTTCGTTTTCATAACTCCTGACACAGACATTACTGTTACTATAAGATTTTCAGAATAAAACAGAAGCCAAATACTGAAGCTTGAGGTAATTACAATCTTTTACACTAAAACTAACAGTAACTTTGAACTATTGTAAACAAAGAACAAATTAGTGCGCCAACGTCCTCCTGCAGGTTAAAATAATATTTAGTTTGACCTGATGACGATTAAAATGAAAGTTCCTCAAACTCTCTTTACTGACCATTTGTTGAAAACAAACAAACATTTGTACCCATTTCAGTTTGACTGTTTATCTAAATGTGCAGAAGTGTTTGAATCTTTCTAACATGAATGTTGTTCAGCATCATGAATGAATGAAGAATAAACACCAACCTCTTTGTTCTTCAGTATCTTCAGTGTGTTTCATTCTGCAGGGTTCTGGATCACTCATGTTCTCACTGTCCTCTTTAATAAACTCAGGCTTTGCAGATTTCAGCTCTTCCTGATGCTCTGATGCTCGTCTGATGAATATTCCAGCATTTATTGGGGAATTGCAGTGGGAGGAGCTTCACTGATGATGTGATTGCTGTGGGAGGAGCTTCACTGATGATGTGAGTGATGTGGGAGGAGCTGATCTTCCAAATCAAAAATATATTAGTTACTGAATTTGTTTTTATACTTATTGACACATCTAAGCATTTATATCTGTCTGTCTATTGTAAAGTAACTGATGCTAATTCACAAATTCATTTATTTTCTCAGCCTAACATTATTCTGCTTCTTCATTAACCCCTTAAGCCCTGAGGGTATTTTCAGAGTCTCGTAACTCCAAAACTATAGCAAGGAGAGTCAAAAGGTTGGTATCGTCTGAAAGGAAACTTTTTAAATTTTTAAATAAAAAAAAAAAAAAAAAAAAGGACATTCTCATGCTGAGAAACTGCAAAAAAATAAAAATTTACATATCTGGTATCGTTTGAAAGAAAACCTTTTACATTATTAAATTAAAAAAATGAAATTTGGACATGAAATTTCTCATGCTGAGAAACTGCTGAGAAATTGCTCAAGGGAAATTTTACAAATATTTCATATTTGAGCGGAAAGCAGGTAGGAGGACAATTCTTTTTTGGTGATGTCATCTTTTGTCAAGCTAAACGTTAAGTTAAAATGTAAAGTGATAGCCATTTTAGCTTCAGTTAGCATCTGTGCGCCTGTGGGATTTCATGTATCGTGTTTGCATGATCAATATCTCGTGATCGGCTTATTGGATGCTGATGTTGGAATTTTAATCGTGAGAATCTGCTGAAAATAATGATGTATAAAATAATGATTTTCTACAATCGGAGTATGTTTCTGGAAGTTACAAGCAAACACGTGAGATAAATACAGCATCTGTATATTATTTACATATGGGTCTTGCTGGCTTTACGTATAAAAACTCACTTAAGTTTTGTCAAAGCCCAAAACAATTATACTTGTTGTATTCTACTCCGTGAGACCTTTCAAATGACATATAATACATGATTATCTGAGATGCTTTTGATACATTAGAGTACATAATAAAAAAAATATATTTCCTAAATTATGATTTTTTTTAATTATTTTTTTATTTAGAGTGATGACTCAGCGCTTGTTAAGAGTTGAACAAAATGCATTAAAAATCTGAATTTCTGTCAGGGGTTGCTTAGTAATTTGATTATGAATTTTTCTTAAGGGCTTAAGGGGTTAAAATTTATGACCATATCTAGAAATACAGAAAATAACAAATATAATGCAATGTAAATTCTTCTAAATATTAATAATGGCCAGAAAAAACAACTGATAGCATAAACACATAAATAAATGTACATATTTGTAGTCAACAAATGCCCTCAGTCTGTTGACACCAATGAAATGAGCTTTAAGTGTCAATTTACAGCAGATCTGAAGACATCAGCATAATAAATGAGGTGAAAACAGGAACTATTGACATGAAATAAAGAGTGTTTTCAGCAGTTTCTCTGTTAATATTGATGATCCTCAGACTATCAACACTCATTCAACAAGACATTCAGATCATCAGCAGATCATGACACTTTATTATACTATATTATAATATATATTCTGTAGTACTTAATTTGGCTGGTTGTAACTGGTTTCAATCACTATGGCACATCCGGTTAGAATGCAATGAGAGCTCTGATGTTTCTTCTTCAACATTTATTCTCCACTATGGATAGGTACGAGTATGTGTTTGAATTCTTGTTTCTGTCCCAAACAGAAACAAGGTTATTTTTGTCCATTGGCAGATAACAAGAAAAAATATCTTATGTCATTTTACTTATCTAGGAAAAGCATCTGGATTTATGATTTTTGTTTTATTTAGACTGAAAACAAGACAAAAATACTAAAGAAGAAAAGCATTTTTGCAGTGCAACGGTTGATTTGCGCGTTTGAATTGGTGTTTGGTGACGCTTTATAAAGGCAGTTAGCACCAACTGCTATTCACACACTTGAGCGCTGATGTGACAGGTTTTCTTTTTTTCTGCTGATAGCAGCTTTGGTTTGGTCATTCCGTGGTTTCCCACGTAAAGGCTTTTAGCTTTTACAGTCTGAGTACACTTGAACCAGTGCCAAGTGTTAGCCGGAGCTCTACAATCTCAGTTTGCGTGCCCCAGTGCTCCACTGGAAACTGAGGCCGTATGTATAAAGCTCCTCACAGTAAAATGTTAGTGTGAGGAGCAGGGCGGGTCGAGAGCCGTGAGAACGGCGCGAGGGATAATGAGCATTAGCTGCGCATTGCACCGGTCTCGTATCTCACGGTGGAGCTCCAGAAGTGGGAAATGGGAGCGACTACAGTGAAGGACCAGGCCTGGATTTTACGTTTGTGTGGCTGGCAGTCGTCCGTGAGGGATTGCCGGCATTACTTTTGTTTTGTGGTTTGGTTATTTTGGTAGGCTATATTAAAGTTGTTAAACGTTCGCCGGTTCCCGCCTCCTCCTTCCTGTATACACATAAACTTTACTACAGTTAGTCTTAAGTGTGTCAAAATTCTAAGACTGACATAATTTCACTCTTATTCCTAAACTTAATAATAAGTGTGATTCATAAAGGGAGACCACACACTTTCCAATAAAGATAAATATTTAAAATTATATGATGTCATGGAGTTGCTAAGACAATACAAACTCAATCAATTCTTTTTGTAACTGACCTAGTAAAAAAATTAATAACTTTAAATAAATGTAATAAATAAGTTTGAAAAAAATAAGAAGTTTGCTTAAACCATCAAAATATGAGAAAATATCTTTCTGTTTATATTATTTAAATGTTTTAAAATATGAGGCATGAAAAAAACACTAGACAAAGTGAAGGAATTCATCTGACAAAAGTTTTGGCAAAAAAGGAAAAATACATATATAGGTTTTGAAAAAAACATGCACTGACTACAACATAATCAGTTTTTAATATTTCATTGGTCCTCTCGTTTTCACAATTTCTTTGTATGACAGCCTGGCCAGAAATAATGTCTACTACTGCATTATCACAAATAAAACAATTGACTCCAAGCACAGCTACATAACTGTCCACAATAACCGTTTCAGAAAAAGTGATTTGCGTTTATATAAAATGTCCTTATTATTCCATATATAATATTTAGTTATGTTTGAAAATCAGTGACCATGATAAAAATGCCTGGTGAAGAAATTCAGATGGTTTTACTGGTATTTGTATCAATATTATAATTACAACTGAGAAGAAAATATATATTACCCAGGTTTGAAAGGATATGGGAGGGGATAAAATTCCAGATGGAGTAAGGATTTCTGATTATATGACCTCAGCCTTTGTAATTAAAACTCTGCCAGTTAAAGAAAGATCTCTTATTAGTCATTAATTTAATTTCTTATTAGTTCTTTGGATAATAGGATTGAAATTCAGAGAACATCTTCTATGCTGATCTTTAGTAATGGTTATTCCTAAATACTGAACTTCATTTTTTTTAAGGGATACCATAATAAGATGTTTCAGAACATTCCTTGATGGCCATAAGCTCACATTTAGCTAGATTCAAGTATACACCAGATGCCCTTGCAAATTCACTGAATAATTCAATAGCTACAGAAACCTTCATTTTTTCATTTTGAATGAACAGTGTAGTGTCATCGGCTAGTTGGGTTATTTTTTATCTCTCTATCAACAATAGTGATACCCTTCATAGGACTTGATTTGATATGAGAGGAAAGAAGCTGACTCACTAATAAAAAGAGACATGGAGAGACAGGACACCCTTGCCTAATTCCTCTTGTAATATCGAATCTAGGAGAAGTACAGTTTGAAAACTAATAGAACAGTTGCCATTTTTATAGAGTTTTAACAGCTGCAGAAAAGAAAAACCAAAATCGAATTTCTTAAGGGTGTCAAAGAGGAACTGATGCTCTACCGAGTTGAATGCTTTATGTTATATCTACATATAATTATCTTATATGAAGTCAGTCACTATTACAATTTGTCTGCATATACAAATCATATATGATTTCAGTCAACGACTTGCACAAACTTCATCAGAAATACTTTTATTCAACACAAAGAGACACCCCCAAAAGTTGTGGAACTTTGAAAAAGTACTACCTCGCGAGCAGGTACTTCATTTAGACCCTGGTTCCTGCGGGCGAAACACCCCAAAGTTCCTAGTTCCTGGGTAAAGTTCCTGCGGTGGAAATGTGGCTCTAGGCATGACAATGGGAAGCGATTAAAATCAATCAAAAAGCACAGCCAATGAGAAGAGAGTGTGGGCGGGCTCTCTGGGCAAGAGCACATCAGACACAATGAAATGGGCAAGTACATAGTAAAATTCATAAATATAACAATTTAAACATTGTTTAAAGTATATACGGAGTGACTGAACCAATCTTTGTCATAGAATACACTTGTTTGTTCGTGTTGAGTTGACAGTTTGAACGTTCTTGTGCCCATTTATTTATTTTCAAGATCTGAGGTGAATTAGCCAGTGTTGTTTTCATTACAGCTAAAAAGCTGGGAACAGAGAATGATATTCAAACTCACGTTAGATGCTTTTAAAATTAAATAAAGCACAAACAGTACCTGATATTATCATTGCCATACTTTGTGTTGCAGTTCCAGACGTGACGTCGCAGAGAAATATAAACCATTTCTAAAACAGAATATTCACGTGTCGCCGTCACGGCTGGTTAGGACACGGTGAAGATGTCAAATTTCCTACAATGGAAATCACTACTAAGGCAGTCCATTGACTTTCCAACTGACCATCAAACCATACAGCAAAAACAAACAACTTTTATGTTGATTGTGGGCTTCCCTGGACTTGTTGGAGACATTGACGGACCTCATGACACATAATTTTCGCTAAACTCTTAAAACCTTTATTACCTTTGGGTTCACCTCTGTGGGAATGAGACCTTTGTACCAGTCGCACTGAGACATTTCAAATGCAAAGTGTTGTATGATAATTGTTCATATTAAACCTTTTGGGTAAAATTTCAGGTGATCTCAGCATGGGGACAGAAGAGATGGGGGAAGAAGGGGCAAAAGGAAAGAAATGTAAATTAAGACAATATTGAGGTGATCAACTTCTTGTTCAAATGATAATTTCCTTTGTTTTCTTAGAGAGTAGCCCTATCTTCCAGTTTCTCCAGTCTTGCACACGTGTGCGGCTTCTCTCTGCTGTGGATCCTCTCATGCCTTTTCAGATTTGTTGTACGATTGAATCTCTTGTCACAGTGTGAACACTTGTAATGTTTTTTTCCAGTGTGGATCCTTTCGTGTGTTTTAAGATTTGCTGACACATTGAATCTCTTGTCACAGTGTGAACATTTGTAAGGTTTTTCTCCCGTGTGGATCCTCTCATGTGTTTTCAGAGATGATGACAGACTGAATTTTTTGTCGCAGTCTGAACACTTGTAAGGTTTTTCTCCCGTGTGGATCCTCTCATGTCTTCTCAGATTTGCTGACACACTGAATCTCTTGTCACAGTGTGAACACTTGTAATGTTCTTCTCCTGTGTGGATCCTCTCATGTGTTTTCAGAGATGATGACAGACTGAATTTTTTGTCGCAGTCTGAACACTTGTAAGGTTTTTCTCCAGTGTGAATCCTCTGATGTGTTTTCAGATGTGATGACAGACTGAATCTCTTGTCACAGTGTGAACACTTGTAAGGTTTTTCTCCAGTGTGAATTCTCTGGTGTTTTTTTAAAACGTTTGCTGTAGTAAAAGTCTTCTCACACTCAAAGCACATGTACTCTCTCACACCAGTATGTATTTTCTGATGTGTTTGTAAACTTTGCCGCTGTGAAAAACTCTTTCCACACACAGAACATGAATATGGCTTCTCCTTCATATGAACTGTCAGGTGTTTCTTCATGTTTGATGAGGTAAGAAATGTTTTGCCACATTGATCACATGTGAACGGCTTCTCTCCAGTGTGGATCCTCATGTGAATCTCAAGACTATAATTGTTTGTGAAACCTTTCCCACACTGATCACACTTGAACGGCTTCTCTCCAGTATGAACTGTAATGTGAACATCAAGACTATGTTTGTATGTGAAATTGGTTCCACATTGACTACATATATAGGGCTTCTCTCCAGTGTGGATCTTCATGTGTTCCTTAAGACTTCCTTTTTGTGTGAAACTCTTTTCACACTGATCACACGCGAACAGCTTCTCTCCAGTGTGGATCCTCATGTGAAGCTCAAGATTACGATTGTTTGAGAATCTCTTTCCACACTGATCGCATGTGAACGGCTTCTCACCAGTATGAACTCTCATGTGAACATCAAGACTTTGTTTGGTTGTGAAGCTCTTTCCACACTGATCACACGTGAATGGTCTCTCTCCAGTGTGGATCCTCATGTGAATCTCAAGATTACGATTGTTTGAGAAGCTCTTTCCACACTGATCGCATGTGAACGGCTTCTCACCAGTATGAACTCTCATGTGAACATCAAGACTTTGTTTGGTTGTGAAGCTCTTTCCACACTGGTCACATGTGAACGGTCTCTCTCCAGTGTGGATTCTCATGTGAACATCAAGACTTTGTTTGGTTGAGAAACTCTTTCCACACTGAGTGCAGGTTGTAGATTTCTTGGCTCTTCTTTTCTTTAAAAATGTCTTTTTAGTCTTTGAGCGACTCAAAGGTTTTTCTCCAGGTTTGACATGATGTTTCTCCTCCACTTCACTCAGTTCCTCACTCTCCTCCTCCTCTTTAATCATATCTAAAATGGAAGAAAAAAGAATTTCATTTTCAATACATCAAAATAATCCAAAGAGAGAAATTAATGAATGTTAAGTAATGTCCCTGAAACTTTCTATGAATGAGGATCATTGATCTTCAATTATTATTTTTAAAACATTATTGAAAAATCCCATGTTTCTGTAGTGAGAACTTCAAGGTGGAGTAAGTAGATTTTGGAAACACACTGTTTGGAAATTAGTCGGCTGATCGCGTAACCAATCAGCATTGGGGGAGTAGCTATAACATTGAGGAGACAGAACGAGTAACACCATGTCCTAACCAGACGTGATGCGATAAGATTCCAGCGACAAGCAATCTGACTGTCCACACCAGACACAACGCGACAATGAAAAGCGATAAAATCAATCAAAAACCACAGCCAATCAGAAGAGAGTGTGGGTGGGCTCTCTTGGCACGAGCACAGCAGACACAATGAAATCTTAGTAAAGTAAAATTCATAAATATTACACCATTTAAACATTATTTAAAATACATATGATGTGTCTGAAACGAATCTTTGTCATATAATACACGTTTGTATTAAGCTGGAGAGACTGGACTGATTTTCTACTGTTTAGTGTCAATCACCATCTAACTCAGACAGATCTACATTTAGCTTTAGATGTTATATGAATATGGTTTTGTGTCAATTTTTAATGCACATTTAAGAGTGCAAGTTGCAACTATAATTAACAATACCGTAAAGATGACGAAGATCAGTATGTCACAATATCACCCTGCTTGGACTTTTTCTGTTTTGCACCATTTCCTGTCAGTCTGTCATAGTTATGCATTTTGATTCACAAGCTTGCCATTCGATTCAATATCAGTTATTTTGGATGTACTGTATATATCAGGTACAGTACATGGCACATTTTCTCAAGAAAAAAAAAAAATCTCTCAACTAATGCTGTAAAATAAACATGAGAATCAGTTGGTAACACGTTAATATTGAAGGTTAAAATGTATAATTTGTATACAAACTTAAATTACACTTAAGGAAATGTTTAGAATAATAAAGTTATAATAGGCCTACTAACTTTAAAATTATTTCTACTCTAATTCTTTTGTTGTTGTTGTTGTTTTTAAATATAAACATTTAAATGGTGGCTGTCAACTTGACAGATTTATTCAAACATGCATTATAGGCTATTGAAGAACATTAAAAATTAAAATTAATATGTTATATGGTGCATATATTTAGCTAAATGCTTCTCTAAAGATATTTTTTCTAGCTGGCTAACAAGTTTATGGTCACTGAATATGTTTGTTCTGGGTTAAATGTGATGTTACGTGACATTGTTTACAAGATGTTTTATTAACGTCTTTCCGCGGTTGAAACACTGATTAAGCGATTACACGAGACATGATATGGATTTCGGCAAGTTGTACTGTATCTTTTAACATACCTTTCGATGTTCATTCATGTTTATTTTGCGCTGTAACTGGTATTAAAGCGGAGGAGAGGATCAGTTCACGTGCGCTTCACGCTGCCGCTTCTCTTGAACTGAGGCGATCTGTCACGCCACATTAAAGAGCGTCAAAACGGTATTTATGTTTTTTTGGGGTTTTTTTGTAGTAAAATGGGCAGAATTTGAAATATGAGACTTTGTTTCATGTCAAAAGCAAAAAAGCACAAAGCTTATTGCGATTTATTGGATGGTTACGTATCCTCGCGCTTTTTCAAGTGGGTATACGGAAATCCTTGACCTTTCCTAGTGGCTATATGGTGTATACCTGCATATCATGTAGACTACACCACTGTGCACGCACCTTCTCCGGCTTCGCATCAGTTTACGTTCTGAGATAACACTGCCATCTAGCAGTTGGGTTTTATACAGTTTGTGGTTTAAACCAAACACAAAGCCACGAATCTTTGATGTAAATAAATATATAAATATCGATACAGTATCGGCAAACGTAATATCGCAATATTCACGTGTATCGATATTTTCTTACACCCCTATTCAACTGTCCATTCTATTAAAATGGCAAGGCTATATAAGATAATTGTTTAAAAAAAAAAATATATATATTGTATTTCGCCAGATTTTATAGTGTAAACATATTGAAGTGCAAATAAGAACCGTTTCACGTGTGGGGGATGCCAGGTGTGCAAAAAGAAGAAGAAGAAAAAAAAAAAAGAATATTCGAATCCCAAAATTTAAAATCGAATACCAACCCACCGAACGAATATTCGAATAATCGAATATTTGGGTCCTGCCCTAATATAAATATTTAAAAAATATACAACAGTGCCATTAATTTTTATACCAATTTTTAGATTGATATTTAATTTATTTTACCAAAAACTTTAATTATTAAAGGGTTAATTGACCCAAAAATGAAAATTCTGTCATTAATTACTCACCCTCATGTCGTTCCACACCCGTAAGACCTTTGTTCATCTTCAGAACACAAATTAAGATATTTTTGATCAAATCCGATGTCTCAGTGAGGCCTCTATTGCCAGCAAGATAAATTATACTTTCAGTGCCCAGATATTGTTGAAAAGTCTTTTTTTTTTTTTTTTGGTGCACAAAAAGTATTCTCAGTGCTTTATAATATTAAGGTTAAACCACTGAACTCACGTGAACTGTTTTAAATATGTCTTTAGTAACTTTCTGGGCATTGAAAGTGTAATTTATCTTGCTGGCAATAGAGGCCTCACTGAGCCATCGGATTTGATCAAAAATATATTAATTTGTGTTCAGAAGATGAATGAAGGTCTTACGGGTGTAGAACGACATGAGGGTGAGTAATTAATGACTGAATTTTTATTTTTGGGTGAACTAACCCTTTAAGTGCTGGTCACACTAGACCAGGGGTCGGCACTTAAGTTTGGCATCGGGCCAAAAATTTTTTTTTGCCACTAGATGGCAGGCCAGAACATAGTCAAAGGATAATTTAAATTAATTGGTGAAAAATGCAACTAGAATTGCCTGTGACAGACTGTTACATTGTCTTTTGCAACTGGTAGTGAGCTGTTACTCTGTGTTAAATCCTGTAGTAGGACAGTCATTAACAAAAAAGCTGCATTTGTGTTTGGCGGTGTCCAGGTTTTACACTGGATAAATTAATAAAGCGGAGTAGTGACGTGGCAAGTATCTTCATTCACCAACTTGCAACACAGACCCCCTTGCTAAAACACACATGTGGGAGATGCGGAATGGACAAAAAATAACTCAAAAAATAAAAGAGGACTTGAATAAGCCCATTAATGGCATGTATGAGTCATGCTCTTAAAGAACTATGTTTTATTTCCTCTTTCCATATTGTGAATAATAAATGTGTATCATTTTAATTAGCTTGTTACACAATGGAGCCTAACTTATTGTAATAATTATTTGACGTAGCCTACTTTTACACTCCTTTCCTTGGCATCCTCACGCACTAAACTGCATTTATTTTAAACTGTTTGCCTGCTGGAGGTACGCTATTACGTCATGTGCAGAGTGATATTAACATTTAAGCTAGCTGGTGAGAGAAAATGGCACTATCAAAGAGTCTAAAGAGGAAAGTTGACAGCAAAAATAGGGCATACAAAGAAGAATGGAAAGACAATTATGTGTTCTTACCTAGTTTTGTGAATGCAAAACCGGTGTGTCTTATCTGCAACGAAGTTGTCGCTGTTTTCAAAGAATATAACACCGTGTCTACACCGAACGCGAGTGGCACGATGCAACGTGTTAAATGATAATAGAACCCATTATAATCAGTGATATTATCTACACTGGATGTGGCGCGGTGCGACGCAAGTCACGCGACAACACATTCCCGACAGTAAACGGATTCCCCATTCTGTTTCTGACGTAGTTCAAGTGCTTTGTTGGTTTGTTGTTTTAGATGTTGTGGCACGGTACGTCTGGTGTAGACACAGTGATAATAGATCTATTTCAGAACCAGTCGCTATCAAAATAATCTGGCTGTGGGCGCGGGCCAGATATTATTGCTGGCGGGCCAGTTTTGGCCCGTGGGCTGCCTATTGCACTAGACTTTTCCTTCCACTGACTTCCATTCATACGCATGTGAATGTGGGACACCAGAAACTAAAGCTCAAGTGAGTTTTCCCATGTTCCAGTTCGGTGAACTCTGACCAGCAAATTTGTATCATGTGAAGGTTTGTGACCAACAGAAGACTGATACATTGATACACTGCAGTGTGACTTCATATCACGACCGTTGCGGAGTCTGTAGAGATTTCGCTGCTTTAACTAGTTTTAAATTAACAATTTTTAGTATTATGTGTCCTACATTTTTCACTCAACCCTGTAACTTCTGACATGATTTTCCTCCTTTTAAAAACAGAGTATTTATTAAAATTGTGACACCCAGGAAGTGACATCATCTGGGCTCTTTCTACAACATAATGGGAGGACAAGAAAATAATCTCAATCCGTTGTCTTAGTTTGTAATCTAAAACTCTGCATTTTATTAAATGTTTTTAAGACCATGTCATGTGATTTTATTTTAAAACTCTAAAATGCTAACTGATATTCATTCAGTGTATTGTCTCTATTGTTTTGTGGTGCAAATGTAACCCCCTCTACCCAGGTCCTACTCGCCCCGCTCTGCGCGAGCCTCGAACCTGGGTCTCCGGGGTGGGAGTCAGACTCTCTAACAAGGAGTTTAAAGGCTGCAACCTCTAGCATCAGTCGCTAAAGCATCTCTTGAGATCAGAGGAGTGAGGTTTACTTGCACAGCGACTACTAGCTGGCCTCCGTTACACTCACCCCCCTAAACCTCACTCCCATCCGGGTCACGGCACTAATGTAACCCCTCTACCCAGGTCCTACTTTGTTTAAACTTCTCACTTCACATTCTTTGAAATTGCATCAGATGCCCTTCTTGAAAAAATAAACATTCAAATGAGCTTTACTATTCAAACAGCTGCATAGATAGCATGTTAGCTTAGCACACCATCAAAACACGACAATGTATGAGATTAAAACCATGTTTTTGCTCTAAACTCACTCCAGCGCAAGTTGAGTGTTTAAAACAACCTTCTGTGATCTGATGTGGCTTCAGAATAAAAAAAAAATGAGACAGAAAATATATTCTTTTATAGTATTCTGCACAGTGATACAGGCTATGTCGATTAGCATTGAGTTATAAATATACACTATTATACTAAATATACTCTAATATACTCTACCTGACATGGCTTGAAGAACACAGATAATCTCTCTCTGCATCTTATTGTCGGTGGATGTCATGAAAGGGATTTCTGTCATGAAAGTCTCACTCTCTGACTTTCTGCTTGAGGGTGCCCTCTGGCTTCCAGTATGAATGAAACAGACATAATACACGAGAGTGTTTAGTGCTCCATAATGCTCACATCACCACATTTAAGGGTAAAAATGGAATAAATATTACTCCTCTATATAGAAATTTGATGTAAACATATGAGAATATATAAATGTTTCTCCAAATGAACTAAAAGCCACGAGGAACATTGTTTAGTTAATCGCTTTCCGGTTCAATAAAATATCGACTCACTTGGTGTTTCATTTTCATAACTTTCAAGACATTACTGTCACTATAAGATTTTCAGAATAAAACAGAAGTCATACTGAAGCTTGAGGCTTAGACCTTTTTAATGATGTAGTTTGTCGAGGTAATTACAATCTTTTACATTAAAACTAACAGTAACTTTAATGTAAACAAAGAACAAATTAGTGCGCCAACATTCTCCAACAGGTTAAAATAATATTTATTTTGACCTGATGTTGACAATTAATATGAAAGTTTCTCAAACCTCCCTTTACTGACCATTTGTTGATAACAAACAAACATTTGTACCCATTACTTCAACTGTTTATCTAAATGTGATCTTCAGCATCATGAATGAATGAAGAATAAACACCAACCTCTTTGTTCTTCAGTATCTTCAGTGTGTTTCATTCTGCAGGGTTCTGGATCACTCATGTTCTCACTTTAATAAATTCAGTCTTTGCAGATTTCAGCTCTTCCTGATGCTTTATTGGGGAATTATAGTGGGAGGAGCTTCGTTGACTGTGAAATCCAGTGTGGAAGGAGCATCGCTGATGATGTGACTGTGATGGGAGGAGCTGATTTGCTAAAAAAAAAAAAATATCAGTTTGAGTTTGTTTATACAATTGACACTTCTAAGCATTTATGCCTGTCTCTCTATTCATTCTAAAGTAACTGATGCAAAAATTATTTTTATTGCTATTCCTAACATTATTCTGCTTTTTCATTCAAATACAGTTAGATATCAAGAAATACGGAAATACAAGTAATGTAATGCAATTCCTTGCAAATATAAATAATGGTAAGATAAAACAGTTGAAAGCATACAGAAATAAATGTACTTTTAACCAACAATTTCCCTCAGTCTGTTGACACCAATGAAATGAGCTTTATTGTCAATTTACAGCAGATCTGAAGACATCAGCATAATAAATGAGGTGAAAACAGGAACTATTGACATGAAATAAAGAGTGTTTTCAGCAGCTCTGTTAACACTGATGATCCTCAAACTATCAACACTCATTCAACAAGATACGCAGATCATCTCACTTATTACAATATATTCTGTAGTACTAAACTTGGTTGTTTGTAATTGGTGTCCCAAGCAACTTGAATAGGCCTACACCACCCATTGAAACTCTGAGTAAACAAACCATTATAATAACTCTTTCCCTGCCAGTGCTTTCTTTTTAAAAGTGTATGTCAGCGCCAGCATTATTGATCATTTTCACAAAACTGTATAAACAACATAAAATATATCAAAATAAAGACCATTTTAAACGAGAGGCTGAGAAAAAGTGTTTTTATTAAAGACATCTGGATCATAGAAAACAGCTATTTTAATTTGTAATAATATTTCGAAATATTACTATTGATTTTTGATTAAATAAATGCAGACTTAGTGAGCATATGAGACTTATTTCAAAAACACGTCTGTTCATTCTGTAACGTTAAAAAAAATGGTAGAAATAGTACTTGTTTAAAAATATTTTCGTTGTGTGCTTTACAAGAACATCAATCACTCAAACAAAGTGCATTACAACACAGAGAATACTGTAGCGTTTTTGACGGGTGCCTTCGATTTATTTTACTCAGATGCAATAAACTTCATTGCTGAAGTATTCTTTGCATCATGCATCATAACACCGTGTTTACACACTGACTTCATAGCACCATAACAATAGCATCACAGTACCATGGCACCTTAAAACTACAAAGAAAACAAATAAAGAAACAACATAAATATCAAAGGAAAATAAACTCAAACAACATTCACAAAACAAACATTCGTTACATTAACTACACATTTAACATTGTTCAAATTAAATCGACAATATCATACCAAAGAAATACAAGGAAAACAATCAAACATACCTCGCTCTGCTTGCCGAAGGGATACTAAAACATTGAACTATTTACAAACTCGTGAACAAACGTGCACTAGGCTATTCTTACTCGTTTTCTGTTCACTTGTATCCAATATGCTTAGTGCTCCCTCTAGTGGTGGCGCCAAACAAAGCGACTTAAAGAGAAAGGCAATTACATAGGCTATAAAATTTGCTTGAAAAAATATTTTCAAGCAACCCCTCGAAATATAGATTGTCAGGAGTATCATCAATCTTCCATTAGAAATCTTCCTCTGTCTTTGTATCAAAGGTCGTCTGGTTGTATTAGTGCTTCTGTAGACACAGCTGACTGTCTCGAGTCCTCATACTGAAACACACACATAAATAGTTATGTTATTTAATTCATGAGTTAATATTAAAACAACTGATATTGCCAGGTGAGTAGCACATCTAAAACACAATCCCTATTAAACCTCTAAACTTCTGTCATGAACCCTGAATGGTTAAATCACTCAAACAGCATCAAATGGCCCTATCTTTAATTGACTGTAAATTAAACTTCTTCTGTGCGACACTAAAGGTTATAGAGAAACCAGCACCAGTTCACTTCTAATATAATCACCTCTTTGCTAACATTGTCCCAGTAGTGAGTTTCACTGACGTCTGATGCACCCGCAGTGTCTCATGACTCTCGTCCTGTTGGAGGAACAGTCATAATCTACTAAACACCAAAAGAGAGCTAGACTTTACAACACAAAACTGAAAAGATTGAGTGTATTGTGTGGATCATCATTAATCAGTCACTACTCACCATTAATCTTTCTCTTTCTCAATTATCTCTGCAACTGGCTTTGGTGGGGATTTTCCATCTATTCAAATGCAAAAACATAAAATATCGCTTATTTAAGGGGTGAAATGGAGGTTCACAACTTAAAATTCAAAAATTAGGTGATATATCCGTCTCTATGTGTAACTGCTTTAATTACCACATGTGGCGATAATTGGTTCTTTGATGCTCAAAACAATCAAATTCGTCTTTTTCATCCTCTTTGATGTCCACACTCTTCATCATCTGGAAGGATCCATAATGGTTTGGTCTGATTCCTGTGGATTCAATCTGATCCTCAGGCAGAGGAATACAATATTTCCTAATGATAATCATTACGTCATTGCGCCTGCTGCACCCATGGTATGGCAGCAAAGTTCCTTGATTATTACGCCGTAATGAGAGTATAGTTCCTAGCCATATCGGCATAGAAAAATCGCAACTTTTCATTTTCCGTCGGTCTTAGTACACGATGTAACTACAGAAGAGTCAAGTTTTAAATAGGAAAAATATCGAAACTCTTTGGTCATTTTTGAGCGAGATGCTAACGGTCTAATCAGATTCAATGAACTATGCTAAGCTATGCTAAAAGTGGTACCGCCAGACCCGGAGATCAGCTGAATGGATTCGTAAACGGTAAAACTCAACTGTTTAACTCTAGGGGAGTTGGAAAATGAGCCTATTTTCAAAAATAGTGGCGTGTTCCTTTATGGAAGAGTAAAAATGTTTATTTCCTTTGTATACCATAAAGCTTAACAAAAATAAGGGTATAAATCTTTAGGAGAGAGTATGGCCTAAAATAATAAACAGAACAGAAGCTAAATAAGGTTTAGAGGAGCTACCTACCCTGCTCAAAAACCAAGATGAAAATCAACGACATAAACTTTCCTGAGCTTCCTCTCTGACCAAAAACAGGAGAATTTTTTTTACACAAAATAAAAAAGACACTCTTTCCCTACATTTACCAAATAGCCATAAACTAGTAAACAGTGATCATAAGAAGTGATACATACCTTTTAGTTATCCACAGATAAAATACTTATACAATACCAATTAATTACCCTCACAAGGATAAATTGGAACAGCAGCACACAGCAAAGATATTACCATTACAACAAAGAATCAACACAATTTTTTTCCCAGTCTTAATGTAAGCATGTGAAAGCTGGATACTTAAGAAAGGGGATAGATGGAAAATTGATGCCTTCGAACTGTGGTGCTGGAGGCAGATGCTGCGAGTGCCATGTACATCAAAGGTCACAAACAAGACAATCTAAGAGCGTGTTAAAACAAAGATATCATTGTAAAATTACTAAGCAGCAGCTCTCATACTTTGGTCATATAATGTAATGTGAGCTAATTCCTTGGAAACATCTTTAATGCTCGGCATAGTCACCGGGACAAGAAGTGGATGCCAAAGAACACGTTGGCTGGATACCATCAAGGCTGATACAAAAATGCCTATGAAAGAACTGAAAGAAGCAGTCAAAGATCGAAAAGCATGGAGCTTGATGATTCATAAAGTGACCGAAAGTCAATCTCGACTGAATGGTTAATTCATCATCATCTATGCCAAAGAAAATTTGCTGAATGAGTTGCATCCCAGACAGCAACATAGTGTGGCCCAGATTCGGCCCAGATCCGGCCCACATCTGGTACATGTGAATTACACCCAGACCAGATGTGGGCCGGATCTGGGCTGACACTATGTTGCTGTCAAGGATTCAAAAAAAAAAAGCCATCCATATGGCGGACAGTTCAACGTTCAAACAATAATTACAATTATTAATGAAAATATACTAAATGAACAATTCTTCTGCCAGGTAATAATGTTTATTAGCCAGTTGGTTTTCTTTATTGTTCACAAAATGTTTACAAATAATATATAAGTAGTGTGAATTCATCAATCAAGTGCAAAACTCTTTCAGGACAACTTCAATTATAGAGCAACAAGTTTATCAGACATTGATTTTATACCATACCATCCTTGATACAATTACAGTAACAAGCTATTTGTCCACACCAGATACGACCCTTGTTTGTTCACAAAAATTGGCAGTTTGAACGTAGATGTTTCCCTTTAATTCGTTTTCAAGATCTGAGGTAAATTATCCATTGTCGCTTTCAGTATATAAAGATCACGCAAAATGATATTCAAACTCACATTAGACACTGTAAATAAAGCACGTAAACAGTACCTGAGATTATCATTGTCATAGTTTGTATGCTGTCATTCCAACCACAACATTTCAGAAATAGAAACTGTTTTTAAAATAGAATCACTCATCGCAAATCTCTGCTGTGGCTGGTTATGACAAAACAATGAATTAGTACAAAGAAGAAGCATTTAAGAATAAATCGATCCCACACGAGTAACAGCCAGGCATCATCCGCCGATACTAATAATCCCTTTGATAACATGAAGAATGATTGTAATAATGATCATTTCATAATTATATGTACAATGTCAACATTAATCAAAATTAACCAACAAATTTAAAAAAAAATAATAAATCCACCTTATTTTTCACAAGAGAGGCCATTTTAACTTGAATGTGCCATTCACTTCTAGTTATATTAGGCTACCTGTACAAAAACAGCCTGTTATACTGCTTTATATCGCAAACTTTTAATCATTATCATATTAGTTTAATTTCACTATCATAATCATAAATACACCACCGTAGTTTTAACAGTTTAACCGTTTACGACACTTTGTTATTCTTCTAGTTATTTACCCACAGGTGCCAATGAATCGGAAATCTCACACATTCATAAAAACAGCTTACTACCGCATGGCAAAAATAAGGTGGATACAGAAACAATATTTCACAAAGTAAGACATTCAAGAGTACACAATACAAATAGCCTATGTTTATGGAGCATACAGGATAATTATTATGAGGTCATTTCTCAAGTAAGCTCAGGTTTTTTCATTGGCACTTGGATTGTAAATAATAAAAATGCTGAAAGTTTGTCCAGTCTGGCCCTTTAGAGGTAGCAAGTCTGTAAAACCAACTCTCTTCATATAAAAATACTTTGAGCACTTGGTATAAAAAACATAAGTCGCTGAAGTTAAACCTTTGTGTCCTTCATGTCACTGTTCTGTTTGCCCTGAATGTTTCTTATTGCACTGTTTTTTCTGTACCGTGTTGTCACGTGTGTAAACATCTACAAAGTATTTATTTAAAGTATATGTAAACTTTTTATGTCAAGTCATCTTCATTTATATAGCGCTTTTCACAATACATTTTGTTTCAAAGCAGCTTCACAGCGACAATAGGAAAATTATTATCGAGCTAAAGTTGTTTTCTGATTGAATCACTTCTGTTGTAAAAATTGTTAATTATTACTTTAGGGGCCGCTTAAATGACACCTTTCCTACTGAAAACCGAATACCTTTAATGCATTCTTGCCGTTCATTTACGTGTTTAGTCTATAGGTTTGCATGTTTGAGTGTGTATGTGCACAGAAGCTTGGTCGTTTTTAAAAAGTGATATTTGCCAAATTACTTGTCTGGTCCTCATAATACAGAAAAATTAGTTGTGTCCGCGGATCTATGCGAACTGGAATAATTTTGATAACGTTTTATCTATACATAGGGAAAGGAAAGTGTGAGGTATATGTACAGTTAGATTACTTCTTTCGATATGTTTATAAACGGTTATATATGTAGCACCATGGACCAGTAAGGCATGACATTTTGTTCCACTGTATGTCTTTACATACTCTATAGCTTAACAACAATAGCTTCAAAATCACTTGACGTGAAAAAATCCAAATTATATGAACTATGAGACATAAAGAGAATATAATTCAACCATTTATGAGAAACCCACTAAAATATATATATTTTTGTCAGGACTGTTAGTGTTGGCAATGACAAATATCGCAGATCTTCCATTACAAATCCTTCCCTGACTCTGGATCAGCTTTGACCTGTTGTTGTGGTGATTGAACTCCTGTAGACTCGGTCGGTCTGTTACGACTGGAGTCCTCAAGCTGAAACACATAAATGGTTCTTTAATTCATGATTGGGAGTAGATAAATATTAGAACAACTGATATTTCCTAGTGAGTAGCAGTATTTGCATTTTCACCATCCCAACTGAAATCAATGGATTCCCAGTGTTCCCCAATGTAGTTTACGTCAGTGTGTGGGGACCCCTAGCAAAATAATCTGCTTTTGTGTTTTACTGTAACTCATTTTTGGTCACGTCCAATTGTACGTAATCAAACCTTTGAAGTTCATTCAGTCCAGCTGATGTTCAGTCTTCTAAATATTCACATGTAATTTGTCTGCTCTGCACCTCCAACATATTCTAGCTCTAGTCCAAGACTAAGTTACTGTCCTCAACCACTAATGATGGAATCAGCTTCACTCAAAATATCCCCATGGCAGTCTATCAAACATGAAAACTGAAGCAGCTCTTATAGGAAGCCATGAATGTAAATTATATTTATCCTGTGCTACCAGAAATGTGTCAAAACAGCACTCATATTCTACTTAAAATATAGTTACCAAGTTTTTTTACTTTCTCCAGTGAGCTTCATTGCTGTCTGAGGTTTCACTACCACCGTCTTGTTCTGTTAGGGAAAAATGTCAAAGTGCATCTACATTGGTTTACATCTACCTAAAATTTGCTTAGTAAATAAAACCATATCTAAAACATACCTTTAAACTCTTTCTTGAGCAAAGGTTCTTCAGCATTAGCTGCATTGGCATTCAATGATTCAGTAGCTTGCCCTGGAAAACCACAATAATATGAAGTGTGTAGTGGCAGTGCTATTCTCAGACATTAAATTCGCATTTAATAAAGCTGAATAAATGGCTAGACACATAACATGTTCAGAGTCAGATGAGTTAGTGTGTTTAAATGTGCCACTGAATCCCTGTAAAAAAATTGGTAGATAAAACCGATTAGATATTGGGATTGCAAATACCTTCTTCCAGATGAACTCCAGCTTTCTCTTCAACAGGTTTTCTTGGGTTTGTGATGACTAAAAGGCATGACAGATAAAGTCATTTTTGAATATCTTCGCACTCTATTTTAATTTTAAATGTACAAAATAACAATTAATTAGTCGGGTGTGCTCAGTTCTGCTCCTGGAGGGCCAGTGTTCTGCAGAGTTTATCTCCAACCTGCTCCAACACACCTGTCTGGATGTTTCTAGAGGTCCTGAAGATTTGATTACCTAGGTTCAGGTATGGTTAATTGGGTTTGGCACTAAACTCTGCAGGACATGACAACCCTATAATGCTAAAAGCACTGAGACAGAATGTTATTCAACCCACTATAATCTTCTTCCAAAAACATCAATTTTATTTGTTATTTAGTAACATCTTTATTCATTAAGGCAGCGGTTCCCAACCCAGGACACATACTGGATGTCTCTCTCCTCTGACACAAACATTTCAGGTCTTGAGGTGTTTTCATGCCATATCGTAATTACTGTAACTACCAGACTCTGGCTCGTAGAAAGCTTTCACGTCCTCACAGAGCTTGTAATTACAGGTTGTAAGCTGGGAGTTTTCTGAAAGCTCCCACGTGTACCACATGACCGCTGTAGATTCATTTAGGTGTTGATCGTGGTGCCCTAGAAACGCATAATTCCTAGTCTGAAGACGTTAACAGTTACGAATACAACGTCACGTGCTGTCATCTCAAGATTACAGTAAATATGAGGTGGCGTGAACGCAGCATTGAAGTCACTACAAATGAGCTGATGACTTGAATCAGGTGTTTGATTAGTGAGAATTAAACGACGGGGTTGTGTCCGAATTCATCCCCTATACCCTTAAATAGGGCACTATTTGAGGGGACAGCCATTTGTAGTTGTGTCCGAAATCATAGTGGACGTTATCAAGTGCCCAATTGAGAGACTGTATCCTTCAAAGGCCACGAAGGTCGGACTGAGCTTTGTTAAATAGGGTGGAGGGTTGTTCTTGTCGCCTAGCAAGTGTGGTTCAAATGTTGACTTATATCGTACTAAAATGAGATTATATATAGTAATTAAAGTAATAGCTTACCCAAAATGTAAATTTTTTGTCATTATTCACCCTGAGTGGAACTCCAAAGCAGACTTTTGGGGGGTGAGTAAATAATGAGTAATAATGATAGAATTTTGTTTTTCATTCATTCATTCATTCATTCATTCTCCACACTGCATGTCCTACATAAGTTCACAGGAATGCTATGTGTGCATCATCATTATCAGTCAGTACTCACCAATAATCTTTCTCTTCACTAAGATGCCAAACACTAAAGCAGAAATTGCCAGCACAAACACACCTCCACTCACTACTCCAAAAAAACCTGCTGCGACAGTGTTTAGTGGGCATTCACTGCATAGTCCATCTATATACAAAAAGATAAAAAATATTTTTAAGAATATCACTTTTAGGACGTACACATTAAAATTCTTTTTAGTCAAATGTCAGGTGATATTTCTATCTCTGTGCAACTGCTTTAATTACCCCATTTGACGATGATTGATTCATTGAGGGTTCTGTGGGACACAAAACAATCATATTCTGCTTCATCATCCTCCTCAATCTCCACAGTCTTCCTCATCTGGAAGGATCCATCATGGTTTGGTTGAACTACTGTGGAATTCATCTCATACTCAGGCAGAGATGTTTGATTTTTCCTAATGATCATCATCACGTCTTTGGAGTAGACGGCCATACAGGTGAGCTTCAGCTTGAAATCCTCTTTGATACACTTTCTTGCAAACACATGAACATCTGGAGCAGCTGAAAACACAGGAGTCAGTTCATCAGTTCCATCTCTATGAGAGCTACCACTCTAAGAAAAAGCACTGCCACCCCATTTGCGTCCCCAGAATTATCTAGTATAAAATATACATGTATGCAGTGTTTCCTGTAAAGACAGGATATATTAAAATCAGGCCATAAATCCACAAGGACTATGCATGAATATTACTTTGTTGCTGCCACGCTTTATATAAATAATGGTCTACATCCACCCCCAATGACAGCTTCAGTCAAACAAATACAAACACATTTACTCACAGGTGTTTCTGAGCTCCTCGTCTGCATATTCTCTGTATTTGTTGAGCCATTTCACACAGTCTTTCTCCAGGTAGGACTTGGTGTATTGGTTTATGATGGGCTCATTTTCCCATTTTCTCTTGGTTAATAGAGCTGTGTCATCTGCAGCGACCCATTGAGACTCTTTAATATCAAAGGACAAGAAGTCTTCTCCATCATAACTGAACTCATAAACGCCTTTGGAAAACTTAAATTCATTTCCCTGTTTTTCAATTTCACAACCAATTCTCCTCTGAAGAACATGAAGATCTGAAATGGACACAAATTAAAATGTTTGTGAGATGATAGTAATACATAATATCAAATGATGCCGGTTAAACTGTATGAATGTTTCTCACCTGATTCATCGTGTCTCTTGCGCTTCATCAGATTTTTGAGACTCAGATAAAACCATTGCTCTTTTTCCTTTCTCGACTGAGTGCCTTTTTCCCAGTAATCCTCTGGCATTTTCTCTTTCATCCACTGTTGTTTGGGAATCTTTCTCTGATCCTTGCTGTTATAATAGTCGATCTGTATGTCGTCCAGCAGACCCATAGCAGTGAATTCATAGATGCCCGGCAGATCCACAGGTTTGGACAAGCCCGTATAAATGTAATACAGCGAGTGTTTCTCTGCAATGAAGAGCAATAAAACATGTATTAAATCATTATTCACTGGTTTAAATGTGATAAAAGTAAAAGAGAAAGCAGATGAAACATCATATGTGTGAACAGGGCTTGACAATAAGGATTGCCAGATGGCCCGGGGCCAGTGAGGACAACGCTCGGGACAGTTGATGGAACTGTCACTTGCCCAATTGGGCCAGTGCTTCATCGTGGGGGTGTGCAATATATATATATATATCGTCTACGATAATATCGTAATTGTTGTTTTAACGATCTGACATTGTCGAGTATGTCCCTCACTTTATGAAAACTATAATTAAAGTTTTTGTTTGTATTTGATCTCCTGGGTCTCCAGTTTGTTCTGAATACACCATTAAGTGACACATATTGCCTGTTTTTGTTCTATTTCACCAACGAAAGCAAGGCCATAACCATGTCTTGAACATTGGGGGGGGACCTTTTTTTTTTTTTTTTTAATAAAGCAAAAAGAAACAAAACATTGTTAATTCCGAGATTCTTCAATTTAGTGAGTAAATACATAGATCCGCAACAAATGTTTGAATTCTCTAGTGGTCTAGTGGTAGAATTTTTGTTAACAGTATCAAATCCACCCTCGCATTTTTTTTTCCTCATTAAAATCAAAGATGTCCATCAATGGTTGTATATCAAGAGCAGGGACACGTTTGTGTGCATTTCTTTATAAGGTTCTATCTGACTATCTGACATCTGACACAAAATTGAGTTATTCACATATTCATATTCTGTGACAACTTATTTACATTATGTGATGTTTCTTTTTGTGTACATTTTGGTACTTTTTTCTAGAAAACAAAAAGGTTCTATCTACACTCTAACTTGGTTCTATAAGGTTCTATCTGCGTGAGCCAATCAGCACTTCGAATTTATATTACGCGATAGTGGAAGAGAGCCCAGAAAAATGCTAAATCGGTGAAGAGAAGACTAAATAATTTCACACAACGCGATGTTTATTAGAAACCTCATGATGGACTATTTTATTTATGATCTTGTCTATGACAGCAGCCCGAATTACAGTCTTTTTGTGTGTTTTGTTGTATCTGATTGCTGAGGAGTTATTTTCAGTTAGACACCACGCTAACGTTAGCCAGCAGCGCTATTAAAAGGATAGGTTCATTTTTTGTAGTCTATTTGCTTATTTCCAGTCACGTCATTGTCATACGAGGGAAAGTTATGTATATATTAGGTTATGTTTTAACCTTGATCCATCCTGTGTACTTTAATTGAGCTGTATAGCTATAAAGCTCTACGCTATGGCATACTGGAATAAAGTGTATACTAGATTAAGTGAGATGAAATGTTACATTTTACATTGCTGGTAAAAACTGAGTTGTTGCATAGTTTAAGTAATTTAAATATTTTAAATGTGAAATATTTTTAATTATATATAGTCAGTGAAACATTTTTCAATGTTTATTAAACTTTGTTAAACACCTTTGCTGAAGCATTGTCTGTTTTCTTGCAGTTTTTTAGTCTTAAAATGTCTTAAATTTTGCAATATTAAGCCTTAAAGGTCAAATAGTCAATAATTTAATTGATGGGGTCTTGATTACAACAATAAACGTTATCATGTTATTTCAGCCATACTGATGTCTAGAGAGAAAGCCATTTCACATGTCCCACTTTCTGTAATAAAGTCCTGCTCAGATGTATTACAGTAGCTGCTTTCTGTCTAAACAAAAGGAAACTTAAACTTAAATGGTTCCTGCAATAATGTGTTAAATTACCCATCATATACCTAAATTTAACATCTGCACTGGACAAAAGATTTAGCACTGCCTTTTATGCTTAATTTGAACAAGAAAAAAATATTAATTTAAAATATGAAATAAATGTCATAAAAACCATTAAATTTAACTTTCTCATGCATGTCAACACATTGTTACAACACTAACTGTATGTTTTAAAACAAATTATAAGCAAACTGTTTGTGTTTCTTGAAAACTATTGATTCAATTAATTTTTTGGCAGATAGAACCTTATAATTCCAAGCGAAAAGTGTTTTTTTTAGAATTAGAAGGTTCTATCTGCGTTTGACCCATTCCAAAAATTCCCTTTTACAAATTTGAGAGGATTTTGATATTGTACATTTAGAATACATTTAGGGTCCCTGAACTTATTCCCCATATAGTTTTTGCTATATGGAATGCCAAAACTTTGAAGCTCAATATCTCAAAACTGCTCAGAACGCAGATAGAACCTTATAATTCCAAGGGGATGATTTGTTTTGTGATTTTACCGGAAAAATAGAACCTCCGCAACGGCGTTAAGCGATTGATTGACGCCAATATCTCGTCTGTGCTGTGAAGACTCTGTGCACGAGCAAAAAGAGAACTACCTTTTAATTTGATTGGCCATCTCAATCATTTTGACATTGACGAGCGTTCTTAGACCGCTGAGGCAGACCAGACTAAAAATGTAACTTTTAAACCTTTTTGTCATCCTAACAACATGCAGAGTGCTGTAATGAAGTGCAGCAGAGCAGTGCAAGAATTTCAAATATTGGGGGGGAAGATTTGGCCATTTCTAATTATTGGGGGGGACTTGTCCCCCTCAATGTCTATGGTGGTTACGGCCCTGAAAGTAGCTCCCAGCAAAGATCACAGCACTGTTTTGCGTCTCTGAGCAACACATTACTGTGTTTCCTTACTGAATGAATCAGCTTTTTGAACAAATTGGTTGAATGAATGATTCAATGATTCACTCATTAGCTGTATCCCATTTTGGAGGCTGCGTCCTCCGGAGGTCACATTTGAAGGCTGTATACGTCACCAAGGTAAGTAAGAAAAGTAACCGTAATAAAATTTCTTTCTTATTTTGCAATCTAACGGTTACTTTTCTTAAATGAGACTGCCCTGATGACGTATGCAGCCTTCAAATGCGATCTCCAGAGGACACAGCCTTCAAAAGGAGATGCAGCAATAAAGACAGTCAAATGCTTTGTTCCAGGATGAATCAACTGTTTGAATGAATTGGTTGAAGCTCTATGACTGCATCCGAAAACTGAAAAAAGCTGCCTCCGTGGGCAGGATATGGAGGTAGGAAGGCAACAAGGCACGTCCGAATCCAATGATCCTGCTACATCCTGTATCCTGAGATACCTACATTTGATCGTTTGCAAAGATGTATCTTTCGCTGCCTTTGATGTCCCACAACATTTAAGATACAAAAAGAACCACATAGACTTAAAAAACAACAAAAACAATAACTAGGCTTATTTTATAGGTCCATTTTATTTTATTTTATTTTATGAATTTTTTGTTGGAGAGCCAATGAAAATTTTGGCAGGGCAAGTAAAAATTTGAACCAAATTTCAAATTTGGAAATTTGGAAATTTAGAAAATATCCTTAGCGTTGAGATCTGGTGAAGCTCATTAAACACAGTCTCAAAACACTGAAGCTACAGAAAGAACCACATACATTGAATTACTTATGACAATAGATGAAGCTAGACCTGTTCTGCTCTCTGAGAGATATTATAGTTTACTCAAAATCCCAAATTTGAAACCAATCCTAATGGAATCAAACAATAACTTCAACTGGAAATTCAATATATTTCAATTTATTTCGTCAGAGTTTCCATTAATCCAGTAGGATCTTGGTCTTTGGGTAAATTCATTTGAGACTGCTAGAACAAAATCCTGCTGAACCTGTAACGAATTACCATTTTAGTTGACTCATGCATATTTAGTTATATAAATATCTACCAGTATAAATGAATTACAAATGTAATCAACTTTCTGTGGTTAAGCCGTTTTAGTTCAGGAAGCGTAAACGTGTTACTTTCACTTTCGTTCTCATGACTCAGTAAAAGTTAATCATTTACCTGCTTGAATAGACTGCAAAGTCCGATAAAGAAGAAAAACACAAAGCAGAGCAGAAATATCGACATCCATAATCCTTATTGAAGCCATGTGTGAATTTTAATGATGTTTACATCGTTCCTTCATCAAAGACCGAAGGCAGAAACTGCCGAATGCAGATTGACGTTTTTGCCAATGACGTCATCCGTATCTGGGCGGAAGTGAGGTAAAACTAAACCAACACAATGAGTTCATATTTATTATTGGCCTATACTAATGATGATTAAAATATCTAAAACTAAAACAATAAAAATGTGTATACATAACATTAAAGTTAAAAGTAAATATTAAAAAAAACGATACAGAAATATTCATAAAACTAACAAAAATGGAAAAAAAAACAAAAAAATAACTAAAATTAAAATAAAAAGAAATATAATATATATATAATTCAATATATTAGGAAACACTTTAACAGCATCTCAATGATAATAAAATAACTCTGCTGTAGCCTACTTATGACCTTTTTTTTTTCTTTCTTAAGACATACTGATTCCGGGATACTAGATACTAGCATAGCTTTATTCAGATGAACTCCAACATGCGCATCAGCTTTTGGTGGGTTTGCACCTTTTAAAACTAACTGCATGACAGATTACACATGGGCAAATTCTTTGCCGTCTAAATTGATAATAATGTTAAAAAAAAAAGACATTCAACCCATATGATCTACTCTCATAAAAACCTTTTCAATTTAATTCGTTATTCATAGGAATATGTTTGTAAAAACAATGTTTGTAAAAACAACTCACCCCATTTTGTCATATTCCTCTTCAAGTCGTTTCAAACCTGTTTTTAACGTATAGAGTGGTGGAACTATGACGCAAATTTGTAGGCCAATTGGCAGTTAGCATCACGATGGTTCCCTCGACAAAAACTTTTTTCACATAGGATTTTCCCATCGTCTTTTGGATTATCGCAAAAAAAAAAAAAAAAAAGCTCTGTGATCAACAAAAGTTTATTACTTTATTATCAAGATCATTTTCACAGATGAACACCACTTTTATGACTTTTGAAGCCTAAATGCAGTTGCCAGAAACAAAAAGCTAAAGGTAGGCTATAAGCAAACTATTAATGTTTTGTTCATGATAATCTTCACAAACTTTTATGTGAAGCACTGACATAGCAAAGCAATATAACTTACTTCAGGATATCATATAACTTATATATATAACACTGGATATAACACTGCCAGTGTTGGGGAAAGTTACTTTTAAAAGTAATGCATTACAATATTGCATTACTCCCTAAAAAGGTAACTAATTGTGTTACCTTTTATGAAAACATTACTTTTGCATTACTTTTTCTCACCTGGGCTGGGCTGGACTTGCTTGTTTGTTTTTTAATAACAAGGAAAAAAAGTTGTATTTTTGGTATTTTTTGGCAAATTTTAAGGCCCTTTCGCACCAAAAGTGAAATGAATAAGCCTCATGCTGAAGGGAATGCATATTTACGTCTGTGGGGCGCAGCTCAAACAAACCTTTCAGCTGTGTTGCTATTCTGGATTAAAGAAGAATAGGATACAGGAGAAGGAAGTTCAACACTCTTATTTCTAAATCTAATATAAAGTAATTTTGCTTATCAGTACGGTTGAATTAGATCATTGAATGTCAGCAGCAAAGACACTGGTTAATAAAGTGAGATTAAATACAAATAAGTATATTTGTTTAATTTAATATAGTTAATTATTACAGGTTTGCATAAAATTCTGAGATTGCATTTTACTGTTTTTATTCATTTTGAGGAATTCTGAATGTTTTCGTGCAAGTGAGATGAGTAAATACATGTTCACATTTAGAACTACAATAACCATCATGTTCACACAGCACACACAACACCTCTACACTTTATTTCTCTCAACATGGGGACAGGAGAGCTGTCAGTCAATAAATGTGAAAAAGTAACTTATTACTTATTTGAAAAAAGTATCTTAGATATTTTGTTGTAAATTGAAAAAGTAATGCGTTACTTTACTAGTTACTTGAAAAAAGTAATCTGATTACGTAACTCAAGTTACTTGTAATGCGTTACCCCCAACACTGATCACTGCTGGATCAGACCGTACAGGGTGATCAAGTTTTTGTGTACATTTATAACATATACTTTCTGTTATTTCAATCAATCTCTCCATATTTTTTCCTCTTTTGGAAAATCATGTAATGCTATTGTGGTTTTTTTTCTTTTGCTATTGGAGCAAACAGGAACAAAAAAAATCATATTTGCTGTCGTCTCCTGTTCACCACGTCAGTTTACACGACTGTGACCCTGGAAATGTGAAAAAGAGAGTCAATTTAGCAGCTTTTGCTCTAGAATGATCATGTTTTGAGATCCGTGGCATCTATGAGATTAGAAAGTGTGTTTGTTTCATTTCTGCTTCAGATGATGCTGGACGTCCCGAATCAAGGGCTTCTGCTCTTCATCCTGGACCAGATCCACTCGCGGATGTGAACACACACACAGCCAATGTGATTGTTACCCATGTGTGATTATGTCTCTGTCTCTCAGTGGACGGATGTCGGCGGTCTGAAAGTGTCTTTGTCCTCCTTGACGTTTCTGGGGAAACTGCTGGACGCTCATCCTGCTCTGAGCCAAACACTGACTGTCTGATGAACACATTCACATTTAATGCATCATTTACTGCCTTCATAGCCTTTATGGCTGGGATTCCCAAACTGTTTTCTTAGCCAAACATTTTTGGGCTAAAATATTAACATAACAAATAAGCAAAATCACACTCGTAGCTGTGCAATATGGCTGTATATCAGCATGGCTGTGATTAGGCCGTAGGCACGAGGCTGCAGGTAATCACAGCGTACTGATATAGAGCCATATTGCACGGCTACGAGTGTGATATTGTGTTTATACAACAGTTCAACAGCACAAGTGTGTAAATAAATAAGAACAACAATGGATTGGGCCTCATTTATCAATTTAACATAGAAACGGGCTCAGATCCGAGCACAGAAATCATCTTACAACAGGGTTCATGTGTGACTTATCAAACATTCATATGCTGGTAATCCTATTGTACGAATGATCGTATGTTGATAAATGTGGCGGCTGAAATCAGTCGTCATTTGAATATCACGCCCCAAAAAATTCATGGTTTAGAAGCGTCGCCCCTGTAGTTTACGACACGGAGAAACATAAAGAAGAGGAAGTAATCTCCTGAAAGAAAAATTCATTTTACACCAAAAACACCTGTTAATCTCGTAATTGCAAACAATTACATTCATTTATATTTATATTAAATACGGGTAAATAAAACTAAACATTTACAGACATTATAAACACTATAGCCTAGGCTATTTTCCACTCACTCCACAACAAATCCTTTAAATTTAATGGTATTCAGAACAGAACAAGAATGAAAAATATAAGTAGCTATAAATTATACATTTAACTATAAAATAAAACGCAAATTAGGCTGTAGTGACATTCATTATAAACAACAAATGTCAAGCCAAAATGAATTTATTGAAAACTGAAATGGCATTGGGCTCACCTCTCTCATTCGGCATAAATCCAAATATGTTTCTGTATTTGCATGTAACATTTTGGTTGCTAAATTATTATTAATTGTGTGAACAACTCTGTACTTCACTCGTGTCCCAATATCCACGTAAAACAGCGTCCTTCACATGCACAAAAATGTGTTTGGTTGGACGCTGATTTAAAGTGTACTATTTCATTTGAGCAGTGTAACTTTTAGTTTTTGGCTGATTGCATTTTAGTTTGATGATAAATGGCTGAAATGTCAAGTTAGCAATGCTAGAACTGATGTGTTGTGTGTGCAGTTGGATTTCAGTTGGATTTAATAAAATTAAAAAATAATGTGTTAGAGTGTCACAAAAACTAGAGTAGCTTATTGTCGCTCAGTTTTTTTCTTTTGTTAATCTGTTAATTAAGTAAATATATTTTATGTAGTCCTATTTAGCTATTTTATTTATTTTATATAGTTAATATAGTTAATTTTACTATACACACCGTGTTTTCCGCACACACCGTTTCCTGTCGTATGTTTGTTTCATAAATGAGGCTCAGGGTGTTTCTCAAACGGAAGGCTGCATCCTGTGAAGGCTGCATATCTCGGCTGCCACATCATCAAACGTTACTGAAGGCCTTCTCAATTTGAAGTATCCTTAGAAGGCAGCCTTCGTTTCGCGTCCTTCATTCAGCATTTTTAGAAGGATGCATCGGATGTATCCTTCGCGGCCTTAAATCACCCACAATCCTTTGCACACATTCCAATTCATGAAAATAAAAGGACAGAAAACGAGTCGGTACTGAGCTTGTCTGAGTTTATTATGAAATGTAAGACAAAAATAATGTTTTCAGAGATGAAAGCATAGATGTTATCTTTTGTTTTGCTGTAAATTAATCATCACTAAACTGCCAATAATGTAAGCCACTGGGTGACTGCAGACGGCTGTCATTCACATACAAAATATTTGTCCAAAATTAAGTTTTAATAGTATTTTTGTGACGTGACCATGGGGGCGAAAACATTTATGACGCAGCCATGCACACTTACTAGACCGTCTCATTCTAGCATTTAATGCTGAGGAGCACACTAGCTTACAAGCCTCAGAAGGACTGGACTAGGAAGAATGCAGTCTCAGTAGGATGCAGCCTTCCGTTTGAGAAACACCCACTGTGTCTTTAAAAACGCTCTTATTTGCAGAACTACTTCCTTCCGCCACGGATTCAAATCTCAAGTTGACACTTTAACAGTTGAGTCCAAGCCTCTGTTACTAATTCTAAAATGTCACTAGTAAAACTAGTAACGAAGGAACGTTGAGTCGCTTCATTGAAACTCATTGTAATATGTAGAGTATTATGAGAGAGATCGCCTGAGTGAGTCTATTACCTGCATCTAGCTATTCTTCAGGTCAATCCTATATTCATAATCACAAAATCAGTTTGAATGTCTGCTGAGGAAAGCGATATCTTTGTCTTTTTAACATTTAAGAGGATTTACCAATGCATTTGTCAGTTGCGTCTCGTAAGATGTTGTATATAGTAAAAACAGTCCTTGTTTCCTTGTTTTATTTCAATATAAAAGTCTTTGAGACTGATTGACTCACTCATAAAGTCTTTGCCGCAATCTAATGGCATATTAATGTAACTTTCACTGAAGTTGAAATCACTAACGGACTCTTTCTCAATACCAAAAAAATATGCTGTGTTATTATTTATTGAACAATAATATTTAAATTAACAGAAATAGTCATTTTAACAGTATAAGAAGTAAAATAGGAAATAAGCAAACAGTTCAATCAAACACACAAAAGCAGCGCTCTAGTTAGTACAGGATTTAATTTCAATGTAAATAATAAAGTTATGAAATTTAATATAGCCCTTAAGCCAAATCTATTAGCTCTGGAACAAATAATAAATTAATAAGACCAAATAGTGCCCGTTTGATATACCCAAAATGAATTATACCTTATGTTTAAACACTATCTACATAAGAGCCAGCAGCAAATTCCCAAAGGACTGGCTGAGATGAAGCTGTTCTCTGCGGGTACATGAGCGCTGAACACCCGCTGACAGCCTGGAGCTCACATCTCTGAAAGCGTCTAAACAAATTTACAAATAGGCGCTATGATTAAATATAAATCACATATCTGAGGTCCAAACAACTATATTCTCACCGAAAAAAACTCTTAAAACTACATTCCGTTACAAAATAACAGTAGTATCTATAAAAATATGGTGGGTTTGCTTGTCCGCCATTACACTCGCTGTGAGAATGCCAGAGATGGGCACTCGAGTTAGTGACTTGGACTCGAGTCGCATTTTAATAGACTTCAGACTTGACTCGGACTCGACCTGAAATGACTTCAGACTTGACTCGACTCGACCCAAAAGACTCGTGAATTTTTTTAAAAACGACTCAAGTCTTTTACCCTTAACTACTGATTTAATAAATAAAGATTTTTTTTTTTGTTGTTGTTGTTGTATTTGAATGGTTTTATAATATCTGCGTCACATAAGTTTCCCTATCTGTTGTTGTGGTAGATCGGACTCTTGTAATAGAATTTGATTACGTATGTCCGTGTATTGCGCGTAAACTCCGAAATGTAATGAGACCCATGAAACATGACGGGAGCCACAGTGCCATGTTTTTTCGTTTGGGTTTATTAACGTATCAGATCGGCTAGATGCATAGAATATGGGAAATTAAAGACACCGGAACAAAATCATCAAATTTTATGAGACATCGCATCCACAAAGGTTAGTCACATTAACTCACACAGCTAGCTATTATACTGTGGTGTAGCTGCATGCCTCATTTGGATTGCCAGCCTGTTAAAATGTGAACCCAAAAAAAAAAAAAAAAAAATCTAGCCTTTAAACCTAGCACTACGTTTTATCAATCTTTTTGTATTATATGCAGCTTTTCTCTTTCTTAATGTGTCCATAAGAGAGACATAGAAAGAGATGTTAATCCATTTATTACTTAAAGCTAACATTTTAACGTATCGCAATCAGCATGTGTACAGTTTTCTATTGACATTCTTAAACATTCCGAGGTTTGATATTTTCTGATAACGACTGTCGTCAATAACAACGAAACTGTATAACTGCAGTATCACAAACCTTGATTCACTGGCGCCATCTTGCGTCCACTTAGCGATTGTATTGAAAATGACTACTCGTGTTGCCAGGACGATTGTTTTGTACATTGTAATGGATTATAAATTAACAAGCTGGATTTACATTATCCCTTACATCATAGGACCTTAATTTCAAACAAAATAATTTTTTTGTCTATATAATACAACTAGGATAAAAAATAGGATTTGAGTATTTGAGTATTTGAGTTTTTTTTTTTTTTTTTTAATGACTCGAGACTCGACTCGGACTCGTGACAAAAGATTCCAGACTTGACTCGGACTCCAGATAAAAGACTCGTGAACATCTCTGGAGAATGCTGAAAGCGGAGTGATTCAAATGGTGATACTGTTCCCGTGGCGATACAGGTAGAATATCGCAAGGCTGGAAAGACCTCTTAGCCAATCAGATTCGAGAACCAGAACAAACTGTTGTATATATATATAATATATATATATATATATACAGTATTGGAACAGATACCATCTTCTCCGCAGGGATCTATGACAGAGAGATTATTGGTCTCTGGAGCCAAACCTTTCTTCTAGTTTGTATTTCTAACTGTTCAGCCAGATGGTTTTGTTTCATCATCTTCAGGATGTCCACTGTGTGCTCCAAAGCTCCGTTTTGTCCAAAAATATTTACCATCTGATCCACTACGTCAATGTTATCTGCATTCTCAAGGAGAGACGCTGGAACTGGCCCATATTGTTTCAAAAACCACTTGAACATCTTTATATTGTCACTGTCCAGATCATCCAGGATTTGCAGAAGCTGCTCTGGAACAGATACCATATTCTCTACAGGGATCTATGGCATATAAGGTCAGAAGTTATTGATCAGAGAGATTATTGGTCTCTGGAGTAAAACTGAGGCCCTACTTTTAAAACCTAAACCTAAAAACCTAAAAATAAGAATAAATATTTGAAGCATAAACTTACTATTTAAATAAACTGATGCAACATTGACATAACATAATACTCAAAAGATATGCAAAGGCTCAGCTCAGCTCAGCTCGGACATATAGATATCTGAATAGCCTTCCAATAAAGTGAATATTAAATTAAGATTAATCTCTAGTGTGTCACTCTGTAGTTGCAGTAAAGCACACGAAGAAATAGATAAAAATATAATTACAAAATATAATTACATTTTTAATTTATAATTTGAAAAGCCTAATGGCCAAAAGTTTGGAGTACTTAAGATTTTTTAGATTTTTTTTTTCAGTCATTTGATAAAAAAAAAAAAATACAGTAAAAACAGTCACATTGTAAAATGATAATAATTTAAAATGTTTTCTATGTGAATACATTATAAAATGTAATTTATTCCTGGGATCAAAGCTGAATTTTCAGCATCATTACTCCAGTCTTCAGTGTCACATGAACCTTCAGAAATCATTCTAATATGAAGATTTGATGCTCAAGAAACATTTCTGATTATTACCAATGAAATGTGAAAACTGACATCCCAGCTAACAGGGAGCATTCTTTGGCTAACGTTCTGGCAAGGTTCTCTCAAAGTTATGAACAAACGTTCTTCTAGTAATAATAATAGAACATCTGTTCAGTGTTATCTCAAAAGGTTAACACAAAAACATTATTAATACATTGTAGAAGGTTTTTAAAAAAATGTTCTCAATGTTGGGAGAAACATTCTTGGAACATACTTTAAACATTTAAAACTAACTTAAAATGAATAAGGTTCTGTGTGCTGTTTTAAAAAGAACATCCTTGGAACGTGGGTTCTGTAGTTTTGTAGCCTGTCGTATAGTTATTGTTCTTAAAGGATTAGTTCACTTTCAAATGAAAATTACCCCAAGCTTTACTCACCCTCAAGCCATCCTAGGTGTAAGACTTTCTTCTTTCTGATGAACACTATCATAAAAGTATTAATAAATATCCTGAGGCATCCGAGCTTTATAATGGCAGTATGCATTACCAAACGAGTATGAAGCTGAAGAAAGTGTCTCCATCCACATCCATCCATCATAAACATATTCCACACGGCTCTGGAGGGTTAATAAAGGCCTTCTGAAGCGAAGCGAAGCGTTTGTGTAAAAAATATCCATATTTAATAAGTTATGAAGTAATATATCTAGCTTCTGCCAGACCGCCTACGGAATTGACGCGACGCCAGTTCAGTTTTTTCCGTAATTTGAATGGGAATGGGAATGGAAGGCGGTCTGGCAGAAGCTAGATATATTACTTCATAACTTGTTTAATATGCATATTTTTTTTTTTACACAAACACATCACTTTGCTTTAGAAGGCCTTTATTAACCCCCCGGAGCCGTGTGTAATATGTTTATGATGGATGGATGTGGATGGAGACAGTTTCTTCAGCTCATACTCGTTGGTCCAGTTCACTGCCATTATAGAGCTCGGATGCGTCAGGATATTTATTAATATTTCTCTGATTATGTTCATCAGAAAGAAGAAAGTCATATACACCTAGGATGGCTTGAGGGTGAGTAAAGCTTGGGCTAATTTTAATTTGAAAGTGAACTAATCCTTTAACTTTTCTCTTAAATTTATGTAAATGTTACCAAAGTGTAAGAATTAAACTCATAAAAATCACTAAATATTGGCATTATTATTTGATGAATGCTCTCATAATGTCAGCAGAAAACATTCTTTGAACAACATTCTTCGATTGTCCTTTAAATATTAAGGATCACTAAATTCTTTGGCTTAAAAATGGCTTAAGGTTGGATGTTACACAGTTAATTCCCCTTTGTTTCATTACCAGTGTGCACATTAGTGATGACAACTGATGTTAATGAGTAAAATCACTGAAGAAAACAGGAACAACTATTTCAAGTCACCATTGTGGTGATCAGTGTTTCCTGTAGTTAGGCTCTTGACCCTTGACTGTTTTTAATAGTTTTTCTCTGGCTATCAGATTCAATACATCAGATGATGTTGGCTGTTGACTAATGGTGACATCATCAGGAAGTGGCCAGATTCATATAATTTAATAAAAGTCAAGGGTCAGGAGCCCAACTAAAACAAACACTGATCACCATCATGGTGACATCAAACCAAACATTTTCAACCAAACATCAACATCTAAACCTCTGTTAATTCTCAATAGGAGCTTTTCTACATGTATTATAAATAAAGTCAGTCTGGTTTGTAATAGGTCAAGCTTTTAATGATATTTGTGGAGTTGTTTAATCCTCCTCTGCTACGATCTTGAGAGATTTAATGTCTAATTTTATCTGCTGATTTTATCTGTTTTTTTAAGCTGATTTCATCTAAGGCTGTGGCTGGAAGTCAGTTGTAGTTTCTGTTCTTGTTGTTTCTCTTTCCTTCAGTGATTCTTCAACATGTTCTGATAACGATTATCTTACCCCTAATTTAAAAAACTTGTTTAACACGAAACACTTCTCTTCTCATTTTTTTTCACATTATTTGAGAACGGTTTGGTCAATCGAAAAGCTTTTAATAACTTTCAGCCGGCATGGTTTGAAGAAGATCTGAGCCAATTTTGGTGAAAATCGGATCAACGCTCTAAGAGGAGTTTGAAAAAGTAAGTTTTCAAAGAAATTCAAATTGACAGACAAGTTTGACCAAATATGGCATAATTGGTATCATTGTCCTCGGGATGACTCAAGGAGTCTATCAAGACCAGTTTCATTAGAATAGGTTAGTTAATTAAAAGCTATTAGCATTATTTGAAATATCATACATTTTGACCAGAAGGTGGCACTGTTCTGAAACTTTTTGAGTACGTTCAGGTCTTGGTCCTGATGACACATACCAAGTTTCGTAATGATACGCTAATGCATTAATGAAATACAGCAATTAGTGACAAAATTCTAAATGGCTGACACCCAAAATGGCCAATATGGGAAAACTGGATATCATTTGACTCGGTATACTGCAAAGTCCAAAAAAAAAAAAAAAAAGATTTTAGGGCAAACCGTTCTGAAGTTATAAGCACAAAAGGAAATAATTCATATCTCCTGACCAGTAGGTGGCACTGAGCTGAAACACTCCATGTATCCCCCCGAAGCCCCCCTTTGACGCCAGGCCTGAATATAATTACCAGTGGGATAAAATCCTCCTGAAAGTCAGTTTCACTGCTGTTTGCTGTTTCACCAGCGCTCTCTCGTCCTGGAGAAACAGTGAAATGTCAAAGTGCATCTCCAGTGCTGTGTGTGATATAATTGATTACAATAGGAATGCACCAGAAATGTTGGACACCAAAAATATTTATATAAAAGTGGATGGTTGTGAAAAGCTTGTGTATGAAGAGATTCATGATGAGACCTGTTTGGATTTGTGGCAGACAAATGATGCATTTAGTGCTGAATAGCATGAGATATATGTGAATAAGGGGCATATTTACCAGAGTAAGCAGAAATGATGTGAAATGCTGCCGTACCTGTAACATATAGATATTGAGGTTAAACAGCAATATAAGCTCACATCAGAGATTTTGAACTTTAATACTGATGCAGTGAAATATTGTATCTCTACTCTATTACAACACTGGACAATTTATGTCAACAATGTAAAAAAAACTGACATTTAATGAACATTTAATGAATTTAATGAACTGACTGTCCATATCAATAACATCACAACAGTAAGTGAAAAAAAAAAAAAAAAATTACCAATATAAAGCTCTCCAATTCTCATAGGTCTCTCTCGTCCTGTTGGAGAAACAGTAAAATGTGCATCTACAGTACTGTGGTATAAATCTACTTGAAATTTGCCTGATAAATGTTCAAAGTATCTGGTTGTACAGTCATGGTCAGAATGATTGGCACCCTTGGAAATATGATCAAAGATGGCTATAAAAATAAATCCGCATTATTTATCCTTTTGATCTTGCATTTAAAAAAAAGCAAAAACCTAACCTTTCAATTCAACCCACAATAATTGGCACCACTAGAAATTCTTAGGAGTAAAATATCTCTGAAGTATATTTCCATTCATATTTCCATTTTTTGCTTTTTTGTTTTTTAGCACACCAGGGTGACTAGGAACATGAAATTGTCCAGCCATGCCTTCATGTTCCACGGCAGTATAAATATAAGGAAACACAAAGGCCAAATTCCCTTAACAGGGCTCCAGACTAACATTTGATAGCAGTGGCACTGGTGCCACTAAGTTCTACAGAAGGTGGTGCCAGCACCCGATTTGGTGGAGCTGTTTTTTTTGTTTTGTTTTTTTTTTTTTTAAATCATAACGGTAATTCAATCATATTACTATTGTTTTGCATTAATAAGTGCAGTTACTAATAATATTACATGTTTATTAATTGGAAATTTGACAGTAAAGCACTGAGCTTGAATTGAGATAAAATTTAAAAAATTAACTTAACAGTAACGGGCAAACATTTTATAGGGAAAAATGTAAATATTCTACTCTTATTAAATGTACCATACTGAACTGACCGACAGCTTCGGTGATTCTGAACACAATTTGAAGAAGTTTTTGTTTTTCATGAGACTTTTCCTATTTTTCCATATATTAGTCATTAAGTGCTCCTCTGCTGCCATCTAGTGGAAATTTCATGTCTTTTTAAAAAAAAAAAAAAAAAAACTTTTGTTTGCCTAGAAGAGTTTTTCTTCATCTTTAAACTTTTAGTTTTACAAATCATCACATTAAAAATAACAATAAAATTTGATAATATTTGATGTCAGGGTATGTGAGAAGTGGTAGTGCTTCTGGGTCTTTCGTCCTTTCTGTAGCTGGCATGTCGTACAGCTCGATGCTGTTGATGTCAACCAGTTTCTCTAAATAACACTGTTTGGCAGTGTTATTTAGTCTCACCTGATAAAGCCCCTTTTCTTTCGCTTCATCCTTATCCATCTATTTCCAAGAAACTGCGCCGTATTGCAAAAATGCAAGCAAATATCATGCTATTTCTCTCTGTCTCACTGTCGAAGTTACCATGGCAACGGATAGCGTATCCTTCTAAAATGGCGACACCTTCCCGAATGCAACACAAGTGAAAGCAGCGTGACCTTCTCATTCTCTATAGAGATTCCAAGACTTCAAACCACTAATCTTCTCTCAAAAACTTGTTTTCACAATTTAAATTTAGTTTAATTTAGTGTGATCTTTATTCATTAACTTGAACCAGAGGTCTTCAGGCAATGGCACTACCCACTGAACCACTTCTCTGTGAATTATTCCTTTACAACACAAAACTGAAAACAAAAAATGTGTTGATCATCATTAATCAGGTACTACTCACCAATTATCCTTTTCTTCTTTAAGATGAAAACCACTAAAGCAACAACTACCAGCACAAGCAAACCTCCGATCAAACCTGAGACAGTCTCTGGTCGGCAGTCCCGGCATTTTCCATCTATACAAATGCAAAAAGATAAATTAGTTTTAATTAATTAAGGTATCTCAAAAAAGAAAATGGAAGTTCACAACGTAAAATTAGGGATGCTCCTATCCGCCTTTTTCACCTCTGATACGATACCTGGGATTCAGTATTGCCCGATACCGAGTACCGAACCGATACTAAAATAAAAAAAACTAATACTAAAAAATAACAAAAAACAAAACAATGCAGTGCTGCTTTACCTAATAAACTGTATGAGACTGGGATCATTCTTTTGTGAAAGGCATTAGGCATGACTTAAACTTTACTTTACTAACTTTGTAAAACACAATATCAAACAGACATAAATGTAGTGAATTATTTATTAAATAATTGTGTGTAACCAATCCTACTCAACCTGCTCTGAGCAGGATTCGAACCGTGGTCTGAGGCATGGGAGGCAGGCGCTCTAACAAGGAGGATAAAGACCACATTCGCTAGAGCGGCTCTGGAGATCAGGGGAGTGAGGTTTACATGCACAGCTCTTACTGGCCTATGACAGTTACACATTCTTGAACAAGTAAATACACTATATTGCCAAAACTTTTTGGACGCCTGAACTTTGGACGCATGAACTTTAATGACATCCCATTCTTAATCCGTAGGGATTAATATGGAGTTGGCCCATCCTTTGCAGCTATAACAGCTTCAACTCTTCTGGGAAGGCTTTCCACAATGTTTTGGAGTGTGTTTATGGGAATTTTTGACCATTCTTCTAGAAGCGCATTTGTGAGGTCAGGCACTGATGTTGGCGAGAAGGCTTGGCTCACAGTCTCCGCTCTAATTCATCCCAAAGGTGTTCTATCGGGTTGAGGTCAGGACTCTGTGCAGGCCAGTCAAGTTCCTCCACACCAAACTCGCTCATCCATGTCTTTATGGACCTTGCTTTGTGCACTGGTGCGCAGTCATGTTAGAACAGGAAGGGGCCATCCCCAAACTGATCCCTGTCCAAAATGTCTTGGTTTGCTGAAGCATTAAGAGTTCCTTTCACTGGAACTAAGAGGCCAAGCCCAACCCCTGAAAAACAACCCCACACCATAATCCCCCCTCCACCAAACTTTACACTTGGCACAATGCAGTCAGGCAAGAACCGTTCTCCTGGCAACCACCAAACCTAGACTCGTCCATCGGATTGCCAGACAGAGAAGCGTGATTCGTCACTCCAGAGAACACGTCTCCACTGCTCTTGCGTCTAGTGGCGGTGTGCTTTACAGCACTGCATCCAATGCTGCATTGCACTTGGTGATGTAAGGCTTGGATGCAGCTGCTCGGCCATGGAAACCCATTCCATGAAGCTCTCTACACACTGTTCTTGAGCTAATCTGAAGGCCACATGAAGTTTGGAGGTCTGTAGCTATTGACTCTGTAGAAAGTTGGCGACTTCTGTGCACTGTGAGCCTCAGCATGCGCTGACCCCGCTCTGTGATTTTACGTGGCCTACCACTTCGTGGCTGAGTTGCTGTTGTTCCCAATTGCTTCCAATTTGTTATGATACCACTAAGAGTTGACCGTGGAATATTTAGCAGTGAGAAAATTTCACGAATGGTCTTATTGCACAGGTGGCAACCTATCACGGTACCACGCTTGAATTCACTGAGCTCCTGAGAGCGACCCATTCTTTCACAAATGTTTGTAGAAGCAGTCTGCATGTCTAGGTGTTTGATTTTATACACCTGTGGCCATGGAAGTGATTGGAACACCTGAATTCAATGATTTGGAGGGGTGTCCCAATACTTTTGGCAATATAGTGTATATTAAATATATTATAGTAAATATATAAAATATATTTATATATATAAATATATACTATAAAATTAAAAGTGATTTCTTTTAAATTTGTAGCACAGCTTTCTAATGAGGCAGCAAAATATGATAGATAGGAAAGAACAAGAAAGGATATTAATAATCTTTCATTGCGCAAAAGTATTATAATATGAAAAGCTCCAATACAGAGTGGCAAGGCGCTTATGCACAGAATGATGTGCTTGAAGCAACTTGGTGTGTCACAGCGCACAGTGCTTCACATTGAAAAGTTCAAAACACAAAGGGAAGCGATAATGATGCGATGTGTATTATATTTATCCTCCTTAGACTCAAGCATAGACTTTTGTCCACTGTAGTGGATGTTATATTTTTGCAAATTTCTCTGACACTGTACGTGTCACAGTTCTCAGTAAAGAGCAGATTCAGGGCTTTACAGAGATACCAAATGTTTGGAAGTTCCACCATGACCACTCCCTCTCCCTGGTCTTTGAATATGACTGACATTGACTGAATGATCGAATTAAGCACTCTTATGGAAATTTGATAATATTTTGTAATCATTTAAATCTGACTAATTTTCAAATTGTTTGTCATAATTCAACATCTCAGGAAATTGTTTTGGGGTTTTAAATCAGAATATGACATGGATTTCATACGTCCACTGTAAAGGACACCAGGACTTAAAGCATGTAAATCAGGCATTTTGGGAGACACAAGTGAAATTATATATGAATAATCCTATGAAATATTGGAAAAGGAAATGTTGCAAATTATTACTCCCATTATTACGCTTCTTTTTTCATTACATGTTGCTCCATGAACAAATTAATATGCAAAGTAGATACGATGTATCAGTGCATTGTATAGAATGGGAAAACCCGCTTATGGCCCTTTTTTCATACATATCGCATAAAGTAAAATAGTATATCAAATTCTGTTATATCTTTCATAACATAGAAACATCTTTATACAATGTTTGGTTAAAGAAAATCCTGAAACCTAAAAATTGATTGTCCTGATGTCCTCTACAGTGGACATTGCATTCATAACATATGAATATATATTTTTTCAAAAAATGTTTTCATGTTTTTCATTTGTTTCTTATACTCCAAACAATATGTCAATAAAAAAAAACAACTAAAAACTAAAATCACAAAACTTTTTTCCCCTGGGTCTCAGGAGGCTGTGCAACAGTTTATTAAGCCTTTTCTTTCTAACAGTTTTAAAATTCAGTTACTGTGCACGTGAAGAACAATTCATAGTGCTCTCCACTCCAGTGTTGTGATCTAACGGACACCCGGGAGAAAGTAACATGATTTAGAAACAGCAATGAACTCCAGCAAGATAAAGTCATTTTTATGCAAAACCATAGACCTTTATCCACAGATCAAGTATAATAATAGAAACATCGAATCAACTTGGAGAGAGTTCCATCGTGTTGACTGTCATAACCGAATGCGACACGCAGTTTGAATGCTTAATGGAGGATGACTGACAGCCGCAACGGGGAGAATAGTTTATGTGAACTTTAATTTAACGACTTAAATATTCATCTTTACCTCACATTAAAGTATGAAAAAGCTTCAGAACACTTAGAATATAGTGAAAACTTTATGGTGCTTTACAATGTTTTTGTGCCTTTTGTGGGGCTTAAAAATAACACAGAATAGTACGCACAATATCGAATTGGTCTCGTCTGACCGATACCTGATCCGACAAAAATGGCAGTACCAGTATCGGCAGTATCGCATCGCTACTTAAAATTCTTTTTAAATTCAATATCAGGTGATTTTTCTGTCTCTACATGTAACTGCTTTAATTACCCCATTTGATGATAACTGGTTCTTTGATGCTCTTGTGGGTCACAAAACAATCATATTCTGCTTTTTCATCCTCTTTGATCTCCACACTCTTCCTCAGCTGGAAGGATCCATCATGGTTTGGTCTGATTCCTGTGGATTCGATCTCATCTTCAGGCAGAGATATGCGATATTTCCTAATGGTCATCGACACATCTTTGGGGTAGAAGTCAGTGGCCATACAGGTGAGTTTAAGCATGGTTTTGTCACTGATAGACTTTTTTGCAAACATATGAACATCTGGAGGAGCTGAAAACACAGGAATCAGTTCATCAATCAGTTTCATCTCTATGACATCTGATGATAATCTACAAATACATTCGCTCACAGCCGTTTCTGAGCTTCTCATCTCCATATTCTCTGTATTTGTTGAGCCAGTCCACACACTCTTTCTCCAAGTAATCTTTGGTGTATTGGTTTAGGATCAGCACATTATCCCATTTTCTCTTGGTTAGTAGTGCTGCATCAACTGAAGCGACCCATTGAGACTCTTTAATATCAAAAGACAAGAAGTCCTCTCCATCATAGCTGAACTCATAAATGCCTCTGGAAAACTTAAATTCATCTCCCTGTTGTTGAATTTCACAACCAACTCTCCTCTGAAGAACATGAAGATCTGAAATGGAAAGAGAAAACAATGTTTGTGAGATGATAATAACAAAAATGATTTTATTTACTATATACAGGTTAAAATGTACCTGATTCATTGTGTCTCATGCGGTTCATCAGAATGTTGAGACTCAGATGAAACCACTGTTCTTTGCTCTTTCTGGACTGAGTGCCTTTTTCCCAGTAATCCTCCTCAATTTTCTCTTTCATCCACTGTTGTTTGGGAATCTTTCTCTTTTCTTTACTATTGTAATAGTCGATCTGTGTGTCGTCCAGCAGACCCATAGCAGTGAATTCATAGATGCCCAGCAGATCCACAGGTTTAGACAAGGCTGTGTAAATGTAATACAGCAAGTGTTTCTCTGCAATGAAGAGGAATAAAACATACATGAAATAACTGATCACTGAAGTGTAAATGTGATGGAAGTAGTGTGTTCCTGAAGGAGAGAGCTGCTAAAACATCATGTGGGTGAAGCTCATTAAACACAATCTCAAAACAACATATCTTCAGAAAGATGTTATTCTTTTGATAAAGTAATTTGAGGCTGCTGAAACATCCTGTTGAGCCTGTAATAACATGACATTGCAACTTTTGATCAGGCATTACTGCTTGGGTCATAAAGGAGGCCAATTTCTCAATTTCTCATGACAGCGGCTTCACTTTTCTACAATGGAAGAGAGTGAAGGTGCGTCGTCCATATATATATATATTTATTTATTTATTTTTAGTCTATGCTTCGTAATGACAGAATTAAAATTTGATTACAATTTACACAAACATAGTGTAAGAAACTAAAAATGTATATATGCATGTACTATAAGTATATGAGTTTTGTTGAGTTCACTTTCAAATTAAAATTAGCCCAAGCTTTACTCACCCTCAAGCCATCCTAGGTGTATATGACTTTCTTCTTTCTGATGAACATAATCAGAGAAATATTAATAAATATCCTGACGCATCCGAGCTTTATAATGGCAGTGAACTAGACCAACGAGTATGAGCTGAAGAAAGTGTCTCCATCCATCATAAACGTGTACTCCACACGGCTCCAGGGGGTTAATAAAGGCCTTCTGAAGCGAAGTGATGTGTTTGTATATAAAAAATATCCATATTTAAAAAAGTTATAAAGTAAAATATCTAGCTTCCACCAAACCGCCTTCTGTATTCAACATACAAGTGTAGAACTCTTGCAGTTCACAAAGCTTACACTACGTCATGCGCCTTTCCTATTAAACTTACGGAAAAAGTGTAACTGACGCGACGCCATTTTACACTTTCTTCGTAACTTGAATATGGAAGGCGGTCTGGTGGAAACTACGTATTTTACTTCATAACTTTTTTTTAAAGCTGCTGTCCGTAACTTTTTTTGTGTTCAAAATTTACAAAAATTATATAATGAGAATGTACAACATGAATCCATTTTCCAAACCGTGTTTTTGTCTTACCCTGAATCATTATGGTACACTTATAATAAGTGTTTATATTCGGACTATTTCAGACCAGACTGGTAGGACCTGCCGCAGAGTATCACAGTAACTGCGTGACTCGCCATAGACATACACGGAGAAAAGTAGCTCCGGCTACAATGTTCTTCCACAAGATGTGTGCAGTTCTGTTTATTAACCGCTAGAGGGCCAAAAATCGCGGACTGCAGCTTTAAATATGGATATTTATTTTACACAAATGCATTGCTTCACTCCGGAGTCGTGTGGAATATGTTTATGATGGATGGATGTGGATGGAGACACTTTCTTCAGCTCATACTCGTGAACCCTGTTCACTGCCATTATAAAGCTTGGATGTGTCAGGATATTTATTAATATATCTCCGATTGTGTTCATCAGAAAGAAGAAAGTCATATATACCTAGGATGGAAAACTGGAAATGATAACTGGAAACACCACCATGCCTAAAAATTTATTTTTTATTAGGATAAGGATTGTTGCAACATACTATGTTCTGTAAAAGTAATTTAATGTTCATTTTACACAATAGTAATGTGGTATAGTATATAATAATACTGTAATTTTTTTTAAATAAATGAACTGTCATGCCAAGTACACAAACATCATTAATTTGAAAAATGTAATTGGGAACTATATTGGAAGCAAAAAACATAGGCGTACCTAATATAAGCTAAGCAAGTAGGCTAATTGTGTAGATGTATGCTATGCTAGTACATAAGGTAACTTTAAAAAAAAAAAAAAAAAAATCCCAGTAAGAATGACAAATGCTTGATTTCACAACCTATAGCGTCACCTATATACACTAGTATATGAACCATGTAATATAAAATACATTAATGGTCATTATAACATACTTGAAAAAATATAAACCATAACGGGATTTTGCAGGAATTGTAATCAGGCTGTAAAAATACTACCCATTAAAAGTCAGTTGAACCAATAGGATCACTCTGGGTCCAAAAGGAGACCTGATTCCTGGGGGGGATGCAATATATCCCAATATGGCGCTGAAATCTTGTGCTGATCACTCTGGGTCTGTGCTGATCACACCTGAGTCTGTACGGTAGTGAACTCGGGACCAGTTTCTGCGCAGTAGTGAACATGAAGTGAATTCACGCGCAATCAAGGCCCCGCCCACACTCCAACAGAATCGTTTAGTACAGATTACTGCAGAACAACTCACTCGGCCTCATTTATGAAGCCAACGTACGACAGAAAATGGTGCATACGGCCGTTTCCACGCAAAACTTGCCATTTATCAATATGGACGTGAGCGGTGGCTACGATCAAATCTCACATCAGGTCTCAGCACGTGTATGCAAGTTTTTGATCAGAACATCAGTTTTAACGTTTCTAACTTGACATTTCAGCCATTTATCAAACTAAAATGCAGTCAACCAAACATAAAAGTTACACTACTCAAATGAAATGGTCCACTGTAAATCAGCACCCAATCACACACATTTTTGTGCATGTGAAGGATGCTGTTTTATGTGGATATTGGGACACGAGTGAAGTACTGTAATGGAGTCCACTGAAGGCAAGGTTGCAGAACCCAAGTGCAGTTTATTCCATTCCTAAACATGAATCCAAACAAAACATAACACAAAGACTTGGCATGGCATACACATGAACAAAACCTTGGAACTCACCCACAGTAGTACAGGGACAATGCTTAATCAAGACACATGGCTAACATGAGGGTTTAAATACTTAAGGGGAAATGACTAAACAAGACACACCTGTGCACAATCAAGACAATGAACCAATCAGAACGTGACAACATAGAACACATGACAAGGGGAGCACATGGCAGGATCACATGACTAGAACATGACAAACAAGGGAAGCACATGGCAAACCATAAACTAGGGGTGCGCACAAATAGTCGAATATTCGATCTGTAATTAATATTCGAAAAATAAAAATACTATTCAAATTTTACTTTGTTGCTTTGCTGTCCGTAAATGCAGTGAATCCATGATAAATCCTAATCACTAAAACTCGCAGTTATAACTAATGGACCGGGTGACGCTCTGGAGCGTGTTTAACATGTTTATTTGTTTGTCACATAATGTTGTCGTCTGTTCCAATAACAACCAACTGCAGAACCGCAGAACCATACGTCATGACAGTCTGAGGACAACAGCGCCAGACTAACCGTCTGAGGCCGGAAGTGGGCGGAGTAACAGTCTCACGTCGGATGTGGGTGGAGTTAGTGACAAAAACAATCATGGCGGAAGAAGAGAACACGGTAAAAAGTTTATTTGTGTTGTGTTTTTAATCTATCGTTAACAGTTAACATGACTCTAATCTTTTTGTAAATGGGCTTTGCCATGAAGTCACTTGATATTTTACAAATGGATTGTCTCACGTTGTTTGGTTACATATTCATGGTTTGTGATTTTACTTTGTTGTTGGCGCTGTATTTTGTTTCATTGGTTACATTTTCCAATACTGACCGATGTTTATGTGGATTTTCAGAGACATAGTAGGATTCGGAGAGGCTCCGCCTTACTTCATTTACAGGGAAGTAAAACATGCTGCAACAATTTCCACTGCCCAGTGGTTTTTTCAAAAAATATATTTATTGGCATTTGTTTGAACATTAAAACAATTATATATAAAAAAATAAAAAAAAAACACAGGAAACCTAGAACAAAACTAAAACATAAACTGCCCAGTGTTCTTAAACCGACCAGACGGCACAGGTTAAATGCACACCTTCAAATTCACTTCAAAAAGGCTGTTGTCAATGGAGGTATGAACGTTTCTTTTATATTCTGAATTTAAAATGTTGTTTTTGCAATGCATTAAGTAGTAATTTTGACTATAGAACTAATGAATCTTGTCTCTTTTATGCAATTTTTATGGCTATACATTAAAGTTTTGATTTTGTTGCAGTAAATTAGCAGAATCACCCCAGGACAATGGAAGCAGATCAAAAACAAGGTTAGTTTCATAAGACTTTCATAATGGTGTGTTGTTATATCTGTCAAATCTTTCCAGGAATAACTTAATATTCTATTGCTTTAGAATGTTCCACAACGGTTGGCCGGCTCTGTTGACTGTGGGATCTTCATGTTAATGGTAAGAAAAAGAAGGGAATGTTGAAAGTTTTTAAAAATGTATGAACTTCTCTTTTCATTAGAATGAAAAACAAACATGAGGGCTTTTCATACTTTTAATAGTTAACCCTGGGTGATTGTAAACCCCAGGTAAGCAGAATCCTGGGTTATCTTGATTCACGTTTCACACTGATCATCATTTACCTGAGGTTAACAATTAATCCTGAGTATTCATACGCAGCGTTTCACACTGTACATTACTAAGCCCTGGGTTAACGTCCTTATTTGCATATTTGCAGCGTCAGTGTCACTGATTGGATGAACAAAGCACACAATATGTTTACATAAATGCTCAGGCATTGCACATCCTCATTACATATAGTAAACTTCACTATCAAGTTTATCCTGAATGGACATTTCAGACTATAAAAGAATTAAACAGTATTAAACAGTATTTTCTGTACTGCAATTTTTACCTTGTTCTCTTCTTCCGCCATGATTGTTTTTGTCGCTTTACCCACGGTTAAAAGTGGTATTTAGGACGGCGATAACGCAGGGTTAAGTGCAGCGTGAAGGGCCATGTGAATTGCTTGCCTTTTTTTAAAAAAAAAATTAAAACTGAACATAATTGATTAATTTCATTAGTGACAGGGTATGATTTATGTCTCCAATATATAAACATGAGAAATGTCAAAATTTTATTATACATGCTATGCTACATCCTGACTACAACACAAAGTATTGTTAAATACACTTCCAACATTTCATCCCATTTGTTTGTACCTTTCTCTCATGAAGGAGCCACGGATCACAGAAGACCTCTGCGCTGCACTTGAATGGCTGCACAACAACCAAAGGTCTTCAGAGGTTTAGTGGAAGAGCTGTGCTTTCTGATATTGGAAGAGGAAGACCAGGGAAAAGCCCTTCAACTTTCACAGGCTGAAACACAGGCCTTTAGTGTTTCGCTTCCAAATTAAGGATGATATGGACATTTTTCTTAGTGAGTGTCTGGACAAAAAGAGTCTTGAAATGAATGTTTATGGAGATTTTTTTTTTTTTATTTGTCATCATGTACCTGCTGTGCAATAATTTGTTCAATTTACTGTCTTTGGTTTGATTTTGTACTTTTTTAGAGCAAAGCACAGCTAGTGTATGATGCTTTTGCTACTTGGGGGAAAAGTACATTTTTATTAAAATTAAATAACTTTTGTGTTTTGTTTTTTGGTTTGATGGGTCTGAATTTGCTTAATTCATGTAATCTAGTGTACAACTGTGTAATGTGTATTATGTACTATGAAAAAATGGTTAATTCTGAAATGCTTGAGTAAAATATACATTTTATGTCAAATAAATATTGTTTGTTAAATAAAATGTTGTTTGTTGTTGTTTGTAATATATGTTTGTCATTTTTAGTGCTTAAGCTTTGTGTTCAATTTTTATTCAGTTAATCAGAACACTTGAATTAATAACTTTAAGCCTTGGAAACAGACTTTGGGACATTTTTTGTGCCTTATGCATCTGATCAAATGCTGCGGACCCAAATGGCACCCGTTTCGTAGAAGGACTCATTTACGAACAGAAAACACAAAGTGCTGCTGTAGAAACTTAGCCTAACATGCCGTTATGTATTATCGTTATCTTTGTGTTTCTGCAACGTCTTTCAGCTTAGCTCTTTTCTCACCCGAGCATGTGGATATTATTGTTTTTCTCAACATGAACATGTGAAACAATATGAAAACGATAACCATATACTGACTCGAGTCTGTATTATGTACGTTTTGTACGATAACTGGCAATGGCTTTATTAGCGTTTTTCCCGTTCGTGCTGCTTGAGCTTAAATGCTTTTGTTCTTTAAATGTTTTTGTTTGCACATATTGTTTAATGCTTTAAACTAAAAGAAAAGCTTGAGACATAACATAAGCTTGTTGTGTATATTGCCTAATCGTAAGCTTGTTCAGAAATGGTTACAAAATCCTGATGAATTTAAAAAAATAACGTCCTTCTCGTTTCACGTCATTTAAATAATATTCATTTAATATTAATTTTTTACAAGCCCAAATATTCGAATACAATATTTTGGAAAAATGCCCATCCCTACCATAAACATAGCAAAGAACATTACAAATTAAGAGACATGAAACTATAAACTTAAAAATAAAACCCAACACCATACGCCCAAACGAAACAAAACCCAACACCCAAAGTTCAGGAGGGTGGTGGAGTGGAGGTGGTCTTGGGGGAGAGATGGTGGGCCAGGCCCGTGCAGGGGAATAGGACATGGAACAGGGCATAGGGAATGGGTGGACCTGGGCCGTGGAGCGTGGGTGGACTTGGCAGGCTAGGACACCTCCAGGGCGGCGCTAGCAGTTCAGGGGACCGTGGCGGTGCAGGCAGTTCAGGGGACTGTGGCGATGCAGGCAGTTCAGGGGACCGTGGCGGTGCAGGCAGTTCAGGGGACCGTGGCGACCGTGGCGGTGCAGGCAGTTCAGGGGGCCGTGGAGGTGCAGGCAGTTCAGAGGACCGTGGAGGTGCAGGCAGTTCAGGGGGCCGTGGCGACCGTGGCGGTGCAGGCAGTTCAGGGGGCCGTGGAGGTGCAGGCAGTTCAGGGGGCCGTGGAGGTGCAGGCAGTTCAGGGGGCCGTGGAGGTGCAGGCAGTTCAGGGGGCCGTGGAGGTGCAGGCAGTTCAGGGGGCCAGAGAGGCGCGGCCTTTGTGGCCTTAACCAGGTACCCACAATTTTTTTTCTTGGGCAGAGCTATAGGGTCTTGGCCTGGAGCGGGTTCATGGGCTGAGGCAGTCACTGGACGCTGGTCAGGGGCTGGAGTCCCCTCTGGACACTGGTCAGGGGCTGCAGTCCCCTCTGGATGCTGGTTAGGGGCTGGAGTCCCTTCTGAACGCTGGTCAGGGGCTGGTGTCCCCTCTAGACGCTGGTCAGGGGCTGGAGTCCCCTCTGGACACTGGTCAGGGGCTGCAGTCCCCTCTGGACACTGACCAGGGGCTGGTGTTTTCTCTGGATGCCGATCAGGGGCTGGAGTCCCCTCTGGACGCTGGTCAGGGGTTGGTGTCCCCTCTGGATGCTGGTTAGGGGCTGGAGTCCCTTCTGAACGCTGGTCAGGGGCTGAAGTCCCCTCTGGACACTGGCCAGGGGCTGGTGTCCTCTCTGGATGCTGGTTAGGGGCTGGAGTTCCCTCTGGACGCTGGTCAGGGGCTGGAGCCAAAGTGCGTGCAGACCACACACACCAAATGGCCGTGGCCACTCAGAAGTTTCTAGCATGACAGCTATCTTGGCTGACGGCTCAGGCGTCGCGGCCATTTTTGCTGAGGGCTCAGACGTGGCATGTATTGTGTATTGTGCAAGAGTCCATGGAATGTTGCTTTCGGGCATTAAATAATTCAATAAGAGACATGAAATTATAAACTTAAAAACAAAACCCAACACCATCTGTGACATATTCCCCCCTCTATGGGCATCTTCTGCAGTGAGGACTATCTCACAAAAATGAAAAATCAAGTTGAATTTTTTTTTTTTTTTTTTGGAAAAATGAAAAAATGAAAAAGGTGCCGTTTTCTCATTTGTCTATTTTCAACATTAAACACACAGTTTCTGCCAATCTCATGTTAATCTTGAATACATATAGAGTAGTATTGCATCCTTCATATCTCCGAAATGTCTTTAGTTTTATCATATTTATAAAAGATAGATACACTGTACCAATTCTTTCCGAAAAAAGCCGAGCTCCTGGAGGCGTTCCTGCCGTGGGCAGAGCTAAAGAGTCACGAGCGCACGCAGCTTTTGCGTAGAGATCGTCTGCAATATAAATAAAAAGGGAACAAAAACATTTGTGTCGTTTACATTATATGCTCTTGCGCGCCAATTGCCTACAAAACACAGACATCTGATGGAAAGTTACTAAAGTTTGTGTCAGAAAGACGTTGTGGGTGGTCGCAGGAGGAAGAGAATTAATATGGAGCCATCCATATTAAGTAGTACGGAGCTGAACAGCGTTTTTAGTGCTAACGTTAATTCAGCCATTTCTCCATCACCAACGTCTACCTCCCCTACATGCCAGTGTAGAGGTACATACAGCCATGTCTAATTAATACATACAAATGCACAATAATGAAAATGAATGAATCATAATTTACTTATTTCATGTGGTTTATGTGGCCGCTGAGCCAGACTGACCAAGCATTGTTTTATACTGTCCACTACTGTACTATCCACTACAGTCCTGCTGATTTGATGGTGTTGTGTTGCGTCTGTCAGATGCGCGCGTTTGTGTGGTGTGACTGCCATGCTAATGCTGTTTTTATCGGTTTGCTCTTAGCACTGCTGATGACATATACAGGCTTATGCTCTGATTAAACGGTGGTGTAGCTATTTAGGCAGGTGTGTTGGCCTATTTTGATGATACATTTTAGGCCAGGCCCACCTGATTTTCTCTGGGCCCAATTGTGATTTCTGGCTATAGTGCTTGGGTGCGCACTTGTTCAGGATGTAAAGTAACCTGCACATGTGTTTTAGCCAATTACAATGTAATTACTTAAATAAAAAACACATATAAGAGGTGATAGTGTTGATGATTTAGCTTGGATTCCAGCGAGGGTTAGCCTGCAGTGTATTCCGAGCTAACAATTTCTGGTTCCCAGAACGTTCTGGCAACATACCAGAACATACAATAACATTCTCCGTTGATTAGCCAGGAAAGTTTTCTTTACGTAAATAGAACAATTGTTGGTTTGGAGAACGTTCCCCTAACCTTCCCAGAACGTTCTCAGAACGTTTCCGGAACATTCTCCTAACCTCTTTTTACTCCGATATCTTACCGGCTGTACCTACGTCAGTTGTCATTCCGCATATGGTAAGCGGCATGGAAGACGGATGAATGGACGTCAATACTACAAACCCTGCTTATTTGTGAACTGTTGTTTAATCAATAGAAATAATCTGTGCACATAGACTTCATATAGAGGATTAAAAAGATTGAATTTATGCATTAATATGTAAGATTTTCGTAACAGCCAGATTTTACGTTTCTTAAGCGACAAATAATAATGACTTCAACACAATATGGGGTTTTTAAAATATGAATTTTATTCAGACATTAAAAAATAAATAACAATTATGTGACTTTAACTGGGATAACATTAGATACATTAATTTCTTACCACCGAATTAGCGGAACGTGCTTCTCTCTTTTGGTCGGCAAACAAAAACTTATCGGTTAACATCATGTTGTCTTCAATTACGTATCAAATGTCTCTGAAATCAAACTTACGCGAGTGCGCGGCTTTCTGTGACAGAAGAAAGCGAGTGCTGGAGGAGCGTGTGATCAGTGGAGCGCATAAGAAAAATACAAGCAAACCCACGTATTCTTTTCACACTTTAACCTTGGCTTAATATTTTAGCTGTCTGAAAATTACAATGCGTTTTGACTAAACTAATTTATTAAAAGCTGCATTAACCTTGATTCAGACATGTAATTCTGCAAAATGTAGTATATATGTTTATGAATAAATTACACATTTCAGCATTAAAATAATCTTGGTCTATCATCTGCAACGTTAATTAGTTTGGTTATAAAAAATAAAATCTAAAAATAAAAATAACCTGCAAGGAATGTTCTGGGAACGGGCTCGGAGCGCAGCAAACGAGCCCATTGTAGCCCCAATTTTACTTTCACTTTCATTCTCTGATAAACCCAGTAAAAGTTAATCATGTACCTGCTTGGACTGAAGACAAAGTCCCATAAAGAAGAAAAACACAAAGCAGAGCAAAGATTTTGTCGAAACCAGTGGCAGTGCCCATAGTAGAAAAGCCAAGTGTGAGTTTCGCTGATATTTACATTTTTCCTTCAACGACCGAACGCAGGAACTGCCAACAGCAGAATGATGCTTTCACTAATGATAAATTAGGCTCGTTTGAGATGCGCCTCACATCGCCTGACATGTAGTCAAAAGTAGGCGGGTGCAATGAGGGGGAGGAGTGATAAAAGAACAGATTTTTTTTTTTCAGTTTCTGAGATTTTCTGTTTCAATGGGCGGAGCTTATATTAATATTCATGAGTTTTAGTTCATGCTCCTTATTTCTCAGCAGGTTTAATGGATTATTTTATATTTCATTTCGTTGTGCTCTTCCTTTGTACTTTGCAATGTGTTAAAACTGTGTCTTTTACTAATTGTTATTATTTGTTGAATGCAATAACTGAAATAAACCTGTATGTATCTGTGGAATAATAAGATTTTTGGTGTGATTGTTCTTATATAAGCCAAATAACTCAAGACCACACACACACATGAATGTGTTGCTTTAATACATAGCAAGTAAAATTGTATAAACAAAAGTGTTAAAATTACATTTGGTACAACTACTGTAAATGAAAAAAATGATGCACGTCATTTTACGTAATAGAACAAGCAACCAAGTTCACAAAATAATTTAATTTACAAATATGCATACTGGCAAAATAATGTTACAAATTAAATATTTTGGAATGTTTTGAATGAAAAGTGTGTTTGTGCTTGTTTTGATATTGTAAGGTTCTTTATGTTCAGCAAGGCTGCATTTATCTGAATAAAAAACAGTAATATTGTGAAATATTTTTACCAAATGTTTTCTATTTTAATATAATTTAAAAGTTTTTTTTTTTTTTTTGTGTGTTTTTTTCTTGTGCTGGCAGAACTCATTACTCCAGTCTTCAGTGTCACATGATCCTTCAGAAATCATACTAATAACTTATTTGCTGCTCAAGAAACATTTTTGATTATTATCAGTGTTGAAAACAGTTTTGCTACGTTTGGAAACCATTATACAGAGTATGTTTTCAGGATTCTTTTATGAATAGCAAGTTCAAAAGAACAGCATATATTTGAAATAGAAATCATTTGTAACATTATACATGTCTTTACTGTCATTTTTTATCAATTTAATGCATCCTTGCTGAATAAAAGTATAGTTCTTATAAATCATTAACAAATATTATGTAATGCTTAACAGATCAATAGTTAATACATATTCATATAGCTAGAAACATGAGATAATGTGCTTGTTAATGTTTACTAATGAACTTATTACCTAATGATTAACAGATCATTATTTCATGTAAATTAAAATGCTTACAAATGTCAGTAAAGTTTAAATTATGATCATAAAAATCTACAAATGATTTTAACAGAATGTTATACAATGATTAATTGCTTTTATTAATGCACAACACATTTGCTGCTATTGAGGTATGATGTGGGTAAGGTTAGGGACAGGTTTGGTATGGGTAGGTTTAGGGTTGGTTACGGAGTCAGAAGTGTACAGGGGTCAATTTGATAACTATAAGGCAACATGGTTTAATCTGTTTATATAACAATGTTTTGATCAAGTATTTTCTTGAAAATTTGTTTTCTCCTGTTAATGTATGATTCAATGAATATCCTGTTTAATGATGTACAATAGTAATATATTAAAACACAAAATACAATGTGTGTTATGTCTTTAGCAAGCATTCAGCTAGCATTTAGCTAAACTTAACTAACCATCCTTTACACAAACGTGACAGCAGCTAAAAGTCTAATGGCCATAAAGATACTAAATGATTATTTGTAAATGTTCATAAACATTTACAAATGAATAGTTTCGACTTTAGATTGGGTATTGCAAAAACATGAACTAATGATTGATAAATGATTTGTAAAGATATGTAAATAGGGTGAATTCAGGGCATTTGGGATACTTTTTGTCATCAATATGGCTGTTTATAAAGGTAATTATAAACATTTACAAATCATGACTAGTTTCCACTTTAGATTAAGTCCTGCAAAAACATGAACAAATAATTCATAAATGATTTGTTAATATGTGTAAATACACAGCAAAAACTCCAGTGTTAAATTAACTCTCATCAGAGTTTATTTGAGTCCACACTCAAGAGTGTTAAAGTGTTAAAATAAGAGTGTTAAATTAACACTGAATAAGTGTTAAAGTTAATGAGATAATTAAGTGATTGAGTGGTGATTGACCATTATTGAAGACACCTGTTAACAAGCAGAATCACCAAAGGAGAAAAGCACAATTTTTAAGTCACCATCATGGAGATCAGGATTTGCTTTGGTTGGGCTCTTGTCTCTTGACTTTTTAATATTAGGTTTTGTTTTGCTGTTGTAACTGAGTTATAACAGCCAGACAAGCAAAGAGAAAAGATAATTAGGTGGTGTTGGTTATGTTTTCATATAATCATCATTGGACCTGAATCACTGAACTCATTTAGAGCCCAATCTCTGAGTTAGATTTACCTTATTGATTACAGCAGCCCTGTGATTCTACAGCAGAAGATCCAGCTTTTTTTTATATATAATCCAAAGGATTTCTTAAAAGTTGTTCTGATAAAAAAAAAAGAGTGTCTCACAGCAGCTGCCGAGCGAAAGCAGAGTAGCATTATAACAACTTTCAACACACAAATATATCTAATATGATAAACAGCACTGTGTTACCCCACATATGCTTGACCAGAAGAAGCGGAAACGGTGACTGCGGCATAATAAAGGTTCTCGAGGCGTGTCGTCTCTCATTAGCAGTCGTTCCAGCGGCCTCGTTCTGCTCTCACAGCACTTGGCCCTACTCCACTTCATACTACAGTAACATTAATAATCTCATCCATGAACATGATTTCTTTTCCACCGGCTGTAGACGTGAAGACAACACCTCCCATGATTCCGCGAAATCAAGGCATCATCAAGCTACGCCGTTGTTTTGAATAAGCGACCTCTAGCGGCAAAAATTTACATTTTATGCCTTTAAACCTTGTGATGATTTTAATTTGTAAATTTATATTTGTTTGTACAAATTTTAAATATTTATGAATTCATGAATATTAATGTGAACTCCGCCCACTGAAACCGAAAATCTCAGAAACCGAAAATCTTTTAACACCGGGAGCAGCAGCTCATTTGCATTTAAAGAGACACACACAAAACAGCGTGTTTTTGCTCACACCCAAATAGGGGCAAATTTGACAAGCTATAATAAATGATCTGTGGGCTGAAACTTCACAGACACATTCTGGAGACACCAGAGACTTATATTACATCTTGTAAAGGGGGCATTATAGGTCCCCTTTAAGTTTTTCTCCTCATTTTCAGCCCAGTGAGCATGGGAGCAATAAAATAGCAATAGAATAATGTCCACATGTGTGAGGGAATGATTACATTGTTATTGTTAGACAGGCTGGTGTCACACCGTCTGGGCCTGGTGCCTTTCTTCTCTTGTTCTTTCTGAAGACCTGGCACACTTCGTCTTCACTGAACTGAATTGCAGGTGTGGCGGAGACGGGGGTTACAGGAGGTGTGAATGGTGATTTTTCAAACCTGCAATAAAACTCGTTCAGATCATCTGCCAGTTGTTGATTCTCCACAGTCTTGGGGGATGGTGTTAGAAATTAGAAAAAATTAGAACAGTGTGCTTATTGTGTTTATATTGTATTGCAAAACACTTTTGCTGCTATTTAGGTGGGATACGGGTAAGGTTAGGGACAGATTTGGTGGTATGAGTATGTTTAAGGGTGGTTACAGAAATTAATTGCAGATGTAATTACATGCAGGTATTTTTAAAATATAAGTACAATGTAAAAACATGTACACAATAAATGCATTGTATCAAGTGATTAATTTAAATGTAAGTACACAGTAGTTAAGGCCACCTAATATAAAGTGGGACCAAAAAAACAATCCCTGAGTCCCTTATAATAAGAGGAAATGGCAATACTACATGCTACTCTGTGCTCTCTTTTCACAAATCATTAAAATAAACAAGTTTTAAAAGAAAACAATCAGGATAACAAGAGGAGATTTGTCGGTGTATTTATTTGGCTTAAAAAATAGCAATGTATCAACAAATTAAAATACTGAAAGAATAATACATCAAAAATAATACATTTTAAAAGTAGCCAAATTGGTTGCTGCTTTGTGAAAAAAAGAGAACATTGCCAGAATAGTCTGAAAAGTTGCTGAATCTAGAAACAAAACTGCTCAATCAACATCCCTGGAATGAGGAACTCTTCTGGAGGAAGCAGACAGGAGGAAGTAGGGAGAAAACAAGGAGAAGTGCTGTACTCATTCAGCAGATCCGTAACAGCCCCCTACAATATAACAGTAAAAACACAGATTGCTGGTGTTGAGACTAATTTGGACTCTCTGCTAAATTATTGCCCCCCATGTTGAGGTTGCTACCTGATTGCATAATCCTAACCTCACCCTCTTACCTCATCCTAAACCAAACCATACTGGGAAATGAGGGGGTAATAATCTAGCTGGGTGTCAGAATTCAGCACTCCAACAACTAATTGATAAAATTGATTATTATCAATAATGTACTTTGATTATCGATTTGTTGTGTTTGGCCGCTGTGCTTGGAAACCATCATCCTGTCACGTTGCTTTACAAGGGGTGTGTTGTAGTGCTGATGCTGAAGCTGAGATCGTTCAACAGCTTAGTGGAACGGTACGCGATGTGCTAGTGATCGAATCAGAAAAAAAATGCTCGAGTGTGGTTTTCTCGAGAGAGAAATCACAGATCACCAAACTTAAAACACTGTGGAGACATTACATGTCACATCCTGATGTCACGTGTCTTTACAGGATCTTTACAGGATGTGTGTGAAAGTACACACAGATTGCGGAAAATCACTGGCAGTGTGAATGAACCAAAATCAAACGATCCCGGGACACATTATCAGTGTATTTTCCGTAATCTCTGTGTGAAAGGGGCTACTATCACCAACTGCCCTGAGCACCTGGTCATGGTAACTGCTTTCCACCAAGGCCTTTGGGCAGCTGCTGAGGCCCTGTTTCCATCTGGTATTAAGATGCGTTTTGGTCGATCGGATCACAAGTAGACGAGGGAGACACATACCCGTTTACACTTGGTGTTTTAATCCATCTCAACCACAATCCACTTTCAACCACTTCTGTCCTGATTTCTTTGAGGGGAGAGTCTATGGGTGGGTAAATGTATGGTTTTTTTCCAGATTTTTCGATCTAATGGATGAAATAAGCTTGCACAACTTACATATGAATGCGCATGGAGATGACGGAAAAACATATGGGGAACAGCAGCTTTCGCTTCTGCTCAGACAGCCGCAAGACCAGCCAAACGGTGTGAGTGTGTGTTAGAAATCAGGAATGGTGACACTGTGGCGCGACGTGACGCGTCAAAAGACAATAGAACCCATTATAATCAGTGATATTGTCTACACTGGATGCGGCGCAGCGTGACAAATTCCCAACAGTAAACGGATTCCCTGTTCTATTTCTGACGTAGTCCAGGTGCTTTGCAATGGTCGGTTTCTCGCATTCAGTGTAGACAGTTTTGAAAAAAGTCGCGTCTGGTGTAGACACCGTGTGAGAGAACACTGTGCTTGGTACATTTGATCCTGTCTGGCTAGCACGCTTCCCATAACGTTTACGCGTTAGGTCAGTAGGCAGAGAGTAGGCAGTCTTTAGTGTCTGTTTGTACACATTCGACCACTATGAAAGAAATCTGATCGAATGTGTTTTCGACTACCTCTGGAAGTGGTCGAAAGTGAACAAGCTCAAAACGTTTTAGAACCTGTTTACACCTGTATTTAGAGTCGTTGTAATCCGATTGATCAAAACGTATCTTAATACCAGGTGTAAACAGGGCCTGAGATGTTCCAAAGAGCCTTTCCCCAGACACATGGGAGCAGGAGGGTGTTTCACTTTTGCCCCAGATACATGGAGGTTCGCTGGACTTGGTAGTGTCCAACAACCAGAAACTTGACATGAAAATAGTATGCCTGTATGATGTTTGTCCAGGTGATCTTGCCATGAGCTTTGCCTTCCCAATTCCCTGTTTGCCGTAGCCTCACCACCCTATTAACTCACTCCTCCTCCACACCTGCTAGATCAGGTGGTGATGATATGTGCCCCGAGCCTTGCCAACTTGGACCTTTGGGAGATATCCCAAACCAGTTGCCACATTTCCCACCAATTCCTTCTGCCTTATGTGGGACACTCTGCCATCTCCACTGTATTCTCCGCCATTCACTGCATTTTTCTACCTGTCCTCACCTCTATACTGGCTGATGACACATTTGGGTCCCTTGAATCTTTGTACTGTAGGGCTTCTCTCATTTGTGCCACCATAAACTCTTCAGTGAGAGCAGTGAATGGGAGCTGCAGGGCATTACTGGTTGAATATAGTGCTCCACTACTTAAGCTCCGGGAAACCCAACCACCTATGGAAAAATACGCTTATCTTTCTCTCTAAAGATTCAGCCTCAAATTGCAATGTGAAGATTCCATGGTTCCTTTTTGTTTGTTTGTTTGTTTTTTGTTTGGTCACATTATTTTAATAAATTCTAACATGATCTGATTGCTTTTAGAGAGAAAAGCTACCCCCATAACTGCTGGTCTAGGATCTGTTTTCTTCTTAATAATATCATATTATTAGAGAAAAAGAGTCGGCAAATGATCAAGTGTGTATCTGTGTTTGCACTCTGGAGAGTGCCAAATTATTTAATTTCCAACGTGTTTTTGCTTCGGTGAGCAATGTAGCCAATCACATGCATGTTTGCTTATTTCTTAAATGCAACGGCACAGATGTTTAAATTAGATTCCACTCACCGCTTGAGTTTTTGTCTAGTGCTGAGCTCTGCAAGCTTGAAAATCCTCTCTAACAAAGTGTAAACATTATGTAAATAAGATATTCATTGTGTAGTTAGCTTCATTGATTAATATAATGGAACTTTGTGAGATCACGTTCATTGAATCAGTGAAAGTTTTTAGATTATAAAGGTAGCGCTCTTGCGCATTGTTAGGCGATATATAATAATTAATATTCCGAATTTGGATAAAATTTGTTTTCTATGATCTACAAGCGGCCACATACATGCTTTAATAAATAGTCCCATCCGCATATAAATCAAGCAGCAACCTCCCTCAGTTTCTAATGAAGCCAACACGGAAGTGACTTAAACTGTGATTCATCGACTGCCCGCTAGAGACAGGCTCCAAAAGAGAGCAGAATCTCATTGAGTCCCATGTTAAAATGCCCAACTTTACAGCAGAAAAAAACATGTTTACAGCCTGGATCAAATTGTGGTTTTGGTCTATACAGCTAATTTTGCCCTTCATGACAACTCTGAGGGGGGTGAATTTTTTTTATAACTCATCCATTTAAATTATATTAAGCATTCAAGTTCTGCATAATTAAGGGCGTGGTCACTTGAGTGACAGGTTTGCCGCTGCTGTCTGAGAGCTGTCACTTTACCTCAGCTAATTCCAGCCGCTGAATTTGGCATCTCTGCCGTATTTGTGTTTCTTTCTGGATTATTTTATACAATTATAAAATAATATGGCTTGCTGCGTTAATGGTCGAGACTTGAGACAGATGTGCATCTGTGTACATGTGCACACATGTGGATGATAAACAGAACACACGTTGTTGGATTGTGGCATTGGCTAAAAGATTTGTTTGTGAGATATACTACAATGACAATGGCAGGAGAATATTAAACTCCAACAGCATTGCTTTTTTTATAACTAAAACTGCTGCATTATTTTGAAAAATTATATTTTGGACGTGGGCTCATTTGTTTGTGAGATATATACTATCATATACAATTTTACAACATAAACACTGCTCAGGTTGCATAATTTCTTGAAGAACAATGATGGAGAGCAGATCATTCAGAAGAAATGTGATGCAAACAATGGATAATATATCAATATTTCATGGATTTAACACTTCTGTGGACAAAAAGTACTGTTTTTATTTTGCAATGGACACTCATGGAAATTTTACCCAATTAAGTGCCACGGATTGGATTCATCTCGCGATCGCTATTTCATTATAAAGGTATGAAGTCCCGTTTGATTTTGCGTTTTGTTATTTGCACACCCGACACAAATTAATTAATGTTGGAGCATCTATATCTTAAAAAAGACACCGTAGATTGACTGTAAACCTTTATAATGATATTAGAACTTTCTAATGATATAACTTGATATCTTTAATAATATTTTAGATAGTATCTTAGATAGATAGATAGCTCCTTTGCCTGCTAACATGATCACGTCGAGCTAGGTGGGCATGGTTTCAGCACCTCAGTTCCAACCACGCCCCGCCTCTTTGCCCATTTTCAGTTATCCAGGAGTGACGTGCGGTGACGTGCTGCTAAGATGGCAGCGGCCTCATTTTCGCTTCAAAAATGCTCTTCAGAAATCTACAGGTGACGTCACGGACACTGCGTCCATACTTTTTACAGTCTATGATATAAATGCGGGATTCACTCTCGAAATTGTGATGACTGTCAGTAATCATCATATAGGCTATAGAAAAGGACAAAAAATACCCGCACTAATTTCAGAAGCAGCCTCTGTGATTTGATCCTGGAACCGGGCCTAGTCAAAACGCAGGATTTTGCTGCATCAAGGCATTTGTTATTTATTATTTGCCATGCCAAATCACGCATAAAGTATGCTTGTTTTCATGTTAAAATTAACAGTGATTTGTGAGACACTTTAATAAATCATTTATTTGGAGTGTTAATGCTGGGACGTGTAGGTTGTTGCAAGCGACACGTAACTTGAAACTATTTCATGGAAATCTATAACAAGCAACTGATGGAGTATTTTATCCATCCTATAGAAAACAATTGTAGAATTAGTTTGCTTACTATAAAAGCTAGAAGTGTTTTGAGGCCTCTTGACCTATGTAACTGTAAGGGTCATATGTGTCTGAGAAGATAACTTGGCCACTTAGCATATTTTGTTGGTAATTTTCCACCAGACAACAGGTGGCTGTGAAATGAATAAGACCATTATTAAGGGAGTCATGTGAAGGCTTCTCGCCTCTGGGGAGTATTGACTAGTTTGATACAATGTTTCATTTGGCCCATGGGAAAAGGGTTGACCATCAAATTGGCAGAAGGCCCATGAGAAATTAAGTCAAAAGATGTACAGTAGCTAGAAGTTGGTCACCCTTACTAGGAAAATTGTCTCTTACATAAGCAACACCTGCAATTATATTAGTGAAATGACTATGGTGGAAAGGTCGGGGAGTACATGGGAAAGAGGTGTGGGAGGAGAGCCCCTGTAAGTGAGAATATGGGAAAATGTAAGGGTGGATATTACCAGCCAATGATATTACTTTGGTGTGTTTTAAGAGATAAGAAAAATGTATAAAAAATGTGCCCCAGCTAAGAGAGATTCAGATGTGGAGCTGGCATCTCACTTTGTTGCTTGACAATAAAGTTAAACTCCTGAGACCTGGAACTTCGACTCTGTGAGTTTTTTCTTCGAGACCAGAACTGAAGGGACACAGAGACATTGAATTTGCCACGACACAACCAGCAGACTCTCCTCTGTTCTGCATTTGTTTAAAACAGGTGATTCCCCGGAGGTTGGAGATTTAGTGGTTCCATGTCAACCTTTCTCACTCGTTGCATCAACTAACCTGTGCAACTCCCACACCAGACACGACTCAAAGTAGCCGGAGCAACTTCTATTTACAGATATGACGAGACACGCATGAGCGAGTGACGCATGTATTCAATATCCTGACAAAACCGTCCTGTCAGGTCTAAAATATAAACACTTATAATAGGATCTGGGTAAGACAAAAACACGTTTTGGAAGAAGGATTTTGAACAAAAAAAGTTACATTGTGTACCTTTAAGGAAGAAAAAGAAAAAGAAAGTATAAAACTGCTTATTAGACTAAAGATAATTTAAAAGTAACTGATAAATTCACATGCACCCAGGGTACTTGGAATACAACTTAATGCAATAATTTATAGTAGAGTATAACTTAAGAAACATTAGGGAAAATCAGGACAAAACAGGAAACAAGAGACCATATAACAAAAGCTTGGGTTTATTAAAATCTCTGTCTCCGTCATACAAAAATGTATACAACTATATTATATTAAAACTTCATCACTATTTAAATATATATTTTTCATTTCAAAACCTTGTAGTTTTTAGTTAACTTTTCAGCAAGCTGGTTTTGATTCATCATCTTCAGGATGTCCACTGTGTGCTCCAAAGCCCCGTTTTGTTCAAAACTATTCACCATCTGATCCACTATGTCAATGTTATCTGCATTCTCAAGGAGAGAGGCTGAAACTAACCTACGATGTTTCAAATACCACTTGAACCTCTTTAGATTGTAACTGTCCAAATCATCCAGGATTTGCAGAAGCTGCTCTGGAACAGATACCATCTTCTCTGCAGGGATCTGTGACATATAAGATCAGAAGTTATGTAAGTTAGTAAAGAGACAATACAATATAATTTATTTAAGTGTTGAAGAGTTCTTTCTAAAAATGCTAATCAATAAGATATTTATAATGTATTGCTGACATGCAGTTTTATATTCGTTATTTAGTCATTTTATTGGTATTTAGTTAGGTGATTTTGGTTATGTAATAATAATAACAAAGAGACACCTAAGTAAAGAAAAAGGCGAACAAATTGATAGCTTAAGAAGGAGGGGATGTAGTATCCTAGAGTAACCACTAATGCCAAGTTTACACTACAGGATTTGAGCCTGATTTAAGCCCAATAAAGGCAGACTCGATATCCTGTGGTGTCGTGTTTCAACGAGACAGCCAATGAAATATACACTGATGTCTATAGAAGCAGCAATAACAATCCATTCAAATATAATTTGCCGACGTTTATTCATATCAGATACACATTGTGTAAGTAACTATAAAGCTCACTCTGTTCTTCTTCCAGTTCACCAGCCACATGTATTTCAGTACAAATGGATGAAATCACGTGCTGTAGCTTATAAATCCGACGTGTAGTAGTCTGGTTAGTACCAAGAGAAGCTGGTAATGCTGTTTATGGAGCTGTTTAATCCTCCTCTGCTGAGATCTTGAGAGATTTATTTTTTTTATCTTCAGTTGATTTCATCTAAGGCTCTGGCTGGAAGTCAGTTATAGTTCTTGTGTTTCTCTGTCCTTCAGTGATTCTTCAACATGTTCTGATAACGGTATATGATGGTCTTAGGCCTGGTTTCACAGACAGGGATTAGTTCGGTTAGGATATTTAAGTAGCTTTTTTAAATGTACACCTGAAAAAACATTACTGTGCATCTTCAGATAAAACTATGGCACTGAAATCTTTTAGGATATATCAGTAAGTTGCTTTCAGTTAAAACATCTCAAACATGTATTTTAGTCTGGGGACTAGCTTAAGCCTTGTCTGTGAAACCGGGGGTTAATTTATTTTCTTAATATTTCCCTTGTGGCCCAAACGTAGTGAAAAAAAAATGAGAAGAGAAGTATTTTGTGTTAAGCAAGTTGTTTTTTAAATGAGGAATAAGCTAATCTAAGATCTTCTATTATCATCACAGCACGTCAGTTATGTAGTGATGCGCTACGAAATTTTTGTGGGGCAAATAAATTGTAATATTAATTTAATAATAAAAATAGCATAATAATAATAATCATTCAAAATATTGGGGGTGGGGTGGATGGCAGGCAGTGAGGGTGGAATCATCATCACCTGTCTGAATATAATTACCAGTGAGTTAAGATCCTCCCGAGAGCTAGTCGCTTTGACATCTGATATTTCAATAAAGGTTTCTCGACCTGTTGGAGAAACAGTGTTTTTGATAAGATTCATGAGACAAGTTTAGATTTGTGGCAGACAAATGATGCATTTATTGATTAATTCTAAAATAAAATAGCATATATATATATATGTGTGTGTGTGTGTGTGTGTGTGTGTGTGTAACAGGGGCATATTCACCAGAGTAAACAGAAAAGTTGTTCTTAAAGGGATAGTTCACCCAAAAATGAAAATTCAAATTGTCATCATTTATTCAACCTCAAGTTGTTCCAGACTTATGAGTTTCTTTGTTCTGCTGAACACAAAAGAAGATATTTTGAAGAGAGTTTGTAACCAAACCATTTTGGGGCACCATTGATTTCTATAGTAGGAAAAAATACTATGGAAGTCAATGGTGCCCCAAAACTGATCAGTTTCCCACATTTTTCAAAATATCTTCTTTTGTGTTCAGCAGAACAAAGGAATTGATACAAGTTTGGAACAACTTGAGGGTAAGTAAATGATGACAATTTGAATTTTTTCGGTGAACTATCCCTTTAAGTTTTACTGTGGTCATACCTGTTTCATACAGATATTGAGGTTAAACAGTGATTCAAGCTCACGTCTGAGATTTTGAACTGTGATACTGATGCAGTGAAATGTTGTATTTCTACTCTATTACAACACAGGACAATTTATGTCTATTACGCTTTTGAGTCCAGATTCGGTTTTAACTAAATGGGTTTCACCTCATCAACCCGTTAGTAGAGACTCCAAGACCAGAAATATTTGGGTCAGATAAAGGAGACATCCAAAATGTGCACTGCTGGTGTGCCTCCAGGAACAGGGTTGGGAAACACTGGTCTACAGTACTGCGGTATAACTCTACTTGAAATTTGCCTGATAAATGTTTAAAGCAACTGCTTAGGAAAGCATCTGGTTGTATGTTTTAGCTGGGGTTGTTTCGCTGCACTGGCATTTAATTTGGAGCTGAACTCCAGGACCTCCAGGAGCAAGATTGGACACTCCTGATCTAAAAGCACTAGGACAGAAAGGAAGTGGTTTTTAACACTGAACACATTTTGCATGTCTCCCTAAACAAACACGCCTGATTCAACTCATCAATTCATAGTTTTCAGTCACGTGACTGTCACAGAGCCCTGGCGGGCAAAACAGCTGCAGTACAACTGCAGTACAACCCTAGTGAAAAAATAGTATACTTAAGCACAATTTATTTGTATGTACTTTAGTATAATTAAATGTATTTGTGGCACGCTATAAATTGGTATACTTAAAGTCTGCTAAATTGGAACAACTAATTTTGTACTAAATGCATTTTAGTTGTCCAAAAGCAGTGCTGAAGTTCAACTAAAGTTGTATTAAATATACTTATTTGTGCTAAAGTGGAACTATTCCAAGTATACTTAAGTACACTTTAAATATACTCTTGTATTTAAGTTTTGAAATGCAGAATTCACTCAGCATAAACTTCAAATGTATTTTGGTGTCATTAGAATTGCAATTCAATTACACTGTAAGAGTGTTGAATACATTAATACATTAATATTATACTGATAAACTTTTAGTGATTTTAAAACACGTTGCAATGGCATTTAAAGTTAATTTGAAGTGTGCTAATGGCATCATTATAGTGCGCTTCAAATAAGCTACAATCAAGTAATCTTTATAAATAAAGTCACAGCTTTAGAATATGCCTTTTGTCAAGGTTTAGCGTCATCAGTTAGTGTTTTCAAATCATTTCAGGAAGAATGTATTTATGAGATAAAATGCACATGAACATCAGCACAACTCATAATTATGAGATTAGGTAACTCTGGATTTTCTTAAGAGTTTCCGAGTTAAGTACGTGACGGTGAGATTTCATGTTAGAGGCAATGGATGCAGAGTCTGCCCTAGTGAAAAAACCCTACCAAAATGTATTTAAAATAGGCCTACATTCATTTCACACTAACTACAAACCCATTAATATACAGTAGTCAGCATTTGAAGTGGATTAAAAAAAGCTAATCAAAGTTGTCCTAAGAACT
>CM077457.1:97247-174642 GCA_039654765.1 Mylopharyngodon piceus
TCAGTATATTCAATGTTCTTTCTGTATTTTTTTAGCAATTCTTTGTAATCTTTTACTTCTTTTTTGTCCTTTGATTGTTCCTTGTTTTCTTGTTCCTCATTGGGCAATTGATCCTTGTTTTCTTGTTACTAATTGAGAAATTGATCCTTGTTTTCTTACTGCTCATTAGGCAATTGATCCTTGTTTTTCTTGGTTCTCATTGGGCAATTGATCCTTGTTGTTTCTCATTAGGCAATTGATCCTTGTTTTCTTAGTTCTCATTGGGCTATTGATCCTTGTTTTCTTGTTCCTCATTGGGCAGTTGATCCTTGTTTTCTTGTTCCTCACTGGGCAATTGATCCTTGTTTTCACTTGTTCTCTCACTGGAGCAATTGATTCTTGTTTTCTTGTTTCTCATTGGGCAATTGATCCTTGTTTTCTTCTTCCTCATTAGGCATTTGATTCTTGTTTTCTTGTTCCTCATTGGGCAATTGATCCTTGTTTTCTTCTTCCTCATTGGGAATCTCATAGCATTCTGGCTCTAACACTGTCCCGTTCTCATTCTCAACAATTATCACCTTAAAGAAGTGAGAGTTGGCATTGCTTTGTGTCCCAACATCTTAGTATTTCATGTGCTTTGAATCATTGCTTTGGATAGGTAAAGTGGTCCAGTGTAAACATGGACATTACGGACCTGATTTTAAATCTGTCGCATGCTTTTTGTCTACAACGTTTCTCCAGTGATTTCCAGATTGGTAAACGGTTTAAGTTCTTATACATTAGTGTCATGTTCTCGAGCACAAAAGTGTCATTATAGGCTTCCTGACACCACCTGTGATTGGTATAAAAGCCGCAACTGAGATGACATTGGTCATAAAGGTTTTCATAGTTTTTGCTTGATCACATTTTGCTTGAAGTTTTTTTGTGGGAATTGTTTTTGCTTCACATTATTTTTAGCTAAACTACTCCTGTTCAATATCTCATACACCCATGCCGCATTCCCTTTTATTTCATTATATAATATAACATGTAAGAGTGTTTTTTATCTATTTTAGTAAAATGATCTATTAATGCATAATCTAATAATTTATAGGGAAGGTCTGCAATCTCAGTAAATATTGGCTGATTGCCAAACAAGTCTGAGAGTGGGATATGTATGTAGACGGTTGGAGAATTAGATTTGTTTTGGCCTTCACTTTCCGATGTAGGCTTCTTTGGATCTTCCAACATATCTGTTTGACTGGGTGTAGATGCACTGGAATCTCCTCCAGACTGCTGCTCAGCTTCCTCAGCTGCTGTCAATGTATTTCTCGGATTCAGCATTAATTTGAGAAGATCCATTTGCTGGGTTTTCTTCCATGTTGCATCTTATATTCTCTCTTTCAGCTTCTCCATTTGTGTAGGCATATGATTCAAATTCATCTTAGCTTTAAAGTCTGTTCTAAATTTCCAACCTCTTTTACAGTTGATTTTCTTATCACTGAAACCAAACCTTTTACCATCTGCATCAATATAACAAGAATCAAGTCTCTTCCGTCTTCTGAGGTTATATCCACTGTTTTTGTTTCCGCCTCAAGCTCGATTGTGACATTATTAGATTAAACATTATCAAGTTAGTTGTCTTTGCATAAGAGAAACTCTTGAGATAAATGTTCTACAAACTGAATATTAAACACTAACAGGTAATTCTCTTTGCTCAAAAATGCATAAGAGAGCGCTTAACGTACTCCTGTTATTGCGATCTCAGAATTCAGAGCCCAGCTGATAATACCTAGAATATCCATCAACCGCAGGCGGTAGATCCTTCTCCTGTTGGCACCTAAACTCTGGAACAATCTTCCTAGCATTGTTCGGAAGCAGACACACTCTGTCAGTTTAAATCTAGACTAAAAACGCATTTCTTTAACCTGGCATACACATAACACATTACCAATTTATATTTTCAAATCCGTTAGAAAAGGATTGGCCATTAGGCTGCATAAATTAGGTCCGCGCCCAGGAACCGGGAACACTTCCTATAACACCTGATGCTACTCGTTACATCAGAAGAAGAATGGCATCTACGCTTAATATTAGTCTTTCTGGTTATCCCGAGGTTCACCGTAGTCCAACCGGATCGGAGGGCCGTATCCAGGTGAGACCAAGGACCTTGACACGACCACAACGCAGCCACTGAAGTATCAGCAGAGATTGAGTCAACTAGATCATCCACTGTGAGGGCCTCCATCGACACGACAGCCACGACACAGTTCCTCAACAACCGTCCATACCAGCGTGATGAATACGATCCTCAATTGGATGGAACTGGAATAAATACTTTGAATGTTGCGATCCTATTGGACTTACGATGGCAACCTGAATCGTAACAAAGCACTGTTGGCCAGAGGAGAACTGGCCCCCCGACTAAGCCTGGTTTCTCCTAAGGTTTTTTCTCCATTTAAACACCTATTTGCCACTTGTCTGCCACCTGATGTCACCTGTTGGAGTTTGGGTTCCTTGCCGCTGTTGCCTTTGGCTTGCTTAGCTGGGGACACTTGACATTTGACTTGACATTTGATATTCAACAGTGCTTTGATCTGCCTGCATTGACACTATTCTTTAAGAGCTGCTGTGCAGCCAAATAATGTACCAGTTATCAATGTAAAGCTGCTTTGACACAATCTACATTGTAAAAAGCGCTATATAAATAAAGGTGACTTGACTTGACTTGACTTGACTGAAGCAGTTCTTATTCACAGCACTCTGGGGACTAAAAACTACCCATTTTGAGTTAATGCAACAAAAATAATGTAGTCCCAACATAAATATTAAATAAACATACCCCTAGTTTCATAGACAAGGCCTAAGTCTAGTCCTAGACTAAAATGAATGTTTGAGCTGTTTCAGCTGAAAGCAACTTGCACTGACATATCTTAAAATATGCCAGAGCCATTGTTTTGTCTCAAGATGCACACCAGTAGTGTTTTTAAAAGCTACTTAAATACCCTAATTGAAATAAGGCTTAATCCTGGCTTAGCCTAAAGGCTGGTTCACACTGTGCGATTTTGGCCACGATTTGGTCGTCTGAGACAAATTTTGAAAATCCTAAAAGATTTTCTGGAATCCTAGTCCAAAATCTGTAGTCTTTGATCGTTACATCTCCTACGACAACCGGCAGATCAAGAACCAATAGGAGCACAGAACCTGATGACGCAATTAGTGCGACAACAACAAACCAACGCAGATAAAATGTCGAAAAGAAGCCAGGTGGACTGTATAGCAAGAAGAAAAACTTGTGGAGTTATGGAGAGAAAAAGAGTGCTTGTACAACGTGTCATCGCCACTGTACCATGATAGAATAAAAAAGGAAGCAGCCTGGAGAGAAATAGTGCTGGAAATACAAATGCCAGGTAAACAACTACTTCATCCTAAAACATGCCTCCTTAGTGAGTGATAGTTTAGTACCATTTATTGACTTTTCGGTTTATTTTCTTTCATGTAATGATCATAGCATTGGAAGTTCAAACACGTGCATCATCGCTGCGCACCCAATTCTCCAAATTGCTGCACCCCAAACCGAGTGGAAGTGGGACAAAAGAGCTCACGTCTAGACAGAACTGGATTCTCAGGAATTTAGATTTTCTCAGGACTCACGTGCAGCCTCGCCAGGGTGTTAGTACACTGAATGTAAGTGAAGTTAACTTTTAAATACAAATGTTATGTAATTGTAGTATTTGTTTTGAGATGCATACTTTAGTAAATTAGGGTAATCTTTCATCCAAAGAGAGAATAAGCACAAAGAATGCACTGATAAATGTTATTTGTAGATTAAATAATATTAACTTATTTTTGTAAAAATGTTTCCTCAAATGTTTAAAAATATGGAGCTAATAATGTTAAATACATTATATTTTGCTATTACATAGTGTATAGTACTGTTTCTCTTTGCTTTGCATTTAGCTGGATGACATGTATGACAGTGGAGATGAGCAAGTGCTGGAGAATGAGGACTTCACATGCTCCACCAAGGAACACTACAGTCTGCCACAAGCAGCGTCAAAAGTCAAAGCTGAGAGAGGAAGACCAGCTGGAGAGGGAGAAGGTGGACATCCTTAGGCAGGTTGCTAGTAGTGCCTTTAACAACAATGAAGATTCTGATGATATTTTTGGCAAACAAGTAGCCAGTGAAATGCGTCTTATTAAAGATGCAGCAGAGAAAATGCAGGTTAGGTGAGCAATTATGAGGATTTTATATGAAGCACAAGATAGGTTTATGTCAGCACAGTATAGGGAGCATATACAATATCCTAAAGGCCCTACTACCCAGCCTGTGTATTCTCCCTTTGTGGACCGTGCAGCTCCACGTCAGCCATTCTTTCCACTTTCTCCTTACCAACTGTCTCCTGCATCAAGCTACACACAGATGCTCAGTGGAGCTTATACTCAGGCAGAAGATTTGAGAAATGAGTAAACATAAACTATTAAAGTGAAAGTTAGTGAACTAAAAGAGAACTACTGTTTTGTTACATTTTCTTATGTTCACACTGTGATGGTTTACATATTTTTTTACGCTTATATGGTTTCTAAAAAGCATTTGTCAATATGTTTGCACAGTGTGCATATGGCACAAAAAGTTTCAAATTGAAACTACTGTTTGATTATGATGTTCAGGACATATGTGCAATAAAGACTCTGTTCCACAAAATACTTTTATTTGTCATTTCATTTTAGCAACAGTAACTGAACTGACGCACAGAAACCAAGTAAAATCATAGGAGTATACACAAAATTGAATTGTGATTGTTATCCTCTATATATAAAAAAACATTTAAAGCTGCTGTCAAAATTACAAACTCTATGCAACTATATATTCAGTAGTTTCACCTGGTGCAAATTGTGTGGATTGTTCACAACATGTGTTCCTGCCATGGGACTGACCCTGCAGGTGAGATAAAGTATGCTTTCAGAATGTCCCTATGATCTTTAGCAATTGTGGAACCATTTCTTGCGCGGGATACAGGTACAGATGGGAGAGATGTATCATTCCACCACACACCAGGAATAATTTGGTGTTCTGCATCCTCTGTATCAATAAGTGCTTGAGGGATGTATGTATCTGGAGCGTGTGCTCGCATATAATTGTGAAGGGCAAGACAAGCCAGGGTAATCTTAGATACTGCCACTGGATCCAGGTGAATGGTGGAGAGAAATACTCGCCATCGGTTGGCAAGTATTCCAAAGGCATTTTCAGTTGTAAATACGCTGGTCGTGAGTAAGGTGTCGAGAAGGCTATGGTTTCATCAAGTCAATGCGGAGAGGATAAGCCTCATCCGCAACAAACATGTAAGGCATCTCAATATTTGTGCCTGGCAGTGGTTCGGCTGAAGGTACATTTAGAATGTTTTAGTCCATTGCCTCTCGAAGGGGGAGGATTGTTATGTGTTTGCCATCAATTGCCCCGAGACAATGTGGAAATTGCCACCTTTCCTGGAATCCCTTAGCCACCTCTCTTCACTCAACTTCTGTCACTGGAGTCTGTACAGACACAAAAAGAGCATGAGAAGAACTATTTCTTGCAATGTATGAAACAGTTTGCATGTAATAAATTAGCATAAATAACTCGACATCAGACTTAATTTTGTATCTTGCGCATAAAAATGAATCTTGCATTTATACAGTGCTGTGCTAAAATGTGCAGAAGTCTAAATTGTAATGTAATGACTTCAGGACTGTCTCCCCCAAAAGAGTTCATTATGTGTAGGCCAAGAGAGGTCACACAAGTGATTACATTATAGTCAAAATTATTGTGATATGATACTACTTTTTGTATTGTATTTTTATTGCATGATGTTTTAATTTGAATCAGAATATGCAAAAAGGCTCTAAATAATGCTGGGTTATTTTCAACCCAGCGTTGAGTCAAAAAGGGATGAGCCCAGCTGTTGTGTTACGTTAACACAGAAACTGTTTATATTTGACCCGACAACGGTTTAAAACAACCCAGCATAGGTGAAATTACAACCCAACGGGCTGGGCTTGTCCCTTTTTGACCCAATGCTGGCCTGAAAATAACCCAGCATTATTTAGAGTGTATGAAGTCTTACCTTCATATACATGTCTTTAAGGACAAGGTACAGTGTCTCACATGTCTCTTGAATAATACACGAGACAGTGCTTCTTCCGATTCTGTACTGAAAGCTAAGGGAGGTAAATGATTCCCCTGGTGACCACAAAACACATCATGTTAAATTTCATTTTTCATAACAGTATGTATTTGTAATTCATCCTTTTTTCTTACCTATGGACAAAATTCTAAGCGTCACAGAGATACTCCTCCCTAGCAGTGATTGCTCTTCTGAGGTGTGTGTGTGTCCTGTTTATGTGGGGAAAGACCAATTCCAGCAAATGCTCAAATTCCTGCACATTCATGTGGAGAAGACCTCGAAAACCTCTCGCATCCTCACTCTGTTAAAGTAAAAAAAAAAACACACAATACTGTTCTTGCCTTGTGAGTGAGTGCGTCTATTTTGACATATTTTACCAGATTTGCCCCTAAAAACGACAAATCATTAATCATAATCATTATCATTATAATCACAAATCATTAATCATCAATGGAAACATTTAGGGTGCCCTTGTTTGTAAAACAATATAAGCTGACGTATAGGTGGGGTGTTTAAAATGAACCACAAAAAGCAATAGGATTTCAAACAGCTTTTCTATATTATAGTCAACACAATTACCTCAAGTTCACCCTGTAGTATCGGTACTCCATAACGACCTCTTTTGCCAAGCCACGACTTGCTCCACACTCGTCTCCTTCGTTTTTTCTTCTTTTTATGCTCAAGACAAGTCATGATCAAAATTAACGCTAGATGTTGTTTCTGTTTGCTAGCCATCATTTCGCTTCAGCGTGTGTATTCGCCCAGCCGTCACCGATCGATGACGTAAAACTACGGACGCATTTGTTTGCTTCAGTCCGATTTTTAAGTCTTTAACGTCGTACAGTCTGACATTGATGGAAACTGAGATTATACAGTGTGACGTGGACTTTAACTACGATCTTGTTCGCACAGTGTGGCAAGCAACAATCCTAAAAGACTAGTATAAATCGTACAGTGTGCACCCGGCTTAAGCCCTGTCTGTGAAACCAGCCCTTAATGTTTTAAATATTTAAGTGGATTTAACACAGTGTATGTAACTGTGTAATTTTTTATTAATGTAACGGTGTGTGCACAAAGGCTGAAGAAAGCAGGAGAATCAGGTTTCCACGGAACTCTAAAAGTTTAATTACAACTCAGAAGGTAGGCAAACACATCCAAACATAACAGTGACAGGACAAAGAGTGAACAAATCAAGGAGTACTTATACAGGAACTAATGAGGAAACTGAGATAATTGATGAACACCAGGTGAACTAAATGACTAATCAAACACACAGGAAAACTGGGTCAACTGAAGATGAGCAAACAGAAGGTGAACGTAATGAAAACAAAGACCAAACTGAACAGAACCCTGACATTAAGTACACCTATTTAAAAATCTAGAATCTGAGGGTGCAAAAAAAAAAAAAAAATATTGAGAAAATCACCTTTAACATTGTCTAAATGAAGTCCTTAGCAATGCATATTACTAATGAAGGGTAATGTTTTTATACAGTATCTCACATCAGTAGTACACCCCTCACATTTTTGTAAATATTTTATTATATCTTTTCATGTGACAACACTGAAGAAATGACACTTTGCTACAATGTAAAGTAGTGAGTGTACAGCTTGTATAACAGTGTAAATTTGCTGTCCCCTCAAAATAAAATAAAATTTAGTGTTATAGCTCTCACTCTCTCATACTGGTCACTGGAAGTTCAACATGGCACCTCATGGCAAAGAACTCTCTGAGGATCTGAAAAAAAGAATTGTTGCTCTACATAAAGATGGCGTAGGCTATAAGAAGATTGCCAAGACCCTGAAACTGAGCTGCAGCATGGTGGCCAAGACCATACAGCGGTTTAACAGGACAGGTTCCACTCAAAACAGGCCTCGCCATGGTCGACCAAAGAAGTTGAGTGCACTCGCTCAGCGTCATATCCAAAGGTTGTGTTTGGGAAATAGAGGTATGAGTGCTGCCAGCATTGCTGCAGAGGTTGAAGGGGTGGAGGGTCAGCCTGTCAGTGCTCAGACCGTACACCGCACACTGCATCAAATTGGTCTGCATGGCTGTCGTCCCAGAAGGAAGCCTCTTCTAAAGATGATGCACAAGAAAGCCCGCAAACAGTTTGCTGAAGACAAGCAGACTAAGGACATGGATTACTGGAACCATGTCCTGTGGTCTGATAAGACCAAGATAAACTTATTTGGTTCAGATGGTGTCAAGCGTGTGTGGCGGCAACCAGGTGAGGAGTACAAAGACAAGTGTGTCTTGCCTACAGTCAAGCATGGTGGTGGGAGTGTCATGGTCTGGGGCTGCATGAGTGCTGCCGGCACTGGGGAGCTACAGTTCATTGAGGGAACCATGAATGCCAACATGTACTGTGACATACTGAAGCAGAGCATGATCCCCTCCCTTCGGAGTCTAACATGATAACAACCCCCAAACACACCTCCAAGATGACCACTGCCTTGCTAAAGAAGCTGAGGGTACCTAAACCCTATTGAGCACCTGTGGGGCATCCTCAAACGGAAGGTGGAGGAGCACAAGGTCTCTAACATCCACCAGCTCCGTGATGTCGTCATGGAGGAGTGGAAGAGGACTCCAGTGGCAACCTGTGAAGCTCTGGTGAACTCCATGCCCAAGAGGGTTAAGGCAGTGCTGGAAAATAATGGTGGCCACACAAAATATTGACACTTTGGGTCCAAATTGGGCATTTTCACTTAGGGGTGTACTCACTTTTGTGGCCAGCGGTTTAGACATTAATGGCTGTGTGTTGAGTTATTTTGAGGGGACAGCAAATTTACACTGTTATACAAGCTGTACATGTGAGGGTTGTACTCACTTCTATGAGATGCTGTATTTGTTATAGAGCCTAAATGTTAATGTGCAGCTTAATACATTGCTAACACATTTTATTTCAGTATTTATTACGTATTTCAGTCGATTTCACTCATCTCAGTATAGCAATACAGTTTGGGAACAGCCATGGCAATTTACTAATGTAAGTTATGTAGTAAACGAAACTGTGCGTCGATCTGCCCCATTAATTCACACTGAGACACACAAAACTTGCAGGATTCATATTTAAACAGTCTTTTTGTAGTTTAATATTCACAGACACTATATCACGATTAGAATAAAGAACTTAAGAATAAAAAAAACGTAACATTCACAATCATCGGCTTGATCTTATTTGATCCTCAAAATTGAATTGAAACCAGTCATGCTCATCCTCTGAGGTAAATCCTTTTAAAATTATTCCTCACAGCATCTCAAAACGATGAAAAGTACATGAAACTGACTAAGCTTGATGGGTTTTTCCGAGCTGATGCGTCGCGGGCGTTCACTCTGTTGCATGTATCACCTCAGAATTTGCGTCTGAATAGAGCTCGCGCTCCGTGGGCGTGGCCATATTAGTGGATAATGAGCTGACTCAGGAACGACTGTCATCGCTCAATTTTCATACAGATTACATAAACAGAGAATATTTGTTTTCGATTTGACTTACACCATTTAAAACCTGTGATTTCAACGTTTCTTTAGACATATGTCTCATTTTTGTGTGATTAGTATTCACTAAGTTACAGTTAATTTTCTGAGAACTATCAGAATAGACTTCGTTCAGAGAGAGATGACAGATCACGCACTGTAATTGTATGTCCAAAATTGACGGAGTATTTTGAGTCTCTTTCACACTAATAAGAAAAAAAAGCAAGTTGGTATCGCCGGCGCGACCACCAACTCCAGAGTGTTAATCGCAAACATTAGCACTTAGCCAAGTGTTGCATGATTTAACGTGTTTCTAGCATGTTTGGTACTTCGTGGCATATTGAAATGCGTTTCTGGGAGAGAATTATAGTGCAAAGCATCTCATTTCCTGTTGCCAGCAGGTGGCGCTATGACTAACTGAATATTGGCATGTAGATGTCTTTAGACCAGGACTCTTATCACACATGTGAAGTTTGGGGCAGATCGGACACTGTATGCCTGAGTTACAACAGCTTCCTCTTTAATGGCGAAACATCAGACTTTGTCAGGCCGCCACAGACACGCCGTTCAGCGAAAACTCAAGATCTTTACAATTTAACATCGCTAAGGCCTTAAGATTAGACTGACCAAATATGATCTTGATCTGGTTAAATCTCTACAAGGAGTTAATCACAGTGTAAAACATGTCATTTCCTGTTGCCCGCAGGTGGCGCTATGACTGTAACTGAATATTGCCAAGTAGATGTCTTCAGGCCAGGACTCTTATAAAACAGGTGAAGTTTGGGGCAGATCGGACATTGTATGCCTGAGTTACAACAACTTCCTCTTTCATGGAGAAACATCGAACTTTGTCAGGCCGCCACGGACACTCCCTTCAGTGAAAACTCAAGATCTTCACAATTTAACGTCGCAAAGGCCTTAAGATTAGACTGACCAAAAATGATGTTTATCTGAAAAAAATTTCTAGGAGGAGTTTGTTAAAGTACAACATCTGGAAATGGCAAAAACTGCAAAAATTTTGCAGAGACCCAGGAACTTTTTTGTAGGTATTAGGCTGTTACATGTGTCTACCAGATTTCATACTTGTACGTGAAACGTAGCGCGAAGGGCGCTTAATTGAAATTTTGTAGGTGGCACTATCGAGCCATTTTGCCACACCTAATTCTGAAACCCATTTCAGACGTAAATTTCCACCACTTCTGACGTGTGCAAAGTTTCATGAGTTTTCAAACATGTTTGGGCCCTCAAAAATGTGATTCATTTCAGAGAAGAAGAGTAACTGACCAAGCAATTACAATAAGGTCCTCACACCATCGGTTCTCGGGCCCTAATAAATTAATTGGCGAATTATTGGCATCGCAAGTTCAGCCAGTTCATTTCAGGAAGGTCAACCAGTCAACCGGTTATCACCATCAGCTCAGCTGATCAGTGGACTTTAGTTAATTAGGAGAGTATAAAAATGTCACAACCCAACATCTATTATATATGTTCAGTGTTTGTTCAAATTTACAAAAGTCAAAAGTACAACAATATAACAAGACTGTAAAAAAATGTATATTTTTACATTGACTCAGTTAAGCTGAATTTTCTATATATATATATATATATATATATATATACATTGTAACAGTTTAAGAAACTGTTATCATGGTTTTCTTGTAGTTCTTCTTCCTCACCATGAAAGGGGCGCTAGTGAGTTATATGCAGTTAGGAATAATTGCTGTTTAGTCAGAGGAGTCAGTCTGTTATGGAGAGGTAGGAATGGCCTACCTGATTTTGATTCATAATTCACTCTTGTTGATCAAGTTTATCGCCCAGTATAAGTAAGTAATGTTTTTTTTTTATTGTATATAGTATTTGCTGTGGATGTTTTCTAATCGCACATATTGTCTATTGTAAAGGGGCTTTATGGTATGTGACTACCGTTAAGTGGGTTATCATGGTACGCTAGTCCTGCATGGTTCGGCCTGCTTGAATGGCAGCATGGGGCCTTTAATGGTTCAACTCATGCTGGATCAATGCCGTGATATTGAAGTGCAGTAAATGCCTCAACCTGTGTGAATTCCTGTTTATGGACAACGTTTCACAAGGATTACATACATATTTTTTGTCTTTGGGGACTCAACACGAACTGTGGATTATACTTTTTTGTGATTTTGCAAGACCTTCATCGTTTGGATTTCTGTCTGGCTTTCTGCCTGTGGGATTCGGACATTGACTGTATGGACTTATCACCAACTTCTTCCAGATAAGAATTGTTGTTTCTCTATTGTTCACATGTTTATATTTGGTGGTATTTGTTGCACCTCTATTTTGTGAGACATTCAACTATTAATTCTCATGAATATATCTCTTTGTATATTTTTGAACTGCTTTGTGGGTTGTTTATTTTACACACATAGTAAAGCAGGAAGCCACTTTATGAGGTTTAATATGAACAAACAGCGAGTCCTCCCTAGTATAGATGTGTAGCCAAAGCTTTGGCACGACAGAGCGGCGGTTATAACACTACCAGTCAAAAGTTTGGACACACCCTCTCATTTAATGTTTTTTCTTTATTTTCATGACTATTTACATTGTAGATTCTCACTGAAGGCATCAAAACTATGAATGAACACGTATGGAATTATGTAGTAAACAAAAAAAGTGTGAAATCAGTGCTTTGATTACTGCTTTGCACACTCTTGGCATTCTCTCGATGAGCTTCATGAGGTAGTCACCTGAAATGATTTTCCAACAGTCTTGAAGGAGTTCCCAGAGATGCTGAGCACTTGTTGGCCCTTTTGCCTTCACTCTGCGGTCCATCTCATCCCAAACCATCTCGATTGGGCTTAGGTCAGGTGACTGTGGAGGCCAGGTCATCTGGCACAGGACTCTATCACTCTCCCTCTTGGTCAAATAGCCCTTACACAGCCTGGAGGTGTGTTTGGGGTCATTGTCCTGTTGAAAAATAAATGATGGTCCAACTAAATGCAAATCGGATGGGGATGGCATGTCGCTGCAGGATGCTGTGGTAGCCATGCTGGTTCAGTGTGCCTTCAATTTTGAATAAATCCCCAACAGTGCCACCAGCAAAGCACCCCCACACCATCACACCTCCTCCTCCATGCTTCACGGTGGGAACCATGCATATAGAGACCGTCCATTTACCTTTTCTGTGTTGCACAAAGACATGACAGGTGGAACCAAAGATCTCAAATTTGGACTCATCAGACCAAAGCACAGATTTCCACTGGTCTAATTGTCCATTCATTGTGTTTCTTGGCCCAAACAAATCTCTTCTGCTTGTTGCTTTTCCTTAGTAGTGTTTTTTTAGCAGCTATTTGACCATAAAGGCCTGATTCGCACAGGCATTAATCTGGGCTCTAATCTGAGGTGCTGTTAACTTGCGATTTCTGAGGCTGGTGGCTCGGATGAACTTATCCTCAGCAGCAGAGGTGACTCTTGGTCTTCCTCTCCTGGGGTGGTCCTCATGTGAGCCAGTTTCGTCTTAGCGCTTGATGGTTTTTGCAACTGCACTTGGGGACACATTCAAAGTTTTTGCAATTTTCCGGCCACCAGGGGGCCCCCAAGAGCAAATTAAATGACAGCTTGATTTTTACAGCGCTTATTCTATCAGTTGCAGTTCTGGTGCCTCCGTCCCAATACTGTACAAATCGACGTACATTTTCATCACGTTAACGCAACGGTAGAGTTACACTCACGGGACTCTGCACTTATTCGCAATCACAAAAGTTCATTATTTGCATGTGCTTCAAAACCTTGTCGGTAAAACATTTCATTCATTTCATTCTGACATGCGCTTTTTCTGAGCGCGTACACCCGAAGCGCACGCACACTAAAAGCCTGTCAAACAGCACCTGATTAGTGGACTTTATCTTTCGCGTCTGGTTGCGCTAATACTGTTAAATACACACAAGGTTTACATAAACACAGTTAGTTATGTCTAAAGTGAAAGTAATCAGTTGAGAGAAAATCGGATGCGTGTCTGTATTTTAGATGTGTGTAAGTCTTAAAGTAACAGCCGCCTAATAGTAAATATGCTGCCCTTTTCCTTAAAGGGACAGTTCACCCAAAAATGAAAATTCTGTCATCATTTACTCACTCTCATATTGTTCCAAACCTGTATCAATTTCTTTCTTTTGCTGAACACAAAATAAGATATTTTGAAGAATGTGGGTAACCAAATAGTTGGTGACCAGCAACTGTTTGTTTACCTACATTCTTCAAAATAACATTTATGTTCAACAGAAGAAAGAAATTTTCATTTTTGGGTGAACTATTCCTTTAATGTTAATACATTTATTATTGTTATCTTCCAACAGATTTATCTGAACTGGTAATTTTATGTCATTATTTAAGTATTTAATATTGTCCGTTTTGTACATTTACATTTTTTTTTCAATATAAGAAGATAATGTTTATTGTAAGTTATTTTAACCGAGGGGCCCCCAAATAAAATTCTGCTTAGGGTCCCATAAAAGCTTGGGCCAGCCCTGGTTGGTACTGAAGTGTGCAGGACTGTAGCTCTTCAGGAGCAGGGTTCCTTAGCCTTCCCTTCCTTCCTTGAATACTGAAGCCTGATTGCATCACACCAGTCTTGCTCATCTCAGAAACCCCACCACTAAAGTGTGCTTCCCCACCGAGCAACGGTCAGTGGGTGAATGGAAAGCTGAAATAGCAGTGACATACATTTTTAGAGTGGATGGCATGCACTGTTTATTCGAATGGTCCAATAGAAATCACAAAATAACAGACACGGCACAGCTCACCAGGTTCATTTCTTGCTTTACACCAAGACATGAAGTGTTGCCAAGTCTGCAGTTTTCCAGCAGAATTGAGTTACTTTTAAAGGATTAGTTCATTTTCAAATTAGAATTTCCTGATAATTTACTCACCCCCATGCAATCCATGATGTTCAGTCAAAAAGAAATTAAGGATTTGTGTCCATATAGTGGACTTCAACAGTTACCACAGGGTTGAAGGTCCAAATTGTAGTTTATGTGCAGCTTCTTCTTTTTGTAGAATTCTGGCAGTGTAGACACTGCTTAGTCCGGCAGAGTTGAAGTTCTTGTATCAACAAGTGCGCCTGTTCCGTTTCACAGTAGTGGCTACCACACCCTTGAAATGCAGGGGACCATGGTCAAACTGTATTCTGTAGCCTTTTTCTACAGTTCTCAAAGTCCAAGGACATATGTTTGGCAGTAGTTTCCACGCTGCCAACTTCTCCGAAAAGGGGCACTAATTTTGACGCAGCATTTTGTGATGCAATTTCTTGTGATGCAAAGTCTTGTGTGATGGGGGAATGTTAAATATCTTGTGTTCTGGGGAAAGGCAGGAAGCAACTGAATATTTAACCACTGCCCCTCGAAACACCAACCGTGGTGGGGATGGAACAGTGGTGTCATGAGGGTGTCAGGAAGGAGCTACTTAACATATTTTTACATGTCTTGTCCCGGGGGCTTTTTCATTTTTTTCCCAGCAGGTCAGCCTGGTACGCGTGCCACAGTGTGCAGAGCAGCACCAGCATGACCCGCTGACTGAAACACCTTTCCTACCAGCGTGAATGTTGTTCTGCACGGCTTGGAGGGGGTGCTCACTTTTAAGAGACGATGAGCTCCCAACTGGGGCATCATCGTATTACCACATGCCCTTGCACCCACGATAGTCAAATAAATCAACGTCAAGGTCACAAAGACATGCGAAGAAGGGGAGAGACCATCGCCGAGGCCACTGGACAGAAATCTTCTCTAACTTCGAGCGAATGCTCTTTCTCCTGTGGCCAGTCTAGCTGTAATCTGGCCACTGCATGAGTGACCACCTCGAGTAACTCCTAATGCACTTTATCATCGCGGGAGGAGCGCTCAGAGGTGCCGTTCTCAAACTACATCTCCAGATGACTATCTTGCCATTTAATTCCTCAGAATCAAATGTAGCCAAAAAACAGTCAGACAAGATATTAATACAAGCATCTAACTTCTCAAACTAGATAAGTATTAAATCATTTCTCAGAATTAAATGCAGCCAAATATCAACCAGACAAGTAAAAACGTTCTGGATGAAAGGCTGAATATAGTCATTTTCATATTAGAGCAGTTTCAACAAAAAAATCATAAAACCATAGCTTGCAAACACACAAATTGTTTGCACACGATCATAGGAACAAGAGAGGAAGGGAATCTCCCCTCTGCTCAGTTCCCTTTATATTATATACATATGTAGCAGACCCATAATCTGCGCATTGACTCGGCAGCCACGAGATCTGAGCCACTAGTTTCTTTATTGAAAAGAGAATCTACGTCCTCAGTCCACTCTGAAGAAGCCCTGAGGCACGCTTCAGCAGCGGACGGGAGGACAATGCGATCTGAAAAGGGAATGAGAGAAAGGGACGGACCTGTCTCCCGCTCCTCAGCCAGATCGACTCGCAATATGCGAGATGAGCACAAAGCACTTTAATGGAGAGCAACTCACAGTGCTTGCACTCACCATTCTCTCGACATGATTCTCTCTTTTTTTCAACTCTTTTCTTCTTGTTGTAGAGAAAGAGAAAGAGAGTGAGAAAAGCTTTATTCCTGCCTGACAAAACTAACTTCTAACAAAACGGTATAGTTTGAGAGATAAATATTCCATCACACTGAAAATAACTACACTATGACCCTTTGGAAAAAAACCTGGATTTTTTTTTTTTTACAAGAAGTGGATGATCGCTGGTTTCTCCAGTCACACGACAGGTAAAACCAGATGACTCTCTACAGAAACAACAGTTTCCAGCAAGTTACATTATATTGGGGGAATTATACCCTCTTGTCATATCACGGTGAAAACAATAAGGATCTTTGAGTCTATAAAAGCTCCACTCTTCCCACAATGCTAAACCAGTGTAATTGAAATTGTTCTCCCAAAATAATTGAACATTTATAGGTACATAACACACCCAATTTCTGCCAATCTCATGTTAATCTTGAGTAGGGTAAATTAAGCTGGTGTCTGGTGGGCGTTCTGGCGCAATATGGCTGCCGTCGCATCATCCAGGTGGATTCTGCACATTGGTGGTGGTTGAGGAGATTCCCCCTTCTGTATGTAAAGCGCTTTGAGTGCCCAGAAAAGCGCTATATAAATCTAAGGAATTATTATTATTATTATTATTATAGAGTAGTATTGTATCCTTTATTTCTCCGAAGAGTCTTCAGTTGTATCAGATTTATAAAAGACAGATACAGCTGTATTACTTCTTTCCAAAAACAGTCGAGCTCCTGGAGGTGTGCCGTGGGCGGAGCTAATGAGTCACAAGCACGGAGAGGTTTTAGAATAAACAAATGGACACTTATTGTGGTCTAAACAAATGTATTTAAACACACAAAATACATCATTGCATTATTCCTGGATAACTTTTGATTCACTATACAGATATTTGATGCAGTTTTACTTACCGCCTGCAGTTCCGAATCATGACCGGGATCTTTTATCGCTGGGACCGCTCCATCTTTCAGTTTTAAACGATCTGCAAATCCAGTGTTGACCTGGGCCTTGTTTATAAAACATTTGTTACCGAAATGCCGTGAACAAACAAACACACTTGTACAACTCTGTTGCTGCCCTGGAAAAACAAACTTCATCCACTGGACCCTTAATGCTAGGTTCTTTGGGAAGCTGAACAAGGTTATCTTTCCCTCACATCCAAAAACACACTTCTTTGGTGACATTGTTGATTTAGTGGTCTAAAAACAAAACCTCCATAACCTGAACGAAGCACGTTGATGGGCGTGCTTTTGCTCTCGGATACTTTTGGATGTGTGCGCGCGCTCTTTTAGGAGGAGTGCCCATACAAGGAATTATGTCCTTTATGATGTCATACAAGGCCATACTCGAAAAAAGTTTCCGAAACGTATACAAACCCTGAAGGAGTGTATTTGGTACAGAAATACTCAACTTGTTTTTTGAAACTTTGGCCATGTTTAGCATGAGAATCCAAATTTAAACGCACACAAGTCTCCCCCTTTTCTCATCTTGCCCAAAATCACATAACTGTAAAATAATACTAATTTTCAACATTATATACTCCTCTTTAAGTCCCATGCAAAACACAATGATAACTACAATTTCAGTAATGTCAACAGAAAAAAAAATTTCAAGTGTTTTCAAGACTTTATCAAGTAATTATATTTCAAGACTTTTTAGTAATTAAAAGAAATAAAGGATAGAAGAGAAACAGTTTTGTTGTGTAGATGACAAATAATGTAAATCAGTCAATCTGTGTTTTCCTTTTTTTCTTTCTCTTTTCAGTGTGCTTTTATGAAAAGCAGATTATGCATTTATAGCCTACAAGTTATAGTTCACCCTGATATAATGTGACTTACTGGAAACTGCTGTTACTGTTGTCACGTTGTCAGTTTGTTTTTGCTTGTGTTTCATATGTTCCTTCGTTCAGTGGCCTGTTGCACAAAGACGGTTTCAGTTTCTACCCAGGTAAGTTCAAGATTAGTTTGAGCAAACTCTGTTTTTTTCGGGCTTTTGAAGGTGGATTGGGTTTCATTGCTATGGTAACTTACGCTACACGGCTAACCTGCTCCGGAGCAGGTTTTATTCTGGGTTAGAGATCGCAAACCCAAACTCGACCAATCAGCTGTGAGTAAAGTGACACGTATCTGATGCAATAAAGCCACTCCCCCTGTATCTCTCGCTCCAGATTAAATCAGTTTATAGTGAAAACCTTTTAGAGACAAAATTGCTCATATTTTGCTGCTAATTATTTATAATATTTATATGAATTAATTATGTAAAATTCATATAACTATTATATTACTTGGCAATTAATATTTAACTTTGCTTTTAAATTGATAATTATAATACATGCATCGATATATAAAGCTTTTAAACAAATTAAGCTTATGTGTATTAATTTGAGCTCTTTGTGAATCTAATATAAATTATTATATTATAAATTATTAGGCATATTTGTTTGATTCACATGCATTGATATAGTCAGATATTTTCTTTCAGCTGCCTTCTCAAACTTTCACTGCAGCAGTGTTTATTCCTGCCTTGTAAATGCATTAAATGTCATGATATTTTTCATAACGATCTTTTAATTTTCAGAAGAGAAGTAAATTGCGTGGCTCTCTTGTGAGAAGTGAATCAAACAGATGCTCTCCATCTTCGATGTGATTGGCTGTTTGCCGCACGTGTCACACTTTCAGGTGCACGCACTTCAGAGTTACAAACTCTGGGGCAAGTTCAAGCTCAAACCGGTGCGCAACGTTTTGCTACGGTGTCCGGGTTGAACGACATGTTTCCTGGAAACGGTGTGCAACAGGTTTGAGATAGGGGTGAATTCAGCACAAGACGTCATTTCGTCATGGCCTTCATTTAACCCAAAAATAGACGTTGAAAATTGGGCTTTGTTTGGTCCGTCCGGTTTGGTCCAAATTTAGCCCAAAATAGACGCTGAAAATTGGGCTTTGTTTGGTCCGTCTGATTTGGTCCAAATTTAGCCAAAAAATAGACGTTGAAAATTGGGCAAATAGCCCAAAACGCGCATCAGTTTTTTTTTGTTTCATTTCTACACCACATTTACCATTTTTAAAGATATATGTTATGTTATGTAATTTTATATTATATTATATTATATATAAACTGACTTAAAACATTTTTTTACATCTTATTCCATTTACAGTTTGATGTAGCACAAGCCTATCCACTTAATAATTTATCAAGTTTCAGGACATTTTATCTGATTATGAAATAATTATGTAATGTATGTAATATAATGTTTCAGTTCTACATTTATGTAAATTCTGCGTGACTTCTATGTGTTTTATTGAGCGTGCGCGTGATCATTCGAGTTCTTAGTTTGACTGAGGCTGAGGGAGTTACCATGGAAACGGGGCAGCACCTCTTAACTGACAAGCAGCAAAACTCCATCTCTCACTGTTGTTTTCACTGCTTTTAGGTAAGTTTCCATAAAATCACACAAATAGTACATACAAATGTTCCTGATCCTTTCTTTCATGTAAATGATAAACTTCTGTTGAATATTTATTTATAGAAATGGTTTAATGTCTTCGAAAAGGTTCGTCAGCATCTCAACCGTTAGGCTAACTATAAGAGGTAGGTTAACTTTAGAATTGTGTTTATGTAAGTTTGGGCTTTTAATCGCATCTTTATGTGTAGATGAGATGTTTTGATAGTTTTGTAAAGGTTTTTGCTGGCAATTTTTCAATGGATGATGGTAAGCTAATTTATTTAACCTAAAAGTATGCGTTTGAGGTACTGTTAATCGGTGACGTCACTTAAATAGAGCGCGAAAATTAGCTGAAACTATTTTAAACACTTTTTGATCTTTCATGGTAAACATTTCCAAACACGAAACTATTTCAAACTTGTTTGATCTTTCATGGTAAAAAGCTTTGACGTCCAAACATAAGTGACACTGTATGAGCATTACTGAATAAGTAAACCTAAAAATGTAAATTCTGTTATCTTAAGATTTTTTTTCTTTGTATATTCTGTATATTCTTCTTTTTCTTTTCTGCATTTCACCTCTGCTGTAGCTTCTTTCCTTTAAATAAATCTGGCATTGTATACTAAATATTGTTGGCTCTGTGACAAATTATGTTCATAGATTCTTCCATGCTGATGGCAGTGCAGTTGGAGTGTACTCAGAACATCTCTAGACATTATGAACCATGTGACTAGTAAGTAATACCTCAAACATACACTACCATTCAAAAGTTTAGGGTCAGATTTGCAATGTATTTGAAAGAAAGCTTTTATGCTCACCACTGTTGCATTTATTTGATTAAAATGCAGTAAAACAGTAATATTGTATATTACTATTTATATAATATTAATATTTTCCATTCTAATATATTTAAAAAAGTAATTTATTGTAGTGATCAAAGATGAATTTTCATCAGCCATTACTCCAGTCTTCAGTGTCACACGATCCTTCAGAAATCTTGCTGAAATGATGCTGAAAATTCAGCTTTGCGAAAACAGGAATAAATTTAATTTTACAATATATTCACATAGAAAAAAAACTATTTTGATCAAATAAATGCAGTCTTCTTTCATAAACAAAAAAACCACCAAACTTTTATACAATGGTAAATAACAGTTACGATGGCCTATGTTCCTCTCACTTAAATGATACTGTGGCATATGTAGTCTAACAACCATTGTTTTGTATTTTTTGTTTGTTTTTTTACATTTACATTTCGGTTATTGTTTTCTTTCTCACTTTAGATGCTGCCAGGCTAAAGCATTCAAAGTGGAAACTTCTGCCGTGGCTCAATTATCCAGGATTGGGATGGTTGAAGGAGCAGAAGAACCAGAAGATCAGATCAGGCAGAGATCTACTGGTGCCCCTGAGGGAACTGATTTACCTAATGTGTTAGTTCAACCAAAAGTTTCATTACTCACCTTCATGTCATTCCAAACCTGTAAGAATTTCATTCATCTTCGAAACACAAATGAAGATCTTTTTAATGAAATCTGAGCGATTTTTGTACCTCCATTGAAAGTTTATGCACTTTCAAGCCTCAGAAAGGTAGTAAAGACATAATTAAAGTAATCCATATGACTCCAGTGGTTTAACCTCAACAAGTGTTTAAAAATATCTGTTAAAAATATCTTCATTTGTGTTCTGCACAAAAGTCTTATGGGTTTGGAGCAAGTAATCAAAGGGATAGTTCACCCAAAAATGAAAATTATCCCATGATTTACTCACCCTCAAGCCATCCTAGGTGTATATGACAATCTTCTTTCAGAGCAATCAGAGATATATTTAAAAATATCCTTAGTCCTCCAAGGTTTACAATGGTTGTGAATGGGGGGCCATGTTTTATAACAAAAAAAAAAAAATGCATCCATCCATAGTAAAAGTAATCCATACGGCTCTGGGGGGTTAATAAAGGCCTTTTGAAGTGAAGCTATTGTGTTTTTGTAAGAAAAATATCCATATTTAAAACTTTATAAATTCAAATAACTAGCTTCCGGCAGACGACCGTACACATACTGCACAAGTTGACTTTCGTCACAAGAGTAACCCCTGACACGATGTATGACGCAGGATGTAGGTGTATTGTAAGCTTAGACAGCTCACGGTTCAAACAAATAGGGCTGTGCAACAAACTCAAGCTCCTCTTCTCTTATATCGAAATCCTCTGACATTTCTCTTTTAGAAAATTTCTCATTTTAATTCGTGACCGGTGTTTTGTTTTGTTCTCTCCTCTGCGCCTCCGATTTCGTCATTGCATCAGGTCAAAGGTTGCTCTTCCGCCCAACTCGACTTGTGCAGTATGCGTACGATTGTCTGCCGGAAGCTAGTTATTTGAATTTATAAAGTTTTAAATTTGTGTTTTTTTTTAAGAAAAATATCCATTAGCTTCACTTCAAAAGGCCTTTATAAACCCCCCAGAGCTGTATGGATTACTTTGATTATGGATGGATGCATTTATTTTTTGTTATAAAACATGGCCCCCCTTCACTACCATTATAAACCTCGGAGGACTAAGGATATTTTTAAATATATCTCCGATTGTGTTCATCTGAAAGAAGATCATATACACCTAGAATGGCTTGAGGGTGAGTAAATCATGGGATAATTTTCATTTTTGGGTGAACTATCCCTTTAATGTGCTCTGATGTGGTTATAATTGGTCATTGTTCTTTTTTATTAACATTTTTGATAACAAATGAAACGTATTGTAAAGTGTTAACATTAATGTATTAACTAACATGAACTAATCATGAGCAGTACATTTGTTACTGTATTTACTAATCTTCATTAATGTTAGTTAATGAAAATACAGTTGTTCATTGTTTGCTCATGTTAGTTCACAGTGCATTAACTAATGTTAACAAGATTTTAATAATGTATTAGTAAATGTTGAAATTAACATTAACAAAGATTAAGAAATGCTGTAGAAGTGCAGTTCATTCTTAGTTCATGTTAACTGAAAAATGTTTATACAGAAAAGATGGATTAATTTGATCAAAAGTTACAGTAAAGACTTCAATTGTTAAAACATAATCTGATTCAAATGTTGGTCTTTTGAGATTTCTATTCAAAGAATACTGAAAAACTGTATCATGGTTTCCACAAAAAATATTAATCAGCACAACTGTTTTCAACATTGATAATCAGAAATGTTTCTTGAGCAGCAAATCATCATAATAGAATGATTTCTGAAGGATCATGTAACACTTAAGACTGGAGTAATGATGCAGACAATTCAGCTTTACCATTACAGGAATAAATTACAATTTACAATGTATTCATATAGTAAAGTTATTTTGTAGTAATATTTCACAATATTACTGTTTTTAGTTTGATCAAATGCAGGCTTAAGATGCCATCAGGAAAGTGTTTTTTTATGTGAAAGATGTATTTGATGTGTCAGTAAATGTTTTGGTACTCTTGTGAATTGTCTTATTTTGACAGTAATTATGAATATGAAATATAAATATAATCAAGAATTTGCGGTTGAAATTAGGCCTGAAAAAGACGTCTTTTCAACTTTCACTTTTCAACCAAATTAAGACGCAAGTGGGACGTCCTTATATAGGCGTCTTTTCAACTTTCACTTTTCAACCAAATTTTAAAGTTGCTTAGACGTCTGGCAATGTTGTCTTTTTGACATCTTTTCAATGAGTTTTTGTTGGGTGGGGGGTGATTGGGACACAAGGTCAAATGGGACAGTATAACTATATAGAATTTATTTTCTCACCTGATGAGTGAAAATCTTTTTTTTTTTTTTTTTTTTTTTTTTGCTGAGCCCCAGCTGTGAGACCACATAATTAAAATGGGATGCCCTCATTGGTCTAACATCATGTAGGTGGGCGGGGCATGCATCAAACAGGAAGTTGACCGTGAAATGCATGAACTGAGAAGTTTTAATAATAAGGTCCTACAATTGTCATAGCTACTATATTGTACAAACTTTTGATAGAGACATGAATATGATGCACTACTGCTACAAAATCAGTAAAAAAAAAATGGTTAATATAATGTTTCTATTTTCAGAAATATGTTGTTTTTATTTTGTCCCATCCACCCAAACACAATTTTGTATAATTTTGGGTGATTGGGACAGTGATTAAATGCTTTGCTAATTAAGAAAATTATTAGCCTTGCAATAAAGAACCATTGTATATATAATCAGTGTTCCCAACCATGTGCAAGCCCTAATCAACCACTAAAATATTATTTTACACATTAAATGTGTTTGTCAAACAGTTAATTGGTGATGGGCCCACCCAACATCTCATCCAAATGTTACCAAAAAAAAAAAAAAAGGGTTTTGGATCAGTTTATATATATATATATCTATTTTTGTATGAATTTTGGACCTGAAGCATTTTTTAAAACTTGTTTACTTGATTTTTAAACGTTTTCAATGACTTTTGGACATCAAGCCTTCTTTTGTGGATGGATTTATCAACTGAGAAATAAAGTTGAACAAAAATAAACATGGACTCTTAATGATGATGAACAGAAAAAGAAAAATAGCATATAAAATTATATCACAGTATGAACTAACGTGCAATACAGTAAATATGCTTACACTACCCAAATCAATGGAAAGATGTGCTGTCCCAATCACCCAAATTTTACCAATTTTTTTTTTTTTTTTTTTTTGCTCAGTTTACAGAAAAGTGTATGTCATGCATCCTTTCATTATAATATAACATTGTTTCCTCCTCAAATGGATAGTCAACATCTTCACAGAAATGTTGGGCTCATGTTTTTCATTTATGGCAAGAAACCTTGCACAAGGCGGAAATTCAAAAACTGTCCCACTCACCCTCAATTCACCCTACGTTTTCTCTTGTTTGGTGGGTGTGTCAAAAATGTCAGCCCAAACAGCAGCAGCATGTATATAAACCACGCGGGATTAAAGAGACAGCTCGCACAATGGGTCAAAGTAAAGTCGTTTACAAATGTGTCCTCTTTTATTCTGGACGGCAAGGGCAGTGACTGTAACATTGAGTATATTTTGCAGTATTAAACACATATTTATACCGACTTCATCAGGCTCCGAAAATTCTTCAAAAAGAACACAAAGAATGGCCTTCTCAGCTGCCATAGTTGCAACACTTGCGTCATCAGAACGGGGTGTTCAACGCACCACCATTTCCGTTAAAAAAACGTTTTGTCGGGGCTGAACGCAGCCCTGGATTAAACCTGAGTTGACAGAGAAAGTTTATACCGAGCGTTGTGCAACATCTGATCCTGATCTTAACCAGTTTAGATTTATCTGGATTTGTCAACTCTAAACTTACTCTGAAACTCAGAGTTTGTTCAACTAGCTTCATGCAACAGGCCACAGTTTCCCTCCACTCCTTTGTTTCTGTGGTTACTGTTAGATTATTTTAATCTCTGTTTATTGTCCCAAGTCGTGCCTCATTCTCAGTTTGTCTTTTCACTCATTGAATGCATAGGCCTATGGGAAAAGAGTCATGAACATGAAGACAAGCCGTTTGCAAAACCTTCTCCCAATCTTACTTCTGTTCATGGCTTTTATACATGTTCAAGGGGTGTGGGTGTAGCAACTGTCCAATGAGACTATACCTTCATGATATAGGAATGTGGTACATATAGAAAAACAAGTCTAAATATGGTCAACTTCTGGCTGAAGGCACCCTTCTTCCCGGAGCACCCTTATGGCCCTCTTTCCTAGGCAAAGAAAGGGAGACCCTTTTTTGGCTGCTTTCCAAGCAACACACACATATACATAGTGTACATTAAAACAGATGTGTGATGAAACAATAACAACTATTCTCCCCTCTTACCCTTACAGCCTTAAAGACCAGGAGAGAGAAAACAGGGAGAAACAGAGAAAGAAAAGTCAGGCTGATAAGATTTATCTTACAGTTACCATCATTATTAGTTCATTTGTTTCAGCTGTGTCATTATCTCGTTTGCACTACCTGTTTGCCTGCTTTTGAAGTGGAATTTAACCTGTTGAGTTTTTTGGGGTTTTTTTTGGAACCTGATTCTCCTGTCTTCTTCAGCTTTCATGCATACAATGTTGAAAAAGTTGTCTGGTTTTACCTGTCATGTGACTGTCAGCGAGCATCTACTTCCAAATTTCTACTTCATTCTTCTGACCTTTTTTCAAAGGGTCAGTTCAGTGGTTATGGAAATGTGTTCACTGATTGCACTGCATAAACTGTTGCCTCAATGCAGTAACCTTTTTCTGTCCCCATACGGGTGCTTCTAACTTATAAAAAAAAAAAAAAGGTAGTTAAGAGTTGAAAATGTACTAAATCACAATGTATTCTATTAGGATATCTGTTTTCTCCAAATCTCCAAACAAGGTCAAATAAAAAAATATTTATAATAAAAAGAGGGAGAAAGAGTGGCAAAATAATTTATACAGTACATTATATATATATCACAAGGAGATCAATACGTTTTACTGCATTTTGACTTTTCATTTTTGTAAGGGCTTCTGAGAAATGTTTCAATTCATTTCTGAAGATAATAAACAGGAGGTATTTAAAGAATCTACATTTATGCACTGTAGAACCCAACAAGTTCAGCTAACTCATTTAATTTGAGGACTGATTACCTCAATTTAAATAATTATATATATATATGTATATAACAGTTATGAGAACTCTGAACTCATTTTAATTCAGTCCACGGAAACAAGTATATTTCTTAATACACAATTAAACTCTACACTGCGTTCAAAAACTTCACTATATTGAGTAAAACCACTGAAATTACAGACTTTAAATGAACTCAGAGCACTTAAGTTAAATCCAATAAGTTAAGCTAACTCATAACATTTGCCAAAACCGATTACCTTAATTCATTTAATTTTTAGAAACCAATAGTTATGAGTACTCTGAACTTATTTCAGTTGAGTTCAATAAAAGAAGATACACATTGCAGTTAAGTAATTAAGTGACGACTGAGCATTAGTAACAAGCAAAATCACTGAAGGAAAGAGAAACATAGAAACTACAACTGACTTCAGCCACAGCCTTCGATGAAATCAACTCAAGATAAAAGAAGTATGAGGGCCCATATAGGCCATAACTATTGAAAAGCCTCTTATAAACATTAGTGAAATGAAAAACAGTGATCAACCTTAGTGAAATTCATTCATACACATAACTGAAAAGCCTCTTACAAACACTAGAGAAAACATTGATCAACCTCAGTGAAATTCATTCATACGCATTACTGAAAAAGCCTCTTACAAACACTATGAAAACATTGATCAACCTTAGTGAAATTCATTCGCATTATGAAAAGCAGGGGCGGACTGGGACAAAAATTCAGCCCTGGCTAGCCACATCAGCCCACATTACCACTCCCACACAGCCCCACCCACGGACATGCGCATTCCCAGGTGAAAAAAAGTACACTTCCATAATGTACTTAAAGTGCTCTATTTTCACACACTAATTTTGTACTTAATATACAAAAAATTCTGCTTTAGTACTTCTTAAGATAATCTTAAGAACATCTAAGTGTACTCAACTGTTCTATTTTGAGACACCATGAATATGTATTTAGTTACCACTTGTAGTACACATGAACCCATACGTGTTCTACAAATGTTAACTTTTTCACCTGGGTTGCTATACATTTTTGACTTGTTAGACTATATTGCAAGTGGCTTACAGCAGTCTGTTTACCCTAAATCCCACCGTATCTGCTGATATTTCAGTCATGTAATTCAGTAACAGGCTAGCTAACACTTGTAACCATTTATCACGAAGCAATGACATTTTAAAATATACAGGGGTTGTACGCTAAGCTCACAACTGTTTAATACAATGTACTGTATGCTACTGTATAAAAAAAAAAATCACTGGAGCTAACTGGCAGAAGTAGCATGAAAATGACTTAAGGTAGCTGTATTTTCTATTTTTTCTTACCTCTACGGCACTACTGTCCTCCGCTGCAGCAGCCTAATTTAAACCCTTTGAAAAGAGTTCCGTTCCTTGATTTTGACTGAACGTCCAACTGACCCTTCGCAGGGAGTTTGATTGACAGGCGATCTAACCAATCATAATGCCATATCCACATTTATGTCTGACAAAGCAGTAAGGGGAGTAAGTAGATTAACGTCGGTGGACTTGAACTTGAAAAATGGTGTTTACTGTCATGGGCAGCTTGAACTGAGGTGCTACAGCAATCTGTCAAGACACATTAAAGAGCCACAAAATGGTATTTATTGTTTAAATTTCTTTAAAAATTACAAAATTTGAGACTTTGTTTCATATCAAAAGTAACCTTCACTCTCTTGTCTGTCAACGCATTATCAGTGTCCTCTTTGCTCCGATGTATTTTTCACTCTGAGAGAGCATGATGTGTGGTGTGAGAGCGGCATGGGGCTTGTCAGACATACATAGCAACAGTAACTAAAGGGGGTGGGTCAATCGGCCCATCTCGGGACCAGGCCGGCCGTTGCCGTCTGAGCCAAATGCTTAACATTTATTATTATTAATATTATTATAACCATAGTGAAATCGTGCTAGCAATAAAAACCCGTCCTAAACCCACTGTCGGCCTGTAAAAACAATTTATTTATATATATTAAAAAGAAAACTGACTGGCCCACATTAAAAAAATGGTACGACCCCTCTGGCATTTGTCAGAATTGCCCGATGGCCAGTACGCCCATGCTGAAAAGACTCTTACAAACACTAGTGAAAACTTTGATCAACCTTAGTGAAATTCATTCATACGCATTACTGAAAAAGACTTACAAACACTAGTGAAAACATTGATCAATCTTAGTGAAATTCTTTTATTCGCATTACTGAAAAGACTCTAACAAACACTAGTGAAAACTTTGATCAATCTTAGTGAAATTCATTCATACACATTACTGAAAAAGACTTATAAGCACTAGTGAAAACATTGATCAACCTCAGTGAAATTCATTCATACACATTACTGAAAAAACTCTTAAAGCAGGAGCACACCAAGTGTGCGTCGGCCGACTAAGTTTTCTCAGTGTGTTCCGCACCGTCGGCTGAAGTTGGTCCTCTTCGACTTTTTTTCGGCCGATTCCACATGTTGAATCAGCGTCGGAGCTCGTTGGTCCATCGGGCCATCTGATCATTCTGATTGGCTGTTCTGCTACTGCCACCTGCAGGTACGGAAAGGCATTTCATCTTACGCAGGCACAGAACGGACGTACTACTTGGCCGTCGGCTGTCGAGCGTCGGTTTGGTGTGTCAGGGCAACTTTGGACACAGACGCTGCTGATGTGAGCCAACCCCGCAGTCTGCTTTCGTCGCCACTAGTTCGTCGGCGTCGGCTTGGTGTGTTCCGGACTTAACAAACACTAGTGAAAAACATTGATCAACCTCAGTGAAATTCATTCATACGCATTACTGAAAAGACTCTTACAAATACTAGTGAAAACATTGATCAACCTTAGTGAAATTCATTCATACGCATTACTGAAAAGACTCTTACAAATACTAGTGAAAACATTGATCAGCCTTAGTGAAATTCATTCATACGCATTACTGAAATAAGAAAAGATTTCAGTAGGCTAGTTGATACTTGAAAAGGAAGCTGTGGCTGCACTTCCATTTAATTTGGCACGTTTTAAAAAACAAATGGTTTCCAGTAAGTCATTATATTGGGGGAGCTGTACCTTGTAGGATATAAATCTATAATCTGCTCTTCATAAAAGCACATGGGGTGAAAAACACACAGATTGTCTGATTTTCTCACATTTCTCACATAAATTTGTCATTTACTCAACAAAACTGTTTCTCTTTTAAACTTGATTTCTTTCCTTTTATTGTATCAAGTCTTGAAAACACTTGAAATTTTTTTTGATGGTTTGTTTTTGCTGTTGACTACTGAAATTGTAGTTACCACTGTGCTTTGCATGGGACTTAAATGGGAGAGGATAAAATGTTCAAATTAAGTATTATTTTACAGTTAAATGATTTTGGGTAAGATAAGAAAAGGGGAGACTTGAGTGTGTTTAATGTTCAATTATGTTGGGATTTAAAACAATGAAGCATTGTGGGAAGAGTGGACATTTTATAAACTCAAAGATCATCATTATTTTCATCTTGATGTTACAAGAAGGTATAATTTGCTCCGATATAATGTGACTTACTGGAAACTGCTGCTTCTGTAAAAGGCCGTCTGCTTTTACCTGTCGTGTGACTGTGGAGAAACTAGTGAGCATCCACTTCTTCCAGTTTCATACTTTTCAGAGGGTCATAATGTAGTCATTTTCAGTGTGACTTATGGCTCTGCATACCTCCAGGCCTGAAATCCTGATAACAGAAGAATCTTTAAAGATGATTGATGCTTCTGCTTTTATAAGCATGAATAGAGTTGACAGTTCATTTTTCTCATATTTTGGCCATACAGCATATAGGTGCCTAGAATTATGAAAGTACATGCAGGCCTTTTCTCTGTTAAAGTAAAGCACCATCAACTTTCTCATAAATAGGGGGCAATACAATCTCTGTGCATAGCATCTGGTCTTGGGTCTTTATAATAAATATTTTCTTTTTGTAAAGTTCAGTGGTTATGGAAATTTGCTCATTGGTTGCATTGCATGAACTGTTGTAAACTCATGACGTTTAAAGATTGATATATTAGTGAGTGTTCTATCACAGTATCTCAATTACGTGGACACAGGCAGATGTTGCTATTTATGAAAAATCTTTTTTTTAAAAAATAATTGCAATAAAAAAGCTCACACCCCCAGTTAACAGCAGTGAATACAAAAACACATGATCATAGATAGCAAGAAAAAACATTGATCGCTGTATTTGAACTTCCAGGTCCCAGAAAACATTTTACAGGTCTCAAGCTAGCACAGACACTACTAAATCTAACATTTACGGATATTTTTATGTATTTAATCCTCAATCCATCTCTGTAATACATCTAGTTTTGGTTTTGTTTCATGTTCATGTTTCATATTTTATTTTGAAGTTTAGTCATGTCTTATTGTTATGTTCCTGGCTTGCCATGTGCTCCCTTTTTGCCATATGTTTCCCTTGTTTGTCATGTTCCAGTCATGTGATCCTGCCATGTGCTCCCCTTGTCATGTGCTATGTTGTCATTGGTTCATTGGTTTAATTGTGCACAGGTGTCCCTTGTTTTGTCATTAGTCCTTGTGCATTTAAGCTTTCATGTTTGCCTTGTTCTTGGTCAAGTATTGTCTGTGTAACTACTGTTGGTAAGCTCCATGTTGCTTGTTCCTGTTTTGCCAAGCCAAGTGAAATCTCTGGATTATGTTTGATCATAAATAAAGCTGCACATGGATTCTTCTGCAACTTTCCTCAGTGGATCTTTATTACACTCTGTATACTGGCACTATATTGTGGATTGGATTGAATGTGTATGTCTGTGAATGTAAGTTTTGGTAGGAACTTCATCACTTTGATCACACCAGTAAGAGTGTATTTTGTCAACTTGAAATTATAAGGTTCTATCTGACATTTTTGTCAAAATTGAGTTATTCACATATTCTTATTCTGTGACAACTTATTTACTTTTTTTTGTAAAGTTGTGTACATTTTGGTACTTTTTATTTAGAAAACTAAAATGTATTACAGTAGCTGCTTTCGGTCTAAACAAAAAGAACTTAAACTAATGGGTCCTGCAATAATGTGTTTAATTACGCACTGTTACGTATCCGGCGCCTGCTGGTTCCTGCTACTCCCCACCAGAGGTCGCCGGTTCACCATTTCAGTGCACACACAGTTATACATCACTCTGGACTACATTTCCCATAATTCCCCATCTTGGAACCAATAACACACTCGCACCTGTTTCCCATCAGTGGACCCTTTATAAGCTGCACCCAGACACACACACAGGGCTGAGTATTGTTTAGTCGTATGTTTTCCATGTTAATCCTAGTTCCTAGCCTTGCCTTGTTTTTGACCCTGGACTGTTTATTTTTTGTTTGATGATCGTTTACTGCTTGCCTTGACCATTGCCTGTGACTTGGATTACTCTTCTGCCTTGCCCTTATGTTTCTGTTTGCTGGTGTTTGACCCTTGCCTGTACGACTACGCTCATTCTAATTACGCCTGCGTTTGGATCTACCCCTTGTCAGAAAACGTTACACCCACCATATTCCTACGTAAAATTAACATCTGCACTGGATACAATATTTAGCACTGCCTTTTATGCTTAACTTGAATAAGAAAATAGTTATTTATCCTAAAATATGAAATATATTTCATAGAAAGCACTTTCTCATACATGTTAACACATTGTTACAACACTAATTTTGTTTTAAAACAAATTATAAGTAAACTGTTTGTGTGTCTTGAAAAATATTGCTTAAAATAATGTTTTGCAAGATAGAACCTTATAATTCCATTTGACTCGTTCCAAAAATCCCTATTTACAAATTTGTATTTTGATATTGTAAATTTAGAATACATTTATGGTCTCTGCCATTTTCATGTATGAAAGAAACTTAATATCTCAATATCTCTCAACTGCTCAGAATGCAGATAGAACCTTATAATTCCAAAGTGGCGATTTGTGTATTTCATGATACGTGTCTGAATTAAATTATGTTTTTTTTAAATTAGTTTTTTCTGTGTTGTACATGCTTTCTGCAAGCTATTTTTTTTTAAAGCTTTAAAAAAGTGGTGGGGACACATTCCATCCATATCTGCTAAAAATTTTTCCAAAAATGCATGAGTCAGAGATAATGTAGCAGTGAGGTGGGTGCAAAAGAACTCTTGATAAATGCAGTAGTCCTTGCTTCACATCTCATTATAAACCTGACAGTCAAGGAAACTGCAGTCAGGTCACAGACCAGAATACTAATTATGAAGTTTAACACAGCTCTGAATGTTGCCGGAATCATACTTCTCTACATAACAGGTAAGATCTAGGTAACAGGTAAGAAGTCTATAAAATTACCAAATTAGATGTAAATTTAATATTTGTTTCAATTGTTTAATAACTGACAAGCCATTTAATTACTGAGAAACTTTGCAAGCATTTGACGATTTTTGTTTCTCATTATTGTAGAAACATTTGGATCTAATGACTTATGGTTTAGGCCAGGGGTGGGCAAACTCGGTCCTGGAGGGCCGCTGTCCCTGCAGAGTTTAGCTGCAACCCTGATAAAACTCACCTGTGTGTAATCCTGAAGACCTTGATAAGCTGGTTCAGGTGTGTTTGATTAGGTTGGAGCAAAACTCTGCAGGACAGCGGCCCTCCAGGACCGAGCTTGCCCACCCCTGGTTTAGGCTAATGCTTGAATAATTTCTGTAGATAAAGAAATTCTGCATATTAATGAATTTCTTTACAAATGCATAATTTCTGTATTTTAATAAATGGGTTTAATTCATGTAAATTCCAGGATCTCAATAATCAGATGCAGTTGAGTGACTTTGAAGAAGCTAAAAGATAGTTTTGATTTGTTTAATATTTTGGTCACTACATAAATCCTATACCATTAGATTTGATGATAATAATAAAGAATGAATAGTGACCAAACTTTAATGAAGCAAAATACTTGTAATATACTGTAAAATACTGTAATACTTGTAATATGCTGTAAAAACTCATTGTTTGAAAAACACAAAGACAGGCACACAATTATTTTATAGTCAGTAACAAAATACAGATTATTTAAGTTGTTTAAATATAGCTACTGTTACGTCCTCCCCTGTCTAGGGTAGAGGAGGAGGAACAGTTATAAAATAAAAAAGGTAACACTGTACATTATGGTTCCCTTTGTAAAGCATTTATAAAGGTGTTCATTAATAAGTAATAATACATTTACAAATGAATAAAAGGGTGACTAATGAAAAAAATGCTAAATAGTGAGACATTTTTAATTTGCATGTTATAAATGCTTGATAAATGTATTTATTAATGCTTTTTTGAGCCAAAACCAGATTTATGATTATGATGATGTTAATTTCAAAATAGATAGTGAGACTGAAGGGTGTTGTATTGGCTTAAATAAAGTGTGCAGCGCTGAAACCCATATTTTAATTGTTAAGATTTTATTATTATTATTATTATTATTCTGCCGTAAAACTGATCGTGCAGACCAAACTGTAAGGCCTAGAGACTTGAAACTTTACCAGATGGTAGTAATCTTGCCCGCTACTCAGATACCCGGACTGGTCAACAATGCGAAACTACTCATAACTCCTAGACCAAGTCTTATACCATTGGAATCCTTGGCTCAAGACGAACAAAATGTATATCTCCGATTTAATTTCCGCCATGAATTTACTCGAAACTTGACCTGCATCATCTAGAGACCCTCAGGGCAAACAGTTGTCGAAAGAATTTTGATCGGTGATTCACGCTCTCTCAAACGTCAAAATGTTCTAAGTAGCCACTTTCACTTAAATGACTATAACTCTTGAACGCAATGAGATATTTTCACCAAACTTGTAATGCTTATTTACAAGCTCATTTTGTGGTCACACAAAAAATCTGTAGCGATTCACCACTTGGTGGTGCTATAATATGAATAAAACATAAAAACAGTTATAACTACGCAACTGTTAGTCCGATTGACTTGAAAATTGGCACGCACTATCTTTGTCCAAGTTGCCTTGATGATTCATCACGACATTCGAGTATCTCAAAAAACATGGCCGCCATCGGCTTGTAAAATTTCAGCACCTCTTAGACCAGGTTAACGAAGTCTGAATGGGACGAAACTCGTTGAATCTGTCTGACTCATGGCCCTAGAGGTCTGTGCGAAGTTTGAAAGAAATCACAAACGAAAAATGAGAAATCGGGCCAAAATCTCATTTTTCATTTGTTAAACTGAACGAAAAAACGAATAAACAAGCCATCTTTTCATTTCTCACTATTCCGAATAGGAAATTAAATGATCAAAACATACACGGACCGAAATAGTCCATTATGACCATTATTATGAGGCGAGCAACATCATTTAAGTGAGCAGCTATGGTTGCTTTACTCCGTTGTTCTCATGCTCCGCCTTCTCACGATTAACATATTAAAAAAAACGTTGCGTGCCATAGTTTACACAGGACTGGTGGGAAATGTGCATTGATACACATTAATTCTACATATTATGTGGTTTATTTTGATAGGTGGACTGTCTTTGTAGTGTTAAGAGAGGGAAAGCTATGGGCGATTTTTTTTTTTTTTTTTGCACCTCCACCGGGTGTGTTAAAGAAAGATTGCCACAATAAATTGCTATTTTTCTGCACTAAACAAGCGAATTTTGCCAAGATATTTTCAGAGATGATAGACAAGATGTTATAGAATAATAATTGAATGAAAAAAATTTTTGACTTTCCTGAAAACGTTCCATCGCGACATCCGACAGGTTTTCCCAGATCGCATCACATATCTACACAAACACCAATAAGACGCATGTATATTGTATGACTACTCTCACACTTCTATTTTAGAACACTTGATTTAAAAATCCATTAACACCATTTTTTACGAGAAAGATTTTATGTTGTTTTCATGCCAATATGTGCCAGCGCTGAAAACAGTGGTTGTGGTCTACACAAACCAGTTCATAAGCTCTTTCTACATAATTCTCTACTTTGTCTTTTTTTACCCACACAGGTTCCCTCAGCCAGTTAGATGGTAAGATAATAAAACTCAGAATGTTTCTTCTATGTCGGTGAGGAATGTTAACAAGGAAATCTCATATCTTCTTTCTCATCATCAGTATGTGGTCGAGCCCCCCTTAACAACAGGATTGTTGGAGGAGAGGATGCGACAGCAGGGTCTTGGCCGTGGCAAGTCAGCATTCATGTCTACGGCACAAGCCATAACTGCGGCGGGACTCTGATCACCAAAGACTGGGTTTTATCTGCAGCTCACTGCTTCCAGAAGTATGAAGCAAAATAAAGCTCAAGATACATTTGTAGATTGATAATAGTGAGATTAAAGCAGACTTTCTCTATTTACAGCATTGATGTGTCTAAGGTTGTGATGTACTTCGGGCGTCTGAGACAATCTGGCTTAAACCCTAATGAGACATCCAGGACAGCGAGTCAAATCATCACCCATCCTAACTATAACAGTAAGACTATTGACAACGACATAGCACTGGTCCAGCTCAACTCTTCTGTGAATTTCACTGATTACATTAGGCCGGTCTGTCTGGCGGCGGCTGGTAGTGTATTCGAAGCGGGTACAGAGAGCTGGGCCACTGGATGGGGCAGGCTGCAACCTGACGGTGAGTGAGCATTCGCTTGGCAATTAACCAAATACAAATAATACTGAAAACCTCAACAATTTACCTAGAAATGTTTTTTAAAGCCATAAAATGTGTCCTCTGATCTGTGTCACAGGCCAGCTTCCAGATACACTGCAGGAGGTGATGATACCCATTGTGAGCAACAGTGACTGTGATAATGCATATAAAGCTTATGAATGGTTCAATATAAGCATCACAAGCAATATGATTTGTGCTGGATTGTTAAATCAGGGAGGAAAAGGTCCATGTCAGGTAAGACATCAGTCATTCATTTTAACACTTTTTAATCCAAAGCAATTTATAAGACACTACTCACAAGTTTTGGTCACCTGCAAACTTTACACTGCCAACCTAGTTGCTTAATTAAGACCAGTGTTTACTCCACTGATCATAAACTTGTACACTACGACTGCTTTTGATAACTACATCTGTGGCCAGTTGCATAAACTGCTTGGACTAGCCTTAAAATTTAGTCATCTAATATTTTTCTGCAATATAGTCAGTTACATAAAAATGTAGATAGGTCTAATTTGATCTGAAAAGTAAGACTGATTACCACTTGCTACATGACTACATGAACCGGTATGGTGCTCACACAACACAAGTTTTCTTGTCATCTGTCGACTTCTTGTCTTAGCAGCACTCATACTACACAACACAACACCAATAAGGTGCAAAAGCTACAAGATCTACAAAATCAAGAAAAAAAGAAGAAAAAAAAACATTTTCCCACATGATTTCACACGAGAGATGCTCATGCTCGCTGTTCAAGTCATATGTGCAGAAAAAAAGAAAACTGGCTGTCCATGTCTGTTCAGCAGAAAACTGGTGGTATATAAAATATATCATAATGTTAAGTATAGTGCAAAGGCCACTTATTTAGATTTAAATATATTTCTATAGTATAAAGCAATAATGATCAAACTGTCTCGTTGCATTCATGTACATTATAGTTTCTGATATCATAGAGTAGATCACCATTGTTGTTGCATCGCTCACACTACAAGAACGTGGGGATAATATGAAGTGAAAGTGACATGACGTGTAGCCAAGTATAGTGTCCCATACTCATACACACACAGCAGTGAGTATTGAACACACACACACACTGTCAACACACACCCAGAGCAGTGGGCAGCCATTTTTGCCGCAGCGCCTGGGGAGTGATTGGGGGTTAGGTCAAGGGCTCAAGGGCACCTCAGTTGTGAGTAATGAGACGAGAGAGAGACGAGAGACAGATGTTCATTCACTCCCCACCTACATTTCCTAATGGTACTGAGTCTCGAACCCGCAACCTTTGGGTTACAAGTCTGACTCTCTAACCATTAGGCAATGACTACCCCATATCAAACAGCTTTGAATATGCTTATGAAACAGCTTTTTAACCGTACCCCTACCCTAACCCTAACCCACAGGGTGAATATGTATATCAATAGAGCAATTACTCTATTGATAAGACACAAAAGCAAAAAGAACTATTAAAAATTTATATTTATTTGCAACAACAAATCCTCCCTCCAGAGCGTACACTTCAAGGTCCTGAGGATGTGCACATCTGATTGGAATTTGCTAATAATCTCTACAAATTGTGCTGATAAAGAAATTTACATCACAGTAGTAATGTGTATTGTGCTCAAGATGCTCTTCTAAAACATGCACTGCACATTTTGTATGTATCCCTTATTTATCACAGCTGAATCAGATCATCAGCTGGTTAGGACACAGCTACATGAACTGAAATAAGTGTGTCAGATAAGAGAGACATACAAAATGTGCAGAGCGGGGATTAAGAACCACTGGTTTACATGGAGAGGACGGGGACCTTTGCTGCAGCCAGCCACCAGGGGGCGATCAAATGTTCCCACTGCAAACAATTGAAAAAAAGAATCCTGGCCTCAAAAAAAAAAAAAAAAATGCTTGGAGGACACACAGCCGGCATACTTTTACCACTGGGCTACACTATTGCATACTTATGTCTGTAACAAATGTTCACAGTATATTGTCAGAGATATAAATCCTGAATGTTTGTCAATACAGGGAGACTCTGGAGGTCCAATGGTCAGTAGGAAAAATTCCCTGTGGATTCAGTCCGGCATTGTGAGTTTTGGTAAGCGATGTGCTGACCCCAAATATCCCACTGTGTTCGCCAGAGTCTCTCAGTACCAAGACTGGATCATGTCCTACATAGGCAGCAACCCACCTGGATTTGTTGAATTCAAAACTGACATTCAACAGTCAACTTCAACTCCAACTACAAATCCAACTAAAACTCCAACTCTAACATCCAACTCCAACTTCGGAAGTGTGCCCAACCCACTCTTATTTTCCCTTTCCCTCACATTCTCCATCATTCCTTTCACCTTCTCGCTCTATCTTGCTTCCTAAAGATTGTTTGAACAGTAATTCTCTGGGCTCTTTGATAAAGAGGACAGTTGTGCTGTAGGTGCTGTCATAATATGAGAAAATCTCAGTTATATTGTAATTTTTGTCATTTATTCTTTATCTTTTTAAAAAATGTAATTCATGAAAAGCTCTCTTACTGACATTATAAGAGCATACACTAATGAAGTTCAGCATGCTTCTGTCCTCTGCCATTTATGCAAACATCCTGAATTTCAGAGATAGACCGATATTCTTTTTATAACGATACCAATTATTTTTATGTTAATATGTCTGATAACCAGTATGCATAAACAATATAGGGTCTGGATCTCTGCAATGTGTTCAGAATTATTGGTTGTTAAATGTAATTATCTTTAATCAATTACCATGTTGTAGTCATACTGTCTAAGCAGAATAAACACAAAAGAAGGAACTGACTTTAGGAATGTTCTCTCTCTCTCTCTCTCTCTCTCCTCATACTGTCTTAATATTTTTGCGTTAATTTTTGTATTTATATTTTTTAATATAATTGCGTTATTTTTGCTATTAATTTGAAGCAGAAACAATGAGCTCATTGAAGTAATGTTTGTTAAATAATGATTAGGATATATAGAAAATTGTAGCATTGGTGCATGTTGATCCAGAGTTTGCATCCTCGCATGTTGGGGGTCTTCTCTTCACATGTGTTGGGTCATTTGAAGACTTCATAAGAGGCTGGATCGGATCCAAACTGGAGTTGATGTACTCTCTAGTCACCTCAGGACGGGCATCTCGAGATAAAACAGAAAAGCAAATGGAAAATAATTAGCATAGCTGCTGTTCATAAGATTAACCAAAGATAGCTTGGCTTAAGAGATGCGTCTTAAATCTAGATTTAAACTGGGAGATTGAGTCTGAACCCCAAACGTTATCAGGAAGGCTATTCCAGAGTTTAGGAGCTGATGCAAAAACTGAGACGACGAGATCCAGGCAGTCCAGCAACAATTATGTCAGAGATCAAATTTGAATAAGGAATAACAAATTTAAATTATTATTATTATTATTATTATTTAAGTAAAAATTATAGAGAATATAGAGAAAGAATATAGAGAAAGAAGGAACAAAATTAAGATATTTGCAGAATGAAATGAGAGGTAGAAGAGATGAAGCAGCAAGAAGTAGAAGCAGAAAAGATGCAAGAAGCAAAAAGTAGACGAGCAAAAAGCCAAAAAAAAAAAAAAAAAGAGCCCCACTATCAAAGACCCAGTCAGTTATACACCATAAGCATAGGGAAACTTACATCCCACTCAAACTCATGTTTTGGTCTAATAAGAAAAAGAAGAGTGACTGGTCAAATGTCAAAAGATAGATGAAACTAGATACAGAAGGTGTTGTTTTGACATCCAAGAGAATATTGCAGATCTTGCATTATCACATGTCTGCAGAGATGGAAACAGACATATTTGGATACAAAGGTACATCAAGTTCAAATGAGCAACTAATTCTGAAAACATCATTGCTTCTGCAGTACTTGGCAGACGTCCAATATCTAACCACAAACGTGTCAAAATAACCTGTCACATTGGAACACTTGAAGAACTATTGAATATAGCAAGCATACATACTCTTAAAGATACAAGAAGAATAACCATTAAGTACAGTGGCCCTCAATTATCAAACGATCGTATGCTGTGCGTACGCTCGTTTCCACGCAAAATTTGGCATTTATCAATATGAGCGTTAGCGGTGACTACGATCAAATCTCACGTCGTTGTTAAAGAGGCGATCGTGCGCTGGACTGTGTTGTTTCTGGAAACATACTGAGTGCTCGTTGCCGCCGTTATCAGTGACTGAAGGCAACAGTCAGTGTAGCATGTACAGTCTTCACAGTTCACGCAGAGGAGCGCTTAACGCTATCGCAAAGACCCTGAATTTGTTGTGGTGAAATCACAAAATAAACTGCACACAAATGTGTTCGTATTCTTGATAAACAATCATGGATTAACGTCTTTGGTTTTTATGAGATAAAAAAAAAACATACAAGGTCGGATTCGAACTAAGAACCTCAAACTTTTTCGACAAGGATTTAGCCACTAGCATTAAAGCTCAACAGCTATACATATGATAAAAAATTAGATCTGTCAATAAAATAAAATCAATGTGTAATTGAAAATCGTTTCTGCAATCGTTATTGCACACATTTCACATAACACCTTGTTGGCAGAGGCCATTTACACTAGCTCCACCCACCAATGTCTGGTTAGAGTAGACAACACTAAAAAATACAACTAACTACCTAAAGTCTCAGCTGGCGTAGGCTGTAGGGCGTGAAACAATACATGTCAACCTTGGCTACAAGCGACCAGAGTTCAAATCTGCCTTAAGCCGAACTCATTCTCCTCTCTTTTCCCATCACATGTCAAATTGAAAATACATTAGTTTTTTAATTAAAATGAAGGAAATATAATGTTCTCCTCTGGCCAACAGTGCTTTGTTACGATTCAGGTTGCTATCGTAAGTCCAAGTCTTCAAAGCTGTTGTTCATGTCAATGCCAGTGAGCTCTTTAAAGTATGCTTTCATTCCTGCTGCCTGGCAAAGATATGGCCACTCATCAAGTAACTCTGCGGTTTCCTTTCCAAATTGGATGTCATTTCTTTGGGAGGTGTAGGTAGCAGTCATCAAGTTGTAGATTGTCTTTACATTGCTTTCCTTATTTTGAAACATTTCAAGCAATTTCTCTTTTTTTTTCTTGCTGCAATTCTGAAGTTTCTCCATCTGGCAACTGGGGTTCTGAATTTATACAACCATGCTCCAATTATGGTTTCTTTGACTTTTCTGGCATATCACAAAGTGATCTAGTGGTAGTTTTTGCTCTTTTTAAATTGTCAATTCGACAGACTAGTTGTTTAAGGAGAGAGTCATATCCATTTCCTACAATCTGGGAAATAATTTAATCTCTAAAGGACTATGTTTATGTCTGGGCATTTCTGCTGACAGTTTGAACTGTTGCAAACAAATGTGCCCACTGAATCATCCAAATAAGTTTGTTGTCTTTTGTGATGGCGATAAACATGAGCTTTAAGAGCATTGTATTTTGTGAACTTAAGTTTGCAGGCTGGGAAACAACATGGATGAATTTGCTTCATGTCTGTGTAAGACCTGATGACTAACGTATCCCTTAACAGTCTTAAAAGAACAATCACAAAATTTGCACAAATACATCCATATAGTTGAAGGTAACACACCTGATACAAAATAGTTTGTCCATCCAATGAGTCTGCTTCCTTAAGTTCTAAAAAAAACACACAAATAAATAAAACGAACCAGACTCTGCTGCAATGAAACAAAATAAATAAAATTAACTAGACAGTTCTGTAGCCCAATTACTATTTGAAGTCTTCCAACAAAACAGTCTAGCGACTTGCATGAAACCTTCATGATCTACACTGCAAGATGAATAGCTTACAATTTAAAACTTATGTAATTAGCCGTTTCCACCGGTTTGCAATTAACATTTAAAATATAACATTGGATGACAGGTCACTTGAATAAAAAAAATACACTTACCATCAAGGTCCAGTGTTGATTTGTTGTCATTCTGTCATTTTGAGCATCCACAGCAGAATATGTTGCTTAAAACAGTCACGTCCACACACTTTAGCTAGCCTACTTGAGAGAAACTTCTACTGAACGTTACAGATTTTTTAACGAACGCCTGTATTCAAGCGAAGTAGCGAACCCAACCCCGTGCACTCTTGAAAACACGCACCGTTGAACTTGTCATGTCATACAATAAAAACAATAAATGTGGCCGTTTCTATATTTGCCGGCAGGCGTGTGTTTTTTTTCAAGGCCCTGTCCCAAATGGCACCCTAAACACTCACGGCCTTCCTACGAGTCCGCACTTTCGTGACGTAACGTCGCTTTGACTGTCGGGAAGAGTTCTGCCGCGGAGCTCACACCAGTGCGGGCTCAGCAAAAGTGCGCATCGAGGGCGTTCGCGAGCACCCTTCTGAAGCCTAAAATTGACAAAAGGGACACCCTATGGTCTCGTGGACTTAACGGACACGCGCACGCGGCAGCCATTGTAAGTCCACAAGACCGAAAGTGCATATAAGTGTGGCATTTTGGACAGGGCCTAAATCATGCAAATAAAAGGACGGCCTAACCTCACTCCGAACCTTATGTGACGTGAGCAAATAAGGTCCTGCAGAGACCTTGTGTGCGTTGCCTGTTTTAGCCAATAACTCTTCTGTGTACATCCAGTCACGCAATCCCATCGGAGCAACTAACGTTACCTTAATTTTTGTGCCAGCGCGGTAATAAATACTGCATTTTCGTCTCCACTGGCTGGTAATATCTTGATTAACTTAATAATGATGAACTTGCCTTGATTCTTGTAGCGTTTTTCTTACAGCATTGTTTGAATCAAAAAATGGCGGCAGCCTTCGCTTACATCAAAGACAGGACAACAGCAATCCACACGGTATGCAATTACCGGTAAATATTTTGTATTTTTGATTTTAAAATCGTCTCCAAAATCAGAACGAGGTCTGTGGTACATTGTCTAAATTTATCTGTAGCAACCCAAATTAGCAACATTTTCATTTTTATTCACTAACTTATGGGATAAGCAAATAGGCCTAGGCTATACATTTATATTATGAAAAGAAAGTTAAAGACTACGTAACAGTTTTTCAACTTGAACACTTGTCGAGGATCATGAGTGAACGCGATCATCCTTTCCTCTTTACTACTTTACAGAACGAAATAAACATGAATGAAAATCAAAAAATATGTTGAAAGATACAGTAGCTTACTGAAATCTGTATCACGTCAGTTCAATCAGTGTTTCAAACAATGTCACGTATATGCCTCAGAAAAGCCGTTCGTTGACCATAAACTTATAGTGAGCAGCAAGAAAAATAACAAAACGAACTGGATTAGAAACTTAATTATGTAAGTATAAGTATTATAATATATGTAATAAAATGGACAAACTGGGTGCGTGTAATCAAACGCATCGTTTTCATTTTATTCTGGAGACTGAACTCGCGCTCTGCTGCCACACTGGAGCGCACTCACCACCAACTGGACAGGAGTGGGAATTACATTTACAAGCTACATCAGCCTCAGTAATCTGTCAAAATGACGGACGGGCTGCGGAAAATTTTCGGTTAACGCGACCTTTGAGATATATATATATACATACATACACACACACACACACACACACACACACAATTGTGTAGTGATCATGTTCACCAACGCTGTGCAGTTACACTTGGTCGCTTGTTCTGGATCTGGACCAGAGCGCCATTATCGTCAAATATCAAAATAAACATTGTTAACGGTTTCAAGGTAGTAACATACTAACTATTCATGTTAAATTAAAGTAATACTGTCTGTGTGTTTTATAACAGGGCCTTAACAGGGTGCGAGATTGTTTTGCACAATTTTAAACGTCCAGTTACGCAGTCACAACGCAGCAATTTCCACACACACATCTTAACTACGCGGTGAAGGTACACTCAGATATAAATAAAAAATAAAATAATGCACGTACTTTGTGCTTAAAATGAGTCTAAAATGCAAAATAATAGTTAAAAATTTAAGTTATAACAGTTGTAATTTCTGTATACAGTAAAAACAGCTTGTGAAAATTAAAATATTAAATTAATGTTAAAAAATAATTGTTAAATGCCGTTTTATTTTTATCTTCTTATATTTATGTTTTATTTTTGTAATGTAATGTGCTTTTGTAAAGTCATAATTCTGTTAGGCTATAACAGGCATATTGTTTTGAACTGCTTGTACAATGGTTAGGCTACTATTAATCGTGTAATAGTTTTTTTGTTTGTTTGTTTGTTTTTTGTTTTGTTTGTTTTTTTTGTTTTTTTTTTGGTGAATTGTATTAAAACCAGAGCAAAAATCCTAATAATAAAACTAATTATTGATGTAATAATAGCCTATAAGGAACTCACAACAATTAAAAACAAAAACATTCAAAAATGTATTGTCCCTGTTTTTTAAAAAATAGATAATAACAAATGAGATTTTGGTAATATTTTGACCACTGAAATAGGAAATGTCCCCAGTTTCCATTTCAGAAATCTGGTCACCGTAACATACTATACACTGAATTCTGGAACGTTTTTTTACTGTGATTTTTATTTTTTTTTTTTTTTTTTATGGGTGCTTTGGTGTACATAAATGTATGAATTATATGAAATCATATGATTTGGTTATTTGGTGTCCTTTTTTGGAAAGACATTTAAATTTACCTTGAAAAAAGCTGAAAAATACAGTTTTGTGAAAATCACACTTCAATCTGATGGTTTTGCTGTATATAGGCAATGATGGAAAAATGGACATGTTAAACAAGATAAATGGTGTATGCTTAATTTCACGATAAGTGTGCGATTATTCAAGATTAAAAAAAATTTATCTATTGACAGCCCTAATATATACACACACACACACACACACATATATATATATATATATATATATATATATATATATATAATGATGGGCTCTGAAACATAATCATGAAATTGTATGAATCCCCTTTCTAAAAACAGATTTGATATATATAGATTTGTCGACAAGCATCAGCACATGAGGGAAGGGCAAAACAATTTCTATCAGGCACAAATCAATCTTTAGTGGATCAAAGGTCTCCTTCAGTAGGTGGATGCAATTCATGTACAGGTAGGCATATAATAACAGTTGTAATATAAATATGTATATAATAAACTCACTTTGTTGCTGTTTTCTTTGTAATTTGCATAAAATGTGCAATATTTAAAATAATAAAGGCATTCATAAACATTACATGTTTTATTTGCCTTTAAAGGTTTTCTCAGGGTCTACGGTTACGGCAGATAGACATGATGGACGACAGCATTGCAGGCAGTTCAGCAGCTCTTAGTAAAATGGCAAAGAAAATAAGGGAAGTCTGTGTCACAGCAGTTGAAAGGATGAGAAGGTGTACAGGTCAGCAGATTGATGGAAGAAGGGAGTTTGTTGTGATCGACGAAAACCATTTTCGGCACAAAAGAAAGGTATGTTATAGCAATAGCGACTTTAAATAAATGTGAAATATTGGTTCCAAAGTTATTGTTATTATAATGTATCTGTTTTCCTCTGTGTTTGCTGTGTTTTTCTCCATTAGTGTGGTAGAGGAAGCATGGCTGGTGGGTGGAAAAGAAAGAAGTGGGTCTTTGTTAGGTGTGAGACATCATCAGCAGAAAAAAATCCAGAAAACCTATTCTACGTCTTCTGGAGAGAAGATCTCGAAACATCTAGTCCCTTTGATTGCGCATCATCTGAGGCCTGGGTCATCAATTATCAGTGACGAGTGGCGTGCCTATCACATACTCCCTGCACTAGGGTACAACCATCACACTGTCAACCACAGCAGGTGGTATGTAGATCCCCACACTGGTGCCCATACCCAACATATTGAGAGGGCCTGGAGATCCTAAAAGGAACAGAACTGGAGGCTTAGGGGAAATCGGACTGAGAGTTTGCTTTCTGACCACCTTGCAGTGATAGAGTGGAATGAATGGCTGGCAAAGAAACACTATGATGGTGCATTTGATTCATGACATTTCAATAAAGTACAAGTAGTAACATTTAGTCACTGTAACAAGCATAAGAGCACTTTATATAAGAATTTATATAAAATGTAAATTTCATATATTGTTTGATCATCTGTTGAGTATATTTGTTTTTCTATCTCAGTCATTTTGTTGCTTTTTGTTTTGTTGCTTACTTTGTTGACGTATAGTCATTTTGTTGCTTATTTTGTTCTTTTTGTTGCTTATTTAGCTGTTCATTTTATATGAAGTGTACAGTGGTACAATTTAATTTTTGCATCTTGAAATAAATATTTCTATGTTCTGTATCACTTTGTTCATTTCCTTTTTCTGTTTAGAAGATAATCTTTAAATCTCCTTTATAAAAGCTTTACGAGGCATGAATAGTCCTCACTTTAGATGAGCTCACAGAAATAGTTAACTGATAACTACTAAATGTTTTATAACTACCTGAATTAATCAACAATTACAGTAGGAATATGTATTAATAAAGCATTTATTAACAAACTGAGTAACTATTACTATATGTCTAAATAATAAGATGTATAAATGTGCATTTAAATAGTTTATCAATAATTTACTTACACTTTCTAAATGATCTTATGAACAACTGACAACTCCTAAATAACTAGTTTGTAAATATTGTAATACTTAATTTAGTGATGATGAAATGATAAATTGATCATTAATAAAGTATGAAAATACAATTATTAAACATGTTATAGATGTGCTTATAAATCATGAACAAAGCATTTATATTTGTATTTATAAACTACTTATTAATGTCTATGAATGAAACTGCTTATTAATGTCTTTATAAATGATGAATTGACTATTTACTAGTGCTTAACTAATGCTTCATAGTGTGTAGTTATTATAAAGTGTTACCCATTCGTCTGTTTTCATATTTAAACACACAGGAATTATGATCATGTTCTTTTGATTTAATTATGAATCATTAGAGCTGCAGGTCAACATGAACACAATAAACTCACACAGTAATGAATCCTTCATGAACTCTATAAACGCTGCTCTGACGCTTTTTTCTGTCATTTTAGTTGAGAATGGAGACCATGTTCAGAGGTGAGAGAGACACTTCAACTCTAATCATGATGTTTATGATGGACAGATGATTCTTAATGAGACACTTTACTCTGATATATTTTTTGAAGAAAACCTTAGTGTTTTTGATCCATGAAAGTAAAGACACAGAGGTTTGGAGTGACATGAAGGAGAGGAAATGATAACTGAGTTTCACTTCTTCAAACACATTCATCACTATGAGAATCTGCCTTGACATTATTACAGACTTTCATTAACACACATCTGTCCTGATTCAGATCAAACTCTGTGTTGAATTAAATCTTGTGTTTCTGAAGTGAATTAAGATGATTCTGAAGAGTGATTTGTTTGACACATCTGATAAACCTGGTGAAAAGGCCCTAAAAACAACACACCATTTAACTGCTGTTTGTACAAGCATCCGTTCACGGTATGAAACATGTCTCTGTCAATGAGCATGCAAACACTTACTTTTTAACCGCAAGAGATGTAAATCAACCCACAGTTTAGATGTCCTCGATCGTATCAGAAAAACCACAGTGACAGTGATGCAAAACCTACCAGAGTCACATGAGTCAAGGGTTTTTTTGTTTTGTTTTGTTTTTAGTGTTGTATATTGAACTTTAAAGTTTATGATGGTGTTTAAAAGAGAGAAATGGCACAAATCTGTCTTGATGCAGCTGAAAGTATTTAATGGTTGAAGTAAAATATTATGATATATTGATATTTAAAAGTTGGGTTTTTTTTTCAGACACTTTTTTGACAGTTTTCTTAATATTTCTTAATACCTGACTTACATTTAGCAGATGTTTTTGTGTAAAGCAGCTTACAATTGTGTGTGTGTGTGTTCATGCGTACACACTGGTATTCCCTACGTTACAGGGACCAAATGTCTCCACAAGTATAGTAATACCAGTACATTTTGACCTTGGGGACATGTTTTAGGTCTCCATGAGGAAACAAGCTTTTAAATCACACAGAATGGTGTTTTTTGAAAATGTGAAACTGCAGAAAGTTTTCTGTGATGGGTAGGTTTAGGGTTAGAGTAAGTGCAAAGTTTTGTGGCAAATGAAATCCCTCCTGCTCCTCTCTCTGACTGGAGCACTTAATTTGGCAATAGTGCAGTCAGTGCGTATCCCATTGGTTACAAACACACTGAACAACATACAAGACACTGTGTCTTTCAACAGCTTCAACAGAACGATTGCAAATCAGTTTAGGTGACAGCAGCACAAATCAAAGAAAAAGTGTTTCAAGTCATTCTGTGTACTCAGAAACTCACCTGTTGCTGACAAATTGCTTGTCTGTTTGAGGTTTAGGTTCCTGTGGCAGGTAAGTCTAGGTATAAACAATAATGTATGTGGGTGTGTGAACATGCATTGGTGTTAGAAGAGTGGTGTGCTTCTGCATCTGCTGCTTCCTTTTGTCTAATTTCACCACAAAGTCGCTCATGCGCTTCAAATACAGCCTCTCTCTGGAGGAGTTTCATTCAGCATCAGCTCTCTGCTCCCATCATTCAGGCTATCTACTTCAGGTAAGAAATACTTTTCATTACAGTTTTTATGAGTAGCAAGTTTATAACCATCTTAAAGGCTTCAAATGTAAAATATTCACAAAAACAATGTGACTAAATTAAATTGGTGAGTCTTTGACTGATGCTTGTTATTGAACTCTGATCATATGTAGACTTTTTGTTTTGAATGTGTGTGTAAAGAAGCTAATAAATCTGTCAAATGTCATAATGTTATGAAACTATATAAAAGCTTTATCTGAGAAGCAGACCTGAATTTATGTTGTTATTTGAAAGACATGAAGAAATAACAGAAGATGAGCTTCTTTCACTTCCTTCCATCACAGATCATTAACACCTCATTCACAAATGTTTTTAACTTGTTTCACACTGCATGAACTGAATCGACACTGAACTGAACTTGTCTTTACAGCAGAATTTGGGATTGCCTTATTTATGTGCTGCGTCTGAACACTGATTCTGTTGTTTCCTCTTTAATATTGTGAAGGTATCATAGAATTTCTATTTTATAATAAAAAAAGTGACTAGACAAGTGTAAATGTGGGTTTTGCAGATTAAAACCGCTTCCTGTTTCCATCAGCACTGAATCATGAATAACATCACAGTAATATGTGGAGACATTCAGACCTCTCTGGGGTTTCTGTATGCGGTTTCTTCTGCCGTCTTCAATCAAACACTCAATCCTGACTGTGAGCAGAGCTGGTATTCAGAGGTGAGTGTTTTTCTGTGTACGCTAACAAGTTAAGAAATTGAGAGAGAATAAGAAAAAAATTAACATGTGTTAGTGTTGTAAAGTGTGTGTGTGTGCACTAGTGTTCCCTACATTATGAGGACCAAATGTCTCTACAAGTATAGTTATAACAGTAAATGTTGACCTTGTGGAGACATTTTTTAGGTCTCCATGAGGAAACAAGCTTATAAATCATACAGAATGATGTTTTTTGATAATGTGAAACTGCAGACAGTTTTCTGTGATAGGTAGGTTAGTATGGAAGCCCGTTTCCGCCACTAAAAAAAAAAAAAAAAGAGTAATTGCGACTTTTTATCTCAGAATTCTGACTTTTTATCTCGCAATTGCGAGTTTACATCTCACAATTGCGTGATATAAAGTCAGAATTCTGAGATATAAACTCGCAATTGCGTGATATAAAGTCAGAATTGCGAGATATAAAGTAGCAATTGCGAGAAAAAAAAGTCAGAATTGCGAGTTTTTATCTCAGAATTCTGACTTTTTTTCTCGCAATTCTGACTTTTTTTCTCGCAATTAACTGACGGACAGTGTCTCTGTCTGTAACAATTCCGGACATCCAACATTTCTGGTGCATCCAACGATAGCCGTGCTGCTGTCCTGATGTCTGAAGCTGTTGGTGTATAAAATGTGCCACTTCAGCTTCGTCTGTTTTATTGCGCCTCCGCCACAGCTGATTCTTATTATTATTACTATTATATTGTTATTATTGTGTCAAATTCATTAGTATATCCATTCTGTTAAAAACAACTTTTATTCACCAAATACTTCCACTGTAATTTGCAGAATTGCATGATTCTACCCTTGAATGCCCCTTTTTATGGAGCCACCAGACTTGAGTTGCAAAGTTACAAAGTTGATGAAGCATGATAGGTATTGGTGTTTTAGTATTAAGCCCACTAGATGGCAGTAAAAGCTGTTTTTTCTCCTTGAAACGCTGTACTCATGTACAAGGTTACCGAGGGAACATGCTATATGCATATTCCTGCATAATGCATATGTCCGGAGACTAATCTTTATGTGTCTCCTCCAGTAAAATGAAAATTTCTTTATTGGTAAATCCGCGCTAAAAATAATCCTTTATGATGTCTTCCATTTTACGTAGAATAATAACGAAGCAGCAATCCTGATGATCAGTCGCAATGAAAGGAAACGCAAGCAAAGTAAGAACTGTGAGAAATAAAGTTTCACACAATTGTGAGGGAAAAAAGTCAGAATTCTGAGATATAAACTCGCAATTGCGAGAAAAAAAGTCAGAATTCTGAGATAAAAACTCGCAATTCTGACTTTTTTTCTCGCAATTCTGACTTTTTTTCTCGCAATTGCGAGTTTATATCTCAGAATTCTGACTTTATAACTCGCAATTGCGAGTTTATATCTCGCAATTCTGACTTTATATCACGCAATTGCGAGTTTATATCTCAGAATTCTGACTTTATAACTCGCAATTGCGAGTTTATATCTCGCAATTCTGACTTTATATCACGCAATTGCGAGTTTATATCTCAGAATTCTGACTTTATATCACGCAATTGCGACTTTATAGCTCAGAATTCTGACTTTATATCACGCAATTGTGAGATAAAAAGTCAGAATTCTGAGATAAAAAGTCGCAATTACTCTTTTTTTTTTTTTTTTTTTTAGTGGCGGAAACGGGCTTCCATAGGATAGAATATACAGTTTGTACAGTATAAAAACCAATACGTCTATGGAGAGTCCCCATAATAATAGGAATAACAGTGTGTGTGAAATGTGACTGATTATGTGAGTTGCTATGTGAGTTGTTTTTTTTTTTTTTTTGTTTGTTTGTTTTTTTACCAAAATTACATTCAACAGACAGCTAACATTTAAAACCAGACTAAAACATTCACTAAGACATTTGCAAAAAAAAAAAAGTATTGTGGCAAATGAAATCCCTCCTGCTCCTCTCTCTGACTGGAGCACTTAATTTGGCAATAGTGCAGTCAGTGCGTATCCCATTGGTTACAAACACACTGAACAACATACAAGACACTGTATCTTTCAACAGCTTCAACAGAATGATTGCAAATAATTTTAGGTGACAGCAGCACAAATCAAAGAAAAGGACTGTTATTTACCCAGCTAAATGTGTCATGTCATTCTGTGTACTCAGAAACTCACCTGCTTGCATCGCTTGCTTCACAAACATCTGTTTGTGAACATTACCTCAGTTTCATCATCTTCTGTTGCTGACAAATTCATTGTCTTGTGTTTGATTTGATCAGGATGGATTTAAGATCGCAGATCCATCAGTTCCTGAAACACTGATTGATCCTGTTATTTCAGTCTCATCGGATCGTCTCGTCACTTCTCGCTGTGTGAATCTGAATCATGAGATCATCTGCGATTCTGCGAAATCTGTAAAATGATTTTAATTTTTCACTCAACACATTTATAACACATAGAACTGATGATTATGTTCTTACCTGTACAGATGCATCTGAAGCATTAATCCTTCATGAACAACATGATTCTTTCATTTATTTCAGATTCATTACAGTCATGTGACCATGTTCAGAGGTGAGGGAAACATTTCAACTATCAGCATGAACAGAATATTAATATCAAACTCTGAACTGCTGAACTGAATCTATTAATAAATATCCTGACGCGTCCCAGCTTTATAATGGCAGTGAACGGTTACCACCAGTTTGAAGCTCAAGAAAGTGCATCCATCCATCATAAATCTACTCCACATGGCTCCGGGGGGTTAATAAAGCGAATGAAGCAAAGTGATGCATTTGTGTAAGAAAAATATCCATATTTAACACTTTATAAAGTAAAATAACTAACCTCCGGCCATACAGATTCGACTTACATCTAAAGTGTAACTTACGTTATACGCTTGGAAGCGGCAGGGTGTTTATTAATATCTCTGATTGTGTTCATCTGAAGACGATATATACAAGTCATATACACCTAGGATGGCTTGAGGGTGAGGAAATCATGGGATAATTTAAACTTTATTTTAACACTGGGATTTTTATGACTGTGAATGTGTTTTTCAGTGAGGAATGAAACTGTAGTGACTCCAGGTGAGTTTCAGCTGATACACTGTGTCTCATTCACTCAATCCAGTACGTTTTCTGTCATTTTGGCTCATATTTGTGATCATTGTGTGTTTTAAAGATGTTCTGGATGATGTGACTCCGTCTCTCCAGCACTCAGGTCAAACATCAAGAGCTTTAAACCTAAACTCTAATATTGATTCATCATTCTTACACATCAGCTGATTTGATATTTCATCACTTATATAGATCAGTTCTGGTGGCTGTTTGCGCTCTTCGTCATCATCTTCATCATCTTGATGTGTTTCATGCTGCGGAAAAGGATCTTCAGGTGAGAGAAACTTTAATTGTGTCAGAAAGAGTCATGAAAACTAAAACTAAAATACTGTTATTAATGTGTCAGTAATGAACACAGTATGCTTGTTTATTGACACAAATTACCCTCATCTGTTAATACCCAGCACAATTTTATAATTTCACTTTGTTTTCGCTTTGAAAACATCTGGCCTAAACTATAAAATTTCTCTGAATACATGGAAATACTAAGATGAATATAATATTAATAAGTGTCATTCTGTGTTCAGATGTTTTCCAAAGGCAGCACCGCCTGTCCATCAGTGCAATGATTCAGGAAACAGGTGAGTGAATTACCTGAGACTGGATCACATTTAAGGGCTGATGATGTTTTAGTGTACAGATGAGGCTTTATGAATATTAATGTTTAAATGAATCTAATTCTCACAGGGATCCTGAAACTGGTGTCCAAATAAAGGTCAGATCTGATGCTCCTGATTCACTGAATCACTCTGAAACTAATGGGACTCTGAAGAAGGTCAGATCTGATGCTCCTGATTCACTGAATCACTCTGAATCTGATCAGTTCAATGGCTCAGTGTCCAGAGGATGATCAGGATCTGCCGGTTTGAATTAACATGATTCTCAGGTCAATTTGTTATTGACTCAACTGAAGCGTCTCTGACGTCTACATCTGTTACAGTATAAATCACAAACTCAAAGATATCAGGCATTTGCGGCTCACTTTTCTGCACTCAATAATGAAATACTGATGCCAGTTTCTTCATAACTGGTGTTTGAAATCTCAGTACGTTATTTTTTAAAAAAACAATTTTTATAGCAAACATATTATAATACAACTTCGTATGACATAAGTTTCTTATTTTCAAATAAGATATAACATATTTTCTTATTCTATGAAAAGCTATGCATTTTTACTTGTTTTTCTACCTGCCAGTGATAATTCCACAAGAAAACTGTGCTGTTACTGAACTGAACTTGAATCAAACTGAGCTGATAATGACTCTTTTAGAGCTGCTTTACTGAATCTGTGTTTGTTTAGACCTAGAACAGAACTAGAGAGGTAAATGACAAGTTGAATCTGTGATCAGTTCAATTAATAAAAAATGACATTTCATGTTCTGGTTCTGCCTATTTTAGTGTTTTTGCTCCCCCTACTGGTCATTTTATATTCTACAGCTTAAATTTATATCATTCAGTTTCCGGGATTAAGTTCTGAAGAACAACGGTAGCGCATGTTTCTTTTGCCGTGTCATTCCACTGGATTAACATCACTTAACGAGGCACAGCTGAAAAAATACTATAGTAAATACTATAGTGTTTTTGAACCATACTGTAGTAAACTGTAGTATACTGTATATATTATAGTATTTACAACACTTTGTTAATGAATGCTACAGCATCTGTAGTATTAACTATAGTGAACTGATAAACTGTAATAAATACTGTAGTATACTTTAGTTTTTACTACAGTAAACTGTAGTGTATGCTGTAATATAATATACCCTAAAGTTGTAGAAAACATAGTACAGTATTGGGTAAAGTAATTTGATTATATTACTATAGTTGTTATATTATCACAGCAACTGTAGAATTACCACAACAAATTAATTCAAGTACTTCAAAAACACTATAGTATTTACTATAAATTACTATAGTATTTTTTCACCACCTGTAAGTCAAGTTTGATTCTTTTTGATTATGCTGTTTTGTGTAGAAGAACTTAGTAATTGTTTTCTTAACATATTATCAAAGAATATACACTAACAAGAAGCGAAACTCAATAGAACAGTTTATTTTACAGACTTTGTGTTTAAGTCTTCCACTTTTTTCACAAAACCTTTGCTCTCTAGAAACCCAGTCAGTTTGGGTTAAAATTATTTGAAGTTCAAGTATTAGCATTATAAACACTGAATTAATACCAACATATGAAATTAAATTAAGGACATGCATCAGAAAAATTGGGAATGCTGGACAATAAATATATGAATATAACAGCTTGATTTAGCAGTGTTATAATGTCCGTTAAAGCAAAAGTGTCCAAAATTGCGAATTATGCAATAACGGACACAGCAATGCATCATGTATTATAAGATCATTATGTTTGTAGCGTGATCCATTAAAACGTACAATATATATATTTCAGTTCAGATTAGGTCTGATCTATATTGTTCACTGCAAACATGATGATCTTAAATGTATTAATTATTAATTTACTATTAATAAATGTGTAAAGTTGCATAAAATGGAAATACTCAATAAAGTAGGCTAACTACGTTACCGCAGATGGATGAATGGTTGGATTCCACAACTGGTAAAATAAAACATAAATAAGACAATACAACATTTACTGTAGGTGCCATAAAATTTACTGATGATTTCATCTGAAAAATGTTCTTTTCCGCTTCTGATTTGGTTGTGAAATTCGCCGATTTTGGGTGTGTAAGATGTGAAGGGTTCTATGGTCCAGTTGGCATTTTCACCCCATAATGGCGGCCGCGCTACCGGAGCGCCATCTAGTGGCTGTTGCCCAAAAAGGATAAGAGTTTCGCCTCTTGGGTTCTATACTCTTTGATATTATTGTAAAATGCGTAGTTCTGTTCAGAATATATCTACTGCTAAAGATCTTTAGCAATTATGTCTCAGTACATTTATGTAGTAAACATTTTGCGTGATTATCTCATGTTAAACAATTGGACTCGACATTCACCATATAACAGTTTTAATGTATTCTTTTTATTTTATATTACAGTTTTCAACTCAGTTTTCAAATCAATAAAAACAATGATGTTTTTAGGCTTGTTCGACTTCATGCAGCGTTGTACAGACCGATCGGCGGCTGACTTGAAGCAGTGCATGCCGGTAAGAAATTTTGTCTGAGTTGAGACAGTGCCGACACCATGTGATTGTGACGTATGGCATCAAAGTACCGCGAGAACTGAAGGCCCAGGTATACTTCACTTTCCGTGCCCGGATGCGTCTCGCTCGCAGTCATGTCTGCGCATCTTTCAAAGTATACTCAACCGCGGATGACCAAGTTTGACACATGCGCAGTACAATTTTTTTCTATACTCTACCAGACATTGGAGAGCAGCACTGAGTCGTGTCATCAACGGGACATTCGCTGGGTAGGATCGGAGAAGAAAAATAGTGCATCCACCATTGCAACATAGTTCAGAAGATACACCAAGACACCAAGAATCAGAACCTTGTTTCAAGCGTGTTGTTTTTGAATCGCTTTTTCCACACTCTTCTTCGATGACTGCACACTGTGCTCAGTACTGTGCGTATTGCCACCTAGTGGACTCTTCTGTCGTGCTTGCGCATGTGCTGTTGCAAGCGCACTGTCCGCGCGGTCTCGAAATTTAGGCTACACGCAGACGGGGTGTGCGGACATGCGGACAGCCGAAGTATACTTTGGGCTTGAGTCAGCCAGTGCAGCATCTTAAGAGCGGCTGCGAGCTCTGTTTTTAGCCATGGTGCTAATGTTACATCACATTAAACCACAGGCCCATCCCACGACCGCTGACTGACAGTCCTGCATTGCCATAGTTTCTGCCTTCAGCGAGCTGTATGCTGTCCGCCATTTTCTCTGCGCTCGAGCAGCTGTAGCGACAATGTCTGGTAAGTAATTGAGATGTTTTGTTGTTGGATGTAAGAGTGAACATAACAATCTTCATTTACTGACATCTGAGCCGCTGAACGCAGTAAATTAGTTTTATTTTTGAAGGGAATACGCCACAGATCTAATATACACATACGATTTCTGTAACGTTGCCTGCTATTTACGTTCACAGACATAACTGACTGTGTTTATGTGAACTGTGTGTGTTTTTGACAGAACCTTGTGTGCATTTGACAGTTTAAACAAAAAAAATGTGAAAGAGAAGTTACTCACGAGACTTGACGTCTGACAGCCAGCTGTCTGTGTGCGTGTGCTTCAGATAAGTGCGCTCAGAAAACGATCCATTAGATGTTTAAACTGATATAGCTTTAAAACGCGTCGAAATAATAAACTTTAATAATAAAAGAAGAACTATACTATCCGTGAGAGTAATCGCGATATAGATGATAATAAAAACCAAGCAGATGTCTTGTTAATATTTGGCAGAGAATCCGACTGAGGCAGGAACTGTGATCGTAGAGAGGGGGCGGGGCACAGCAGCTCATTTGCATTTAAAGGCACATGCACGAAAACAGCCTGTTCTTGAATGTAGTCAGAAATGGGTATTTACAACATGGATTTATAAATGATCTGTGAGGTATTTTAAGCTGAAACTTCACGGACACATTCTGCTATTTATGTATTTTCAATCCTATGTCATATATGTCCAACATACAACTAAAGCCTTATAGATATTCATGATGAAAAACAGGAAAATAATGCAAATTTAATAGGCCTATGAATGTCCACCAGATCTCTTAAGATGTATATAAAACATAGTTCATCAGTTTAAGGCTGTATTTCACTCATGCCCTTGCTCTTATCTTGTCCTAAGTGGAGCCCTACACCTATCAATCAGAGTCATATAATGTATAATCATAGACTTTCAATCTTAGATGAAAAACATATAAACTACACACAAGCACACATTTTAATTACAAAATTTACATTTTAATTATAAAACTAATTAGAATAACGTGTTAACGTGGGATAACGTGACTTTAGTTGCAAAAAATCATGCACATGATTCAGATATGTTAAAGGGTCAGGAAAAAAAGTCACACTTGACTCCTTCGTGGTTAAAAATGACCGCCATAGGAAATGAATGGGAAATAGGAAAAATACGAAAACTCGGAGAATCTTTTGGTGGTACAAACTTCAGATAAACCATATACTGCAAAATAGACACACCCACCCCCCACCTGCACACTAGTGTGACTATAACACAGAGTAAGTTTTTGCAAATGTGTGAAATAATCAATAATTCAGCCACAATGCACTGCAGTAAAAATAAATAAATAAATAAACGGCAAGTAAGAGTTTACACACACACACACACACACACACTGTAACTGGTGTGGCTGTAACAATATGGTAACAAATATGGAAACACCCGGAAATGTGCTCACCGTTTACTCATCTTTTACCCTCATGCCATCTGAGATGTATACGACTTTCCTTCTTAAGATGAACACAAACAAAGATTTTTAGAAAAATAAATAATCTCTGGGAATGCTTTATGCAAGCTCATGTGTTCCTAAAAGTGGAAGCATCAAACAGCACATACAGCAATAACAACTGTAATCCATACGACCCCAATGGATGAATCAATGTCTTCTGAGGTGAAACGATACGTATTTGCAAGAAAAATACCAAATATTTTAAAATTTTAAACTTTCGACCAATTGTCACCTGCGCGTGCATGAGAGGGTTGAGAGTTCATGCTTGACGTAACTTGAAGCGTGACGTAAGCCTGCCGAGAAACTCACATGATAAGTCACGCGGATGTAGGATGCCGTCCGTTTTTTTTTTTGTTTTTTTTTACAATATGCTTCGTTGAACGCAAAGTCGACTCTCATGCAGGCGCTGGTGACAGTTGGTCGGAAGCGAAAAGATGAATAGCCTAAACGATGAGAAAATTTCTGGGTGTACTGTATTTTCTTTTAATACAGAATAGCAATGGGATTCCTTCTTAAGATTCATCAGTTGAGAAACAAGAGGAGGAAGCCAAGCAAGAGAAACAACAACAAAAAGGGACAAAACGTGTTACTTTCTGTCAGGACTTTAGAATTTGAAATGAAAAGTTGTTTTTAAAAAAATGAATAAATGAATTATAAGTGTTGTAGACCTGTTTTTAATTAAGTTGTTTTTCAAATAAAGGTTTCGGAGTCAGTGATATCAGATTGTTTGCGTTTTTTTTTATTACTCACCCTGTAACTACATGAAGCAAGAGTGTAACAAGCACCACTTTAATTTACAGCCCGCAATGTCATACTTACCCTGTAACTACATGAAACAAAAGCATATTTCCCCATGTATTAAAAAAGATCGCAATAGTTCTTTCTACCTGCCTTGAAACAACTTAATCAGTGCACTTTCTCGCTAAATTGCTCCCAAACGTAAGATTGTTGTCTATCATAATAGTATAAGTACCCCTTAGTTCTAAAATACTTACAGTAGGCTATAAATAATTTGTTATTTTCCTGGTTGTTACCCCTTTATTCCCAAGACTTTACATATTGTTCCCCTATAAATACACATGCTTACTTTATAGGTACACTATAATTATCGAAAGTTACGCTGTAAATTCGTTGTAATTATGCAGTACTTTCCGGGCTGTAGGGAAGGTGTGCTGGCTCTTAGGTTAACTTGGTCATCGCCATGGAGTGTCGGTAAGGACACAGAGACATGAACTCCAGTTAGGTTACTTTAATGTCCTTCAAGTTCACTTGTTACATTGGTATACAATCTTGTGCATGGTTGTGTATAGGTGTATGTGTGTGGTTTTTGGTCATTAACGCACACAACTTCGACAGGAATCAGCAGAAAACAACACACGAACCATCTCTTTCTGACTGAGCAAAAACGAAACTAAAGGTTCTATTTGAACAGTCACCCTACAATGCGGTGGTTTGATTGGCTGTCCCTTCGCGTGATCGGTGCATGATAACTATGGTGGCCTGGATGCTTGTTAACCTAAATGCCTAAGAGTGTCCAGGAGATGGCGCAGTTGACGCTACCAAAAGATGCATCCAATCACTGGTCGTGCTGCAGTGAGAGACACCCCTAAGAGCCAATAGTAGCGGCGCATAAGTCCCGCCCACTGGTCGCGCCGGCGCTGCTTTCAGCGTGAGCAGAAGAGAGTGAGTCAGAGCAGATCAGCACGGAGCGTTTCTCTAGAAAATCCTTGGGTTAAGCATTGATCTAACTAGAAATGTGATTGAGTGCACTTGGAAAGTGGAACTTTTGAAGTCGATGCGTCAGCCTGAAGTGTTGTCGTCGGAGAGTGGAAATCGGAGGAGTAACGGTTAGAGACGGAGCGGATCCAGTTCTATATAAACAAAGTGTTTTACTTGGCGATGTTTTAAAAAAAAAAAAAATGTATTTTTGGTATTGTATATGCTCTGTTGTATGTTATATGCCCACCGGGGATAAAAATACTTCAGCAGAGGCAGGGATACATAGACCAGACAATATTGCAAAAATAAACAAAATAACATTACAAATAAAATGAAATCAGTCCGATGATTTCCTCTGGCAGTAACTTGAGCTGCGCGCTGCTCGTTAATCTCGTACGTCAGTACACCGGCAGTGCTGATGATGCCCACGCTTAGATAATGTTACACATTAAAATGAAACATGACATATATGGTATGATATCATGTAAGCCTAAATAAACAGTTTTTAATATTGAACTTTATTGTTAAGTTAAACTAAACAAGTATAATTTTCATCTCAAAACTGCTGCTTGTCCATTGACAATAATGCAGGGGGAAATTCCTTTACGTTACTAATCACAGGTGTAGAATGGTTGGTGTGATGGGGTTGAGTACAGACTGAGGGACAGAACTTTATAGTAAAATATCTTTTATAAAAACATGTTTTCACAAAATAAGAACACAAATAAAACTTAGATTATTGCCAAAAATGCCTCAGGGACATGACAAAATTATTAGTGTAAGATAGAAATAAGACATCATTTTATGATTAAAATCATTTACATGCAATGATATTATTCATCATATTGGACAAACCAAAGTATTGTAAAAAGCTTTTAGCTTTTTATTTTGGTGAACCACCACTTTGAAAAGAAACATTACAGAATCCCATGAATGACCCATAACACAATTTAAAGAAAGGGAATTGTAACTATATATACGCTTCTTCACAGACTGGATTCAATGTTCAGAACTGTACACTTCATATTTCCCAGAAAAAAAACAAAAAACAAAACAAAAAAAACCTAATATTTCCACATGAGATGATATTTACACAGTATTGCAGTTTCTGTGGCTACTTGCTGGTTGCTTTTCTGAGCTATTTGGCTCAAGTCATCTGTTTATATATAAAATAATGTAATTTGTAAAGAAAAAAAGGAATACATCAGCATAATTATATGTTTGTCTACAAAACTAATTTCAAGCATTTAAACATAAGCCTTCAGATCAAAAGGTTTATGAAATTATTTCTGAATGGTGTGCATCTGTATATAAGTGCATACACTATATGGGATTGTTAATCATATATCACTGCAAGCTCAAACAAATGTTCCCTCTTTTCAATTGGAATCCAAACACACTCTTAAGGGAAGATCAAACACTCACCATGGTACAATGTCATTGGGGTAATATAGTAATTCACTGTAAACATGTCAGAAGTATAGGCAATCATTCAATATCATCATTATCAGTATGGGGTGCTTATTGTGACTGTTATCTTAGCTGTACGTGACTCTCTATTTCCATCCTGTCCCTGCCATTCCACTGTCTTTGTACTGTCCATCACTCTCAAATTGGGATTGCTTTCTGTGAACTTCAGCCCAGAGACTCTCTCAATATATTCAATGTTCTTTCTGTATTTTTTTAGCAATTCTTTGTAATCTTTTACTTCTTTTTTGTCCTTTGATTGTTCCTTGTTTTCTTGTTCCTCATTGGGCAATTGATCCTTGTTTTCTTGTTCCTCATTGGGCAATTGATCCTTGTTTTCTTGTTCCTCATTGGGCAATTGATTCTTGTTTTTTTGTTCCTCATTGGGCAATTGATCCTTGTTTTCTTGTTCCTCATTGGGCAATTGATTCTTGTTTTTTTGTTCCTCATTGGGCAATTGATCCTTGTTTTCTTGTTCCTCATTGGGCAATTGATCCTTGTTTTCTTGTTCCTCACTGGGCAATTGATCCTTGTTTTCTTGTTCCTCACTGGGCAATTGATCCTTGTTTTCTTGTTCCTCACTGGGCAATTGATCCTTGTTTTCTTGTTCCTCACTGGGCAATTGATCCTTGTTTTCTTGTTCCTCACTGGGCAATTGATCCTTGTTTTCTTCTTCCTCATTGGGAATCTCATAGCATTCTGGCTCTAACACTGTCCCGTTCTCATTCTCAACAATTATCACCTTAAAGAAGTGAGTTGGCGCTATTTTGTATTCTCTATTATATATCACGAGGTTTGAATCATTGCTTGATAGGTAAAGTGGTCCAGTGTAAACATGGACATTACGGATCTCATTTAAATTGTCGCATGCTTTTTTTCTACAGTGTTTCTCCAATGATTTCCAGATTGTACGGTTTAAGTTCTTATACATTAGTGTCATGTTCTCGAGCACAAAAGTGTCATTATAGGCTTCCTGACACCACCTGTGATTGGCACCTGCAGCGAGATGACCTCTCTCATAATGTTTTTCAGGTTCTTCCTTGATCTCAAATTTTGGGAAGTGTTTTTGCTTCACACAATGTTTAGCTAAACTACTCCTGTTCAATATCTCATACACCCATGCCGCATTCAATGTATGATTGTTGAATAATATAACATAACTTTTTTTTTTATTATTTTAGTAAATTCAGGATCTGTTAATTTATAATCTGTTAATTTATAGGAAGATCCGCAATCATTATATATTGACGGATTATCAAACAAGTCTGAGAGTGGGATATGTATGTAGACGGTTGGAGAATTAGATTTGTTTTGGCCTTCACTTTCCGATGTAGGCTTCTTTGGATCTTCCAACATATCTGTTTGACTGGGTGTAGATGCACTGGAATCTCCTCCAGACTGCTGCTCAGCTGCTGTCAATGTATTTGGTTCAGCATTAATTTGAGAAGATCCATTTGCTGGGTTTTCTTCCATGTTACATCTTATATTCTCTCTTTCAGCTTCCACTTGTTTAGGTGTATTATTCAAATTAATCTGTTTCGAAGTCTCTTTTACAGTCGATTTTCTTTTACACTCGTCATAAACCAAACCTTTTACCATCTGCATCAATATAACAAGAATCAAGTCTCTTCCGTCTTCTGAGGTTATATCCACTGTTTTTGTTTCCGCGCAAGCTCGATTGTGACATTATTAGATTAAACATTATCAAGTTAGTTGTCTTTGCATAAGAGAAACTCTTAAATGTTCTACAAACTGAATATTAAACACTAACAGGTAATTCTCTTTACTCAAAAATGCATAAAAGAACGCTTAAATTACTCTCCTATTGCGATCTCAGAATTCAGGCCAGCTGATAATACCTAGAATATCAAAATCAACCGCAGGCGGTAGATCCTTCTCCTATTTGGCACCTAAACTCTGGAACAATCTTCCTAGCATTGTTCGGGAAGCAGACACACTCTGTCAGTTTAAATCTAGACTAAAAACGCATTTCTTTAACCTGGCATACACATAACACATTACCAATTTATATTTTCAAATCCGTTAAAGGATTATTAGGCTGCATAAATTAGGTCAGCCGGAACCGGGAACACTTCCTATAACACCTGATGTACTCGTTACATCAGAAGAAGAATGGCATCTACGCTAATATTAGTCTTTCTGGTTATCCCGAGGTTCACCGTAGTCAACCGGATCCGGGCCGTATCCAGGTGAGACCAAGGACCTTGACACGACCACAACGCAGCCCTGAAGTATCAGCAGAGATTGAGTCAACTAGATCATCCACTGTGAGGGCCTCATCGACACGACAGCCACGACACAGTTCCTCAACAACCGTCCATACCAGCGTGATGAATACGATCCTCAATTGGATGGAACTGGAATAAATACTTTGAATGTTGCGATCCTATTGGACTTACGATGGCAACCTGAATCGTAACAAAGCACTGTTGGCCAGAGGAGAACTGGCCCCCCGACTAAGCCTGGTTTCTCCTAAGGTTTTTTTCTCCATTTAAACACCTATTTGCCACTTGTCTGCCACCTGATGTCACCTGATGGAGTTTGGGTTCCTTGCCGCTGTCGCCTTTGGCTTGCTTAGTTGGGGACACTTGACATTTGACTTGACATTTGATATTCAACAGTGCTTTGATCTGCCTGCATTGACACTATTCTTTAAGAGCTGCTGTGCAGCCAAATAATGTACCAGTTATCAATGTAAAGCTGCTTTGACACAATCTACATTGTAAAAAGCGCTATATAAATAAAGGTGACTTGACTTGACTTGACTTGACTGAAGCAGTTCTTATTCACAGCACTCTGGGGACTAAAAACTACCCATTTTGAGTTAATGCAACAAAAATAATGTAGTCCCAACATAAATATTAAATAAACATACCCCTAGTTTCATAGACAAGGCCTAAGTCTAGTCCTAGACTAAAATGAATGTTTGAGCTGTTTCAGCTGAAAGCAACTTGCACTGACATATCTTAAAATATGCCAGAGCCGTTGTTTTGTCTCGTGATTCACACCAGTTTTTTTTCTAAGGCACATTTATAAAAGATACTTAAATGTCCTAATTGAACTAAGGCCTAATCCTGGCTTAATCTAAAGGCTGGTTCACACTGTGCGATTTTGGCCACGATTTGGTCGTCTGAGACAAATTTTGAAAATCCTAAAAGATTTCTGGAATCCTAGTCCAAAATCTGTAGTCTTTGATCGTTACATCTCCTACGACAACCGGCAGATCAAGAACCAATAGGAGCACAGAACCTGATGACGCAATTAGTGCGACAACAACAAACCAACGCAGATAAAATGTCGAAAAGAGCCAGGTGGACTGTATAGCAAGAAGAAAAACTTGTGGAGTTATGGAGAGAAAAAGAGTGCTTGTACAACGTGTCATCGCCACTGTACCATGATAGAATAAAAAAGGAAGCAGCCTGGAGAGAAATAGTGCTGGAAATACAAATGCCAGGTAAACAACTACTTCATCCTAAAACATGCCTCCTTAGTGAGTGATAGTTTAGTACCATTTATTGACTTTTCGGTTTATTTTCTTTCATGTAATGATCATAGCATTGGAAGTTCAAACACGTGCATCATCGCTGCGCACCCAATTCTCCAAATTGCTGCACCCCAAACCGAGTGGAAGTGGGACAAAAGAGCTCACGTCTAGACAGAACTGGATTCTCAGGAATTTAGATTTTCTCAGGACTCACGTGCAGCCTCGCCAGGGTGTTAGTACACTGAATGTAAGTGAAGTTAACTTTTAAATACAAATGTTATGTAATTGTAGTATTTGTTTTGAGATGCATACTTTAGTAAATTAGGGTAATCTTTCATCCAAAGAGAGAATAAGCACAAAGAATGCACTGATAAATGTTATTTGTAGATTAAATAATATTAACTTATTTTTGTAAAAATGTTTCCTCAAATGTTTAAAAATATGGAGCTAATAATGTTAAATACATTATATTTTGCTATTACATAGTGTATAGTACTGTTTCTCTTTGCTTTGCATTTAGCTGGATGACATGTATGACAGTGGAGATGAGCAAGTGCTGGAGAATGAGGACTTCACATGCTCCACCAAGGAACACTACAGTCTGCCACAAGCAGCGTCAAAAGTCAAAGCTGAGAGAGGAAGACCAGCTGGAGAGGGAGAAGGTGGACATCCTTAGGCAGGTTGCTAGTAGTGCCTTTAACAACAATGAAGATTCTGATGATATTTTTGGCAAACAAGTAGCCAGTGAAATGCGTCTTATTAAAGATGCAGCAGAGAAAATGCAGGTTAGGTGAGCAATTATGAGGATTTTATATGAAGCACAAGATAGGTTTATGTCAGCACAGTATAGGGAGCATATACAATATCCTAAAGGCCCTACTACCCAGCCTGTGTATTCTCCCTTTGTGGACCGTGCAGCTCCACGTCAGCCATTCTTTCCACTTTCTCCTTACCAACTGTCTCCTGCATCAAGCTACACACAGATGCTCAGTGGAGCTTATACTCAGGCAGAAGATTTGAGAAATGAGTAAACATAAACTATTAAAGTGAAAGTTAGTGAACTAAAAGAGAACTACTGTTTTGTTACATTTTCTTATGTTCACACTGTGATGGTTTACATATTTTTACGCTTATATGGTTTCTAAAAAGCATTTGTCAATATGTTTGCACAGTGTGCATATGGCACAAAAAGTTTCAAATTGAAACTACTGTTTGATTATGATGTTCAGGACATATGTGCAATAAAGACTCTGTTCCACAAAATACTTTTATTTGTCATTTCATTTTAGCAACAGTAACTGAACTGACGCACAGAAACCAAGTAAAATCATAGGAGTATACACAAAATTGAATTGTGATTGTTATCCTCTATATATAAAAAAACATTTAAAGCTGCTGTCAAAATTACAAACTCTATGCAACTATATATTCAGTAGTTTCACCTGGTGCAAATTGTGTGGATTGTTCACAACATGTGTTCCTGCCATGGGACTGACCCTGCAGGTGAGATAAAGTATGCTTTCAGAATGTCCCTATGATCTTTAGCAATTGTGGAACCATTTCTTGCGCGGGATACAGGTACAGATGGGAGAGATGTATCATTCCACCACACACCAGGAATAATTTGGTGTTCTGCATCCTCTGTATCAATAAGTGCTTGAGGGATGTATGTATCTGGAGCGTGTGCTCGCATATAATTGTGAAGGGCAAGACAAGCCAGGGTAATCTTAGATACTGCCACTGGATCCAGGTGAATGGTGGAGAGAAATACTCGCCATCGGTTGGCAAGTATTCCAAAGGCATTTTCAGTTGTAAATACGCTGGTCGTGAGTAAGGTGTCGAGAAGGCTATGGTTTCATCAAGTCAATGCGGAGAGGATAAGCCTCATCCGCAACAAACATGTAAGGCATCTCAATATTTGTGCCTGGCAGTGGTTCGGCTGAAGGTACATTTAGAATGTTTTAGTCCATTGCCTCTCGAAGGGGGGAGGATTGTTATGTGTTTGCCATCAATTGCCCCGAGACAATGTGGAAATTGCCACCTTTCCTGGAATCCCTTAGCCACCTCTCTTCACTCAACTTCTGTCACTGGAGTCTGTACAGACACAAAAGAGCATGAGAAGAACTATTTCTTGCAATGTATGAAACAGTTTGCATGTAATAAATTAGCATAAATAACTCGACATCAGACTTAATTTTGTATCTTGCGCATAAAAATGAATCTTGCATTTATACAGTGCTGTGCTAAAATGTGCAGAAGTCTAAATTGTAATGTAATGACTTCAGGACTGTCTCCCCCAAAAGAGTTCATTATGTGTAGGCCAAGAGAGGTCACACAAGTGATTACATTATAGTCAAAATTATTGTGATATGATACTACTTTTTGTATTGTATTTTTATTGCATGATGTTTTAATTTGAATCAGAATATGCAAAAAGGCTCTAAATAATGCTGGGTTATTTTCAACCCAGCGTTGGGTCAAAAAGGGATGAGCCCAGCTGTTGTGTTACGTTAACACAGAAACTGTTTATATTTGACCCGACAACGGTTTAAAACAACCCAGCATAGGTGAAATTACAACCCAACGGGCTGGGCTTGTCCCTTTTTGACCCAATGCTGGCCTGAAAATAACCCAGCATTATTTAGAGTGTATGAAGTCTTACCTTCATATACATGTCTTTAAGGACAAGGTACAGTGTCTCACATGTCTCTTGAATAATACACGAGACAGTGCTTCTTCCGATTCTGTACTGAAAGCTAAGGGAGGTAAATGATTCCCCTGGTGACCACAAAACACATCATGTTAAATTTCATTTTTCATAACAGTATGTATTTGTAATTCATCCTTTTTCTTACCTATGGACAAAATTCTAAGCGTCACAGAGATACTCCTCCCTAGCAGTGATTGCTCTTCTGAGGTGTGTGTGTCCTGTTTATGTGGGGAAAGACCAATTCCAGCAAATGCTCAAATTCCTGCACATTCATGTGGAGAAGACCTCGAAAACCTCTCGCATCCTCACTCTGTTAAAGTAAAAAAAAAAACACACAATACTGTTCTTGCCTTGTGAGTGAGTGCGTCTATTTTGACATATTTTACCAGATTTGCCCCTAAAAACGACAAATCATTAATCATAATCATTATCATTATAATCACAAATCATTAATCATCAATGGAAACATTTAGGGTGCCCTTGTTTGTAAAACAATATAAGCTGACGTATAGGTGGGGTGTTTAAAATGAACCACAAAAAGCAATAGGATTTCAAACAGCTTTTCTATATTATAGTCAACACAATTACCTCAAGTTCACCCTGTAGTATCGGTACTCCATAACGACCTCTTTTTGCCAAGCCACGACTTGCTCCACACTCGTCTCCTTCGTTTTTCTTCTTTTTATGCTCAAGACAAGTCATGATCAAAATTAACGCTAGATGTTGTTTCTGTTTGCTAGCCATCATTTCGCTTCAGCGTGTGTATTCGCCCAGCCGTCACCGATCGATGACGTAAAACTACGGACGCATTTGTTTGCTTCAGTCCGATTTTTAAGTCTTTAACGTCGTACAGTCTGACATTGATGGAAACTGAGATTATACAGTGTGACGTGGACTTTAACTACGATCTTGTTCGCACAGTGTGGCAAGCAACAATCCTAAAAGACTAGTATAAATCGTACAGTGTGCACCCGGTTTAAGCCCTGTCTGTGAAACCAGCCCTTAATGTTTTAAATATTTAAGTGGATTTAACACAGTGTATGTAACTGTGTAATTTTTTATTAATGTAACGGTGTGTGCACAAAGGCTGAAGAAAGCAGGAGAATCAGGTTTCCACAGAACTCTAAAAGTTTAATTACAACTCAGAAGGTAGGCAAACACATCCAAACATAACAGTGACAGGACAAAGAGTGAACAAATCAAGGAATACTTATACAGGAACTAATGAGGGAACTAATGAGATAATTGATGAACACCAGGTGAACTAAATGACTAATCAAACACACAGGAAATCTGGGTCAACTGAAGATGAGCAAACAGAAGGTGAACGTAATGAAAACAAAGACCAAACTGAACAGAACCCTGACAATTAAGTACACCTATTTAAAAATCTGGAAACTGAAGGTGCAAAAAAAAAAAAAAATATTGAGAAAATCACCTTTAACATTGTCTAAATGAAGTCCTTAGCAATGCATATTACTAATGAAGGGTAATGTTTTTATACAGTATCTCACAGAAGTGAGTACACCCCCCCTCACATTTTTGTAAATATTTTATTATATCTTTTCATGTGACAACACTGAAGAAATGACACTTTGCTACAATGTAAAGTAGTGAGTGTACAGCTTGTATGACAGTGTAAATTTGCTGTCCCCTCAAAATAAAATAAAATTTAGTGTTATCGCTCTCACTCTCTCATACTGGTCACTGGAAGTTCAACATGGCACCTCATGGCAAAGAACTCTCTGAGGATCTGAAAAAAAGAATTGTTGCTCTACATAAAGATGGCGTAGGCTATAAGAAGATTGCCAAGACCCTGAAACTGAGCTGCAGCATGGTGGCCAAGACCATACAGCGGTTTAACAGGACAGGTTCCACTCAGAACAGGCCTCGCCATGGTCGACCAAAGAAGTTGAGTGCACGTGCTCAGCGTCATATCCAGAGGTTGTGTTTGGGAAATAGACGTATGAGTGCTGCCAGCATTGCTGCAGAGGTTGAAAGGGTGGGGGGTCAGCCGGTCAGTGCTCAGACCATACGCCGCACACTGCATCAAATTGGTTTGCGTGGCTGTCGTCCCAGAAGGACGACAGAAGAAATCTTCTAAAGATGATGCACAAGAAAGCCCGCAAACAGTTTGCTGAAGACAAGCAGACTAAGGACATGGATTACTGGAACCATGTCCTGTGGTCTGATGAGACCAAGATAAACTTATTTGGTTCAGATGGTGTCAAGCGTGTGTGGCGGCAACCAGGTGAGGAGTACAAAGACAAGTGTGTCTTGCCTACAGTCAAGCATGGAGGTGGGAGTGTCATGGTCTGGGGCTGCATGAGTGCTGCCGGCACTGGGGAGCTACAGTTCATTGAGGGAACCATGAATGCCAACATGTACTGTGACATACTGAAGCAGAGCATGATCCCCTCCCTTCGGAGGTAACATGATAACGACCCCAAACACACCTCCAAGATGACCACTGCCTTGCTAAAGAAGCTGAGGGTACCTAAACCCTATTGAGCATCTGTGGGGCATCCTCAAACGGAAGGTGGAGGAGCGCAAGGTCTCTAACATCCACCAGCTCCGTGATGTCGTCATGGAGGAGTGGAAGAGGACTCCAGTGGCAACCTGTGAAGCTCTGGTGAACTCCATGCCCAAGAGGGTTAAGGCAGTGCTGGAAAATAATGGTGGCCACACAAAATATTGACACTTTGGGCCCAATTTGGACATTTTCACTTAGGGGTGTACTCACTTTTGTGGCCAGCAGTTTAGACATTAATGGCTGTGTGTTGAGTTATTTTGAGGGGACAGCAAATTTACACTGTTATACAAGCTGTACATGTGAGGGTTGTACTCACTTCTATGAGATGCTGTATTTGTTATAGAGTCTAAATGTTAATGTGTAGTTTAATACATTGCTAACACATTTTATTTCAGTATTTATTACGTATTTCAGTCGATTTCACTCGTCTCAGTATAGCAATATAGTTTGGGAATAGCCATGGCAATTTACTAATGTAAGTTGTGTAGTAAACGAAACTGCACGTCGATCTGCCCCATTAATTTACACTGAGACAAACAAAACTTGCAGGATTCGTATTTAAACAGTCTTTTTGCAGTTTAATATTCACAGACACCATATCGCGATTAGAATAAAGAATTTAAGAATAAAAAACTTACCATTCACAATCATTGGCTTGATCAATTGATCCTCGAAATGGAATTGAATCCATTCATGCTCTTCCTCTGAGGTAAATCCTTTTAAATTTATTCCTCACTGCATCTCAAAACAATGAAAAGTACATGAAACTGACTAAACTTGATGCGTTTTTCCGAGCTGATGCGTCGCGGGCGTTCACTCTGTTGCATGTATCACCTCAGAATTTGCGTCTGAATAGAGCTCGCGCTCCGTGGGCGTGGCCATATTAGTGGATAATGAGCTGACTCAGGAACGACTGTCATCGCTCAATTTTCATACAGATTACATAAACAGAGAATATTTGTTTTCTGATTTGACTTACACCATTTAAAACCTGTGATTTCAACGTTTCTTTAGACATATGTCTCATTTTTGTGTGATTAGTATTCACTAAGTTACAGTTAATTTTCTGAGAACTATCAGAATAGACTTCGTTCAGAGAGATGACAGATCACGCACTGTAATTGTATGTCCAAAATTGACGGAGTATTTTGAGTCTCTTTCACACTAATAAGAAAAAGCAAGTTGGTATCGCCGGCGCGACCACCAACTCCAGAGTGTTAATCGCAAACATTAGCACTTAGCCAAGTGTTGCATGATTTAACGTGTTTCTAGCATGTTTGGTACTTCGTGGCATATTGAAATGCGTTTCTGGGAGAGAATTATAGTGCAAAGCATCTCATTTCCTGTTGCCAGCAGGTGGCGCTATGACTAACTGAATATTGGCATGTAGATGTCTTTTAGACCAGGACTCTTATCACACATGTGAAGTTTGGGGCAGATCGGACACTGTATGCCTGAGTTACAACAGCTTCCTCTTTAATGGCGAAACATCAGACTTTGTCAGGCCGCCACAGACACGCCGTTCAGCGAAAACTCAAGATCTTTACAATTTAACATCGCTAAGGCCTTAAGATTAGACTGACCAAATATGATCTTGATCTGGTTAAATCTCTACAAGGAGTTAATCACAGTGTAAAACATGTCATTTCCTGTTGCCCGCAGGTGGCGCTATGACTGTAACTGAATATTGCCAAGTAGATGTCTTCAGGCCAGGACTCTTATAAAACATGTAAAGTCTGGAGCAGATCGGACATTGTATGCCTGAGTTAAAACAACTTCCTCTTTCATGGGGAAAACATCGAAATTTGTCAGGCCGCCACGGACACACCCTTCAGCGAAAACTCAAGATCTTCGCAATATAACGTCGCAAAGGCCTTAATATTAGACTGACCAAAAATGATGTTTATCTGAAAAAAATTTCTAGGAGGAGTTTGTTAAAGTACAACATCTGGAAATGGCAAAAACTGCAAAAATTTTGCAGAGACCCAGGAACTTTTTTGTAGGTATTAGGCTGTTACATGTGTCTACCAGATTTCATACTTGTACGTGAAACGTGTGCGCGAAAGGGCGCTTCATTGAAATCTTGTAGGTGGCTCTATTGACTCATTTTCTCCACACCTAATTCTGAAACCCATATCAGATGTAAATTCTGCACCAGTTCTGACGCAAATGCAAAGGTTCCTGAGTTTTCAAACATTTTAAGGCCCTCAAAAATGTGATTCATTTCAGAGAAGAAGAGTAACTGACCAAGCAATTACAATAAGGTCCTCACACCATCGGTTCTCGGGCCCTAATAAATTAATTGGCGGAATTATTGGCATCGCAAGTTCAGCCAGTTCATTTCAGGAAGGTCAACCAGTCAACCGGTTATCACCATCAGCTCAGCTGATCAGTGGACTTTAGTTAATTAGGAGAGTATAAAAATGTCACAACCCAACATCTATTATATATGTTCAGTGTTTGTTCAAATTTACAAAAGTCAAAAGTACAACAATATAACAAGACTGTAAAAAAATGTATATTTTTACATTGACTCAGTTAAGCTGAATTTTCTATATATATATATATATATATATATATATACATTGTAACAGTTTAAGAAACTGTTATCATGGTTTTCTTGTAGTTCTTCTTCCTCACCATGAAAGGGGCGCTAGTGAGTTATATGCAGTTAGGAATAATTGCTGTTTAGTCAGAGGAGTCAGTCTGTTATGGAGAGGTAGGAATGGCCTACCTGATTTTGATTCATAATTCACTCTTGTTGATCAAGTTTATCGCCCAGTATAAGTAAGTAATGTTTTTTTTTTCTTTTCTTTTTTTTTGTATATAGTATTTGCTGTGGATGTTTTCTAATCGCACATATTGTCTATTGTAAAGGGGCTTTATGGTATGTGACTACCGTTAAGTGGGTTATCATGGTACGCTAGTCCTGCATGGTTCGGCCTGCTTGAATGGCAGCATGGGGCCTTTAATGGTTCAACTCATGCTGGATCAATGCCGTGATATTGAAGTGCAGTAAATGCCTCAACCTGTGTGAATTCCTGTTTATGGACAACGTTTCACAAGGATTACATACATATTTTTTGTCTTTGGGGACTCAACACGAACTGTGGATTATACTTTTTTGTGATTTTGCAAGACCTTCATCGTTTGGATTTCTGTCTGGCTTTCTGCCTGTGGGATTCGGACATTGACTGTATGGACTTCTCACCAACTTCTTCCAAATAAGAACTGTTGTTTCTCTATTGTTCACATGTGTTTATATTTGGTGGTATTTATTGCACCTCTATTTTGTGAGACATTCAACTATTAATTCTCATGAATATATATCATTGCATATTTTTGAACTGCTTCATTGGGTTGTTTATTTTACACACATAGTAAAGCAGGAAGCCACTTTATGAGGTTTAATATGAACAAACAGCGAGTCCTCCCTAGTATAGATGTGTAGCCAAAGCTTTGGCACGACAGAGCGGCGGTTATAACACTACCAGTCAAAAGTTTGGACACACCCTCTCATTTAATGTTTTTCTTTGTTTTTCATGACTATTTACATTGTAGATTCTCACTGAAGACATCAAAACTATGAATGAACACATATGGAATTATGTAGTAAACAAAAGTGTGAAATCAGTGCTTTGATTACTGCTTTGCACACTCTTGGCATTCTCTCGATGAGCTTCATGAGGTAGTCACCTGAAATGGTTTTCCAACAGTCTTGAAGGAGTTCCCAGAGATGCTGAGCACTTTTTGGCCCTTTTGCCTTCACTCTGCGGTCCATCTCATCCCAAACCATCTCGATTGGGCTTAGGTCAGGTGACTGTGGAGGCCAGGTCATCTGGCACAGGACTCTATCACTCTCCCTCTTGGTCAAATAGCCCTTACACAGCCTGGAGGTGTGTTTGGGGTCATTGTCCTGTTGAAAATAAATGATGGTCCAACTAAATGCAAATCGGATGGGGATGGCATGTCGCTGCAGGATGCTGTGGTAGCCATGCTGGTTCAGTGTGCCTTCAATTTTGAATAAATCCCCAACAGTGCCACCAGCAAAGCACCCCCACACCATCACACCTCCTCCTCCATGCTTCACGGTGGGAACCATGCATATAGAGACCGTCCATTTACCTTTTCTGTGTGCACAAAGACATGACAGGTGGAACCAAAGATCTCAAATTTGGACTCATCAGACCAAAGCACAGATTTCCACTGGTCTAATTGTCCATTCATTGTGTTTCTTGGCCCAAACAAATCTCTTCTGCTTGTTGCTTTTCCTTAGTAGTGTTTTTTAGCAGCTATTTGACCATAAAGGCCTGATTCGCACAGGCATTAATCTGGGCTCTAATCTGAGGTGCTGTTAACTTGCGATTTCTGAGGCTGGTGGCTCGGATGAACTTATCCTCAGCAGCAGAGGTGACTCTTGGTCTTCCTCTCCTGGGGTGGTCCTCATGTGAGCCAGTTTCGTCTTAGCGCTTGATGGTTGCAACTGCACTTGGGGACACATTCAAAGTTTTTGCAATTTTCCGGCCACTAGGGGGCCCCCAAGAGCAAATTAAATGACAGCTTGATTTTTACAGCGCTTATTCTATCAGTTGCAGTTCTGGTGCTTCCGTCCCAATATTGTACAACTCGACGTATGTATATTAGCATCACATGTTAACACAGCGGTAGAGTTACACTCACGGGATACTGCACTTAATCGCAATCACTTTTTGCATGTGCTTCAAAGCCTTGCCGGTTAAACATTTCATTCGTGCTTGTCTGACATGCGCTTTTTCTGAGCGCGTACACCCGAAGCGCGCGCACACAAGCCTGTCAAACAGCATCCGATTAGTGGACTTTATCTTTCGTGTCTGATTGCACTAATACTGTCAAATACACACTAGGTTTACATAAACACAGTTGGTTATGTCTAAAGTGAAAGTAATCAGTTGAGAGAAAATCAGATTTGTGTCTGTATTTTAGATGTGTGCAGGTCTTAATGTGATAGCAGCCCACCGCCTAATAGTAAACAAAACTGCCCTTGTCCTTAAAGGGATAGTTCACCCAAAAATGAAAATTGTCATTATTTACTCACTCTCATATTGTTCCTACCTGTATTCATTTCTTTCTTCTGCTGAACACAAAATTTTAAAAGAATGTGGGTAACCAAAGAGTTGGTGACCAGCAACCCACATTCTTCAAAATATCTTATTTTGTGTTCAGCAGAAGAAAGAAATTAATTCAGGAATTTTTCATTTTTTTGGGTGAACTTTTCCTTTAATGTGGTATTTTACATTTATTATTGTTATCTTCCAGCAGATTTATCTGAACTGTGTAATTTTATGTCATTTATTTAAGTATTTAATATTGTCCATTTTGTACATTTACATTTATTTATTTTTATATAAGAAAGATACTGTTTATCTTAAGTTGTATTTTTAACCGAGGGGCCCCCAAATAAAATTCTGTGCTTAGGAGCCCCATAAAAGCTTGGGCCAAGCCCTAGGCTGGTACTGAAGTGTATGCAGGGCACACTGTAGCTCTTCAGGGAGCAGGGTTCCCTTAGCCTTCCCTTCCTTTCCTTGAATACTGAAGCCTGATTGCATCACACCAGTCTTGCTCATCTCAGAAACCCCACCACTAAAGTGTTAGCTTCCCCACCGAGCAACGGTCAGTGGAGGTGAATGGGAGAAAGCTGAAATAGCAGTGACATACATTTTTAGAGTGGATGCATGCATGCACCTGTTTATTCGAATGGTCCCAATAGAAATCACAAAATAACAGACACGGCACAGCTCACCAGGTTCATTTCTTGCTTTACACCAAGACATGAAGTGTTGCCAAGTCTGCAGTTTTCCAGCAGAATTGAAGTTACTTTTAAAGGATTAGTTCATTTTCAAATTAGAATTTCCTTGGATAATTTACTCAACCCCCATGCAATCCATGATGTTCAGTCAAAAAGAAATTAAGGATTTGTGTCCATATAGTGGACTTCAACAGTTACCACAGGGTTGAAGGTCCAAATTGTAGTTTATGTGCAGCTTTATCTTCTTTTTGTAGAATTCTGGCAGTGTAGACACTGCTTAGTCCGGCAGAAGTTGAAGTTCTTGTATCAACTAAAGGTGCGCCTGTTCCGTTTCACAGTAGTGGCTACCACACCCTTGAAATGCAGGGGACCATGGTCAAACTGTATTCTGTAGCCTTTTTCTACAGTTCTCAAAGTCCAAAGGACATATGTTTGGCAGTAGTTTCCACGCTGCCAACTTCTCCGAAAGGGGCACTAATTTTGACGCAGCATTTTGTGATGCAATTTCTTGTGATGCAAAGTCTTGTGTGATGGGGGAATGTTAAATATCTTGTGTTCTGGGGAAAGGCAGGAAGCAACTGAATATTTAACCACTTGCCCCTCTGAAACACCAACCGTGGTGGGGATGGAACAGTGGTCAATCATGAGGGTGTCAGGAAGGAGCTACTTAACATATTTTTACATGTCTTGTCCCGGGGGGCTTTTTCATTTTTTTCCCAGCAGGTCAGCCTGGTACGCGTGCCACAGATGTGCAGAGCAGCACCAGCATGACCCGCTGACTGAAACACCTTTTCCTACCAGCGTGAATGTTGTTCACCTGCACGGCTTGGAGGGGGGTGCTCACTTTTAAGAGACGATGAGCTCCCAACTGGGGACATCATCGTATTACCACATGCCCTTGCACCCACGATAGTCAGGCATAAATCAACGTCAAGGTCACAAAGACATGCGAAGAAGGAGAGACCATCGCCGAGGCCACTGGACAGAAATCTTCTCTAACTTCGAGGCGAATGCTCTTTCTCCTGTGGCCAGTCTAGCTGTAATCTGGCCACTGTACAAGTGACCACCTCGAGTAACTCTTCATTGCACTTTATCATTGTGGGAGGAGTGCTCGAAGGTGGGGTTCTCAAAGTCCATCTCCAGATGGCTATTTTGCAGTTTAATTCCTCAGAATTCTGAAATGTAACCAAAGAAGAGCCAGACAAGATATTAATACAAAATACATCTAACTTCTCAAATCAGATGAGTATTAAATCATTTCTCAGAACTAAATGCAGACAAATCTCAACCAGACAAGTAAAAACGTTCTGGATGAAAGGCTGAATATAGTCATTTTCATATTAGAGCAGTTTCAACAAAGAATCATAAAACCATAGCTTGCAAACACACAAATTTGTTTCTTGCACACGATCATAGGAACAAGAGAGGAAGGGAATCTACCCTCTGCTCAGTTCCCTTTATATTATATACATATGTAGCAGACCCATAATCTGCGCATTGACTCGGCAGCCACGAGATCTGAGCCACTAGTTTCTTTATTGAAAAGAGAATCTACTGTCCTCCAGTCCACTCTGAAGAAGCCCTGAGGCACGCTTCAGCAGCGGACGGGAGGACAAATGCTTGATCTGAAAAGGGAATGAGAGAAAGGGACGGACCTGTCTCCCGCTCCTCAGCCAGATCGAGTTGCGATGCGGAGACGAGCCCAAAGCACTTTAATGGAGAGGCAACTCACAGTGCTTGCACTTCGCCATTCCCTCAACATGATTCTCTTTTCTTTTTGTTGTAGAGAAAAGAGAGTGAGAAAGGCTTTATTCCTGTCTGACAAAACTAACTTCTAACAAAACTTGGTATAGTTTGAGAGATAAATATTCCATCACACTGAAAAGCAAACTACACTATGACCCTTTGGAAAAAAAACCTGGATTTTTTTTTTTTTTTTACAAGAAGTGGATGATCGCTGGTTTCTCCAGTCACACGACAGGTAAAACCAGATGACTCTCTACAGAAACAACAGTTTCCAGTAAGTCACATTATATTGGGGGAATTATACCCTCTTGTCATATCACGGTGAAAACAATAAGGATCTTTGAGTCTATAAAAG
>CM077457.1:175142-425464 GCA_039654765.1 Mylopharyngodon piceus
TTTCAAAAGCCGAGATATTCTGAAATTTTAAGGTATTTACTGTAACAAGGAAGTCAATATAATGGGTTAAAATTGGAAAAAACCCCATGTTAATAATTGGACATTGTGCGGATAATGACTTGGAGGGATCTTTGGGCGAATTTGGCTCCCAAACAGCCATTAGCTAGGTGGGCAAAAAGACGTTTTGTGATTACCTCGCCCCGCTGACTGCAGATTACCCCGGAATACTGGCTCTACGGACCACTCTAGGGGTGCCACCCAGCTGATACGTGGGGAACCCCACGACCTCGTTCAGGGGTCAAAAAGGTCCAGAAAGCCACCCGGCGTCACTCCAAAGCAGAGGAAAGAGGGACGGCCCCTGCGCGGAGGCGAAAGCTCATGGGACCTTGAGATTTGAGATGCCGACTCTCCAGGAGCCCCCGACTCTCAGGAGCCCCGAAGCGCGAAGCTCTACGACGCTGGTCGTTTCCCTGCGCCCTAGAGCCAGGCGCTTTGGGTATGTGTCGCTCAGGGAGCCCCAGGAGCCACCGTGCGAAATGTGGGGCCCTCGGGACTACTTCTTGCCATCCTGCTTCCATTATTTGAATGGAGTTTGCCATAATGGGTTCGCGGACGCCGCCCCGAGAAAGGAGCCGATCCACCCAGGAGCTATTTATCCTTCCTGTGCGGCCCCCCGGTGCCGGCCTGAAAAGTTTGGGGGCCCTACGACCTCGTTCAGGGGTCAAAGGGTCAAAAAAGCCACCCCGCGTCCCACCAAAGCAGAGGAAAGAGGGATGGCCACTGTGCGGAGACCAAAGATCGTGGGACCTTAAGATTTGAGATTCCGACTCTCCAGGGGCCCCCGACTCACGGCCCCGAAGCGCGAAAATCTACGACATTCAAAATTTTTTCCCTGCGTTCTAGAGCCAGGCGCTTTAGTATGTACGCTCGGGGGCCCCAGGGGGCCACCGTGCAAGGCCCAGGGCCCCCTGGGACAGCCGCCAGCAAAATCCCACTCGCCCATTGCCCCGAATGGGTTGGCCATAATGGGTTCGCGGACGCCGCTTCGAAAGGGCACGATCCGCTAGGGGGCGCCATTTTCCTCCTCGGCCACGACCTTCCGATGCGGCCTGAAAAGTTTGGGGGCCCTACGATCTCATTCAGGGATCAAAAGGTCAAAAAAGCGACCTCGTCCGCCAAAGCGGTACGCTTTTAAATGTAACTGGGGACAGCCCCCGTACGGAGACGAAAGGTCGTGGGACCTTGAGATTTGAGATTCCGACTCTCTAGGGGCCCCCGACTCACGGCCCCGAAGCGTGAAATTCTGCAACCCTCCACACCAAAGAAAAATCCGCCCCTCCCCCGCCCCGAAATCATTTAAAGGCCTTGTCTGTGTATTAGTTAAGGCAGCCTTGAGAGAGGAATTTGCTTTGAGGCTGAAAACGTCTCGCCTTCACACTAGAGCACGGCGGTTTCGGTGCTCTAGTGCGACCTCGTTCAGGGTTGAAAGCTCAAGAAAAGGGACGAGCACATGTTTTTAAATTTCACTGAAATCTTTTGCTGATTTTTTTAAAGGCGCTTCCCAAAATCCCAGGGTCGGCTCTTTGACACGTGCTTGCCGAAGGCCCCACGTACTAGCGTTCGACGCCCCGAGGCCCTAACCCCCAAATTTAAGGTTTTAAATGACCGAAACAAGACAACTGTCCCACTTCCCAATTACGTAGTGGCCGCCAAATCAACAGGTTCCCGGACACAGTGTTTATGGATGCTTTTTCACATTTTATATAAGTGCACTGGATGAAACCACCCGTACCATGCTCGGGGCACTCGGTCGGATGCATTCCACTAAGTTTCAAGCGATTTGGGGGCTTTCTGAAATGTACGAACGGGAGCCGAAAGCAAAAAGCATCCCTCTTGCCAATTACGTAGTGGCCGCCAAATAACGGGTCCGCGGATGCTGCCTTTTCTATGCAAATTAAGCACTCAAACGACTTGAAAATTAGTGGAGCGCGTCCGGCTGAGTGCATGATTGATGGGGGGGGGGGGGGGGGAAAGTACAGTAGAGGTGTTTCAATTCATAAAAATTTATATGAAATCTGAAATAGCATCTATAAAGGCCCTGTCCGGGAACCCGTTATTTGGGGGGCCACTGAATACATGGGAACTGGGATGCTTATGTTTTCTGTTTATATCTCGGGAACGCATCGAGGGGGAAAATTCTGAAATTCGGGTCAAAGGAAGGTCTCGGGGGCCTCTACCGAACTTGCGCATGATCAGATTGTCCCTATGTCAACATAACACTTCTCCAGGCAATGGAGGAGGCATGTGGAGACACTGACGCTGCTTCCATCTAAGGTTGGATACGCAAGAGAGAATATAGTATGTGACGTGGATGAAGTATTGTGGCTGGACCCAGCCAGGAGGAGAGATGGAGCCTAGAAACACCGAACCGTCTTGCCCACCAACAAACACTTACACAACAAACACATGTTGGGTTTCCATGTTTTATGGTGACATTCCATAGGCATAATGGTTTTTATAGTGTACAAACTGTCTATTCTATCCCCCTACACTAACCTTACCACTAGACCTACCCATGACAGAAAACATTCTGCTATTTTAGATGTTCAGAAAACATCATTCTGTATGATTTATGTATAAGCTTGTTTCCTCATGGGGACTTTAAATATGTCCCCACAAAGTCAAAATGCACTGGTATTACTTTACCTATGGGGACATTTGGTCCCCTACCAGGACACACATACACACCATTTCTTTGGAATATTCACCTTTTTCAAAATTATGCTAGTTTTTTTTGGTTGCTAGGTTTTTTTTTGGTCCAACTACACATGGTTGATGTATTTATTTTCTTTCGTACTGTGCAATACTGTATTCACAACCACAAATGTTTACAGCTTCCTTATTCAACTTACGGAACGAACGCGGTGCCAGTTCCACTTTTTCCGTAAGTTGAATAGGGAAGGTGTAGGACATTTAGCGTAAGCTTTTTGAAGAATACGGAATCGCGTTCTGGTGGAAGCACTTGTGATGCGATCATTTGTACCTATAAAGCATATACATTTTGATTTTTTTTTTTTAGAAAATGACCAATCGTTTCGCTAGATATTTATTCCTGATTCCTTGTATCATTTAAAGCCCTTTGAAGCTGCACTAAAACTGTAATTTTGACCTTCAGCCGTTTGGAGACCACTGAAGTCCACTATAAGGAGAATAATCCTGGAATGTTTTCATCAAAAACCTTCATTTCGGACCCATTATTCGCCCGATTACCCATTATTTTTCCAAAAGCTAATTATTCGTCCGTCTCCCCATTGGCCCAACCATGGGTGGGCGGGAGGCCACGCCCCCATCCCACGGACCCATTATTTGTCCGATTACCCACTAAATTTACAGGAAGCGCCCCCGGTGGTCCGATGGGGACGCACACCGTCGGTTTGCGCGCGGAGCGCCCCCCGGTGGCCGTTTTCGAAAGTCGCCCCGATCGGTTCGCGCTCTCGATATATCGCGCTCTCGATATATCGTACCATGCTCGGGGCACTCGGTCGGATGCATTCCACTAAGTTTCAAGCGATTTGGGGCTTTCTGGTACGAACGGGAGCCGAAAGCAAAAAAGCATCCCTCTTGCCAATTACGTAGTGGCCGCCAAATAACGGGTCCGCGGATGCTGCCTTTTCTATGCAAATTAAGCACTCAAACGACTTGAAAATTAGTGGAGCGCGTCCGGCTGAGTGCGCCGAGTACAGTAGAGGTGTTTCAATTCATAAAAATTTATATGAAATCTGAAATAGCATCTATAAAGGCCCTGTCCGGGAACCCGTTATTTGGGGGCCACTGAATACATGGGAACTGGGATGCTTATGTTTTCTGTTTATATCTCGGGAACGCCGAGGGGGAAAATTCTGGAAATTCGGGTCAAAGGAAGGTCTCGGGGGCCTCTACCGAACGCGCATGATCGTTAGTCCCTATGTCAACATAACACTTCTCCAGGCAATGGAGGAGGCATGTGGAGACACTGACGCTGCTTCCATCTAAGGTTGGATACGCAAGAGAGAATATAGTATGTGACGTGGATGAAGTATTGTGGCTGGACCCAGCCAGGAGGAGAGATGGAGCCTAGAAACACCGAACCGTCTTGCCCACCAACAAACACTTACACAACAAACACATGTTGGGTTTCCATGTTTTATGGTGACATTCCATAGGCATAATGGTTTTTATAGTGTACAAACTGTCTATTCTATCCCCCTACACTAACCTTACCACTAGACCTACCCATGACAGAAAACATTCTGCTATTTTAGATGTTCAGAAAACATCATTCTGTATGATTTATGTATAAGCTTGTTTCCTCATGGGGACTTTAAATATGTCCCCACAAAGTCAAAATGCACTGGTATTACTTTACCTATGGGGACATTTGGTCCCCTACCAGGACACACATACACACCATTTCTTTGGAATATTCACCTTTTTCAAAATTATGCTAGTTTTTTTTGGTTGCTAGGTTTTTTTTTGGTCCAACTACACATGGTTGATGTATTTATTTTCTTTCGTACTGTGCAATACTGTATTCACAACCACAAATGCTTACAGCTTCCTTATTCAACTTACGGAACGAACGCGGTGCCAGTTCCACTTTTTCCGTAAGTTGAATAGGGAAGGCGTAGGACATTTAGCGTAAGCTTTTTGAAGAATACGGAATCGCGTTCTGGTGGAAGCACTTGTGATGCGATCATTTGTACCTATAAAGCATATACATTTTGATTTTTTTTTTTAGAAAATGACCAATCGTTTCGCTAGATATTTATTCCTGATTCCTCGTATCATTTAAAGCCCTTTGAAGCTGCACTAAAACTGTAATTTTGACCTTCAGCCGTTTGGAGACCACTGAAATCCACTATAAGGAGAATAATCCTGGAATGTTTTCATCAAAAACCTTCATTTCGGACCCATTATTCGCCCGATTACCCATTATTTTTCCAAAAGCTAATTATTCGTCCGTCTCCCCATTGGCCCAACCATGGGTGGGCGGGAGGCCACGCCCCCGTCCCACGGACCCATTATTTGTCCGATTACCCACTAAATTTACAGGAAGCGCCCCCGGTGGCCGTTTTCGAAAGTCGCCCCGATCGGTTCGCGCTCTCGATATGTCGCTCCGGGGCGCTTCCTGAACCCCCCAATCAAATTTGGACCCCCCCCCGACCTTTCTGGAAAAATCCCACTCGCCCATTATTTGAATGGGTTTGCCGTAATGGGTTCGCGGACGCCGCTTCGACAGGGCCGATCCACTTGGGGGCATCATTTTTCTTCTCGTCACGCCCCCCCGAGTCAGCCTGAAAAGTTTGGGGGCCCCACGACCTCGTTCAGGGGTCAAAAGGTCAAAAAGCCACCCCGCGTCCCTCCAAAGCAGAGGAAAGAGGGACGGCCCCTGCGCGGAGACGAAAGGTCATGGGACCTTGAGATTTGAGATGCCGACTCTCCAGGGGCCCCCGACTCAGGGCCCCGAAGCGCGAAACTCTACGACGCTACAATTCTTTTCCCTGCGCCCTAGATCCAGGCGCTTTGGGTATGTCGCTCAGGGGGCCCCCAGGGGCCACCGTGCGAAATGTGGGGCCCCTGGGACCTTTGTAGCAAAATCCCACTCGCCCATTATTTGAATGGGTTTGCCGTAATGGGTTCGCGGACGCCGCTTCGAAAGGGCCGATCCACTTGGGGGCGCTATTTATCTTCTCGTCACGACCCCCCGGTGCGGCCTGAAAAGTTTGGGGGCCCTACGACCACGTTCAGGGGTCAAAGGGTCAAAAAAGCCACCCCGCGTCCCTCCAAAGCAGAGGAAAGAGGGACGGCCCCCGTGCGGAGACGAAAGGTTGTGGGACCTTGAGATTTGAGATGCCGACTCTCCAGGGGCCCCCGACTCAGGGCCCCCGACTCAGGGCCCCGACTCAGGGCCCCGAAGCGCAAAACTCTACGACGCTACAATTTTTGTCCCTGGGCCCTAGAGCCAGGCGCTTTCAGTATGTCGCTCGGGGGGGCCCCAGGAGCCACCGTGCAAAATTTGGGGCCCCTGGGACCTTTGTAGCAAAATCCCACTCGCCCATTATTTGAATGGGTTGGCCATAATGGGTTCGCGGACACCGCTTCAAAAGGGCCGATCCGCTAGTGGGCGCCATTTTCCTCCTCGACACGACCAACCGAGGCGGCCTGAAAAGTTTGGGGGCCCTACGACCTCGTTCAGGGGTCAAAAGGTCAACAAAGCGACCTCGTCCGCCAAGCCGGTATGCTTTTAAACCTAGCGTGGGACGGCCGCCGTACGGAGACGAAAGGTCGCGGGACCTTGAGATTTGAGATTCCGACTATCCAGGGGCCCCCGGCTCACGGCCCCGAAGCGCGAAATTCTACGACCCTCCCGAAAATCCGCCCCTCCCCCGCCCCGAAATCATTTAAAGGCCTTGTCTGTGTATTAGTTAAAGAGCCTTGAGGGAGAGATTTGCTTCAGAGGCTGAAAACGTCTCGCCTTCACACTAGAGCACGGCGGTTTCGGTGCTCTAGTGCGACCTCGTTCAGGGTCGAAAGGTCAAGAAAAGGGACGAGCACATGTTTTTAATTTTCACTGAATATTTTTGCTGATTTTTTTTAAGGCACTTCCCAAAATCCCAGGAATTCGGCTCTTTGACACGTGCTTACCGAAGGCCCCACGTACTAGCGTTCGACGCCCCGAGGCCCCAACCCCAAATTTAAGGTTTTTATTGACCGAAACAGAATAACTGTCCCACTTCCCAATTACGTAGTGGCCGCCAAATAACAGGTTCCCGGACACAGTGTTTATGGATGCTTTTTCACATTTTATATAAATTTTTATGGATGAAACCACCCGTACCATGCTCGGGGCACTCGGTCGGATGCATTCCACTAAGTTTCAAGCGATTTGGGGCTTTCTGGTACGAACGGGAGCCGAAAGCAAAAAAGCATCCCTCTTGCCAATTACGTAGTGGCCGCCAAATAACGGGTCCGCGGATGCTGCCTTTTCTATGCAAATTAAGCACTCAAACGACTTGAAAATTAGTGGAGCGCGTCCGGCTGAGTGCGCCGAGTACAGTAGAGGTGTTTCAATTCATAAAAATTTATATGAAATCTGAAATAGCATCTATAAAGGCCCTGTCCGGGAACCCGTTATTTGGGGGCCACTGAATACATGGGAACTGGGATGCTTATGTTTTCTGTTTATATCTCGGGAACGCCGAGGGGGAAAATTCTGAAATTCGGGTCAAAGGAAGGTCTCGGGGGCCTCTACCGAACGCGCATGATCGTTGTCCCTATGTCAACATAACACTTCTCCAGGCAATGGAGGAGGCATGTGGAGACACTGACGCTGCTTCCATCTAAGGTTGGATACGCAAGAGAGAATATAGTATGTGACGTGGATGAAGTATTGTGGCTGGACCCAGCCAGGAGGAGAGATGGAGCCTAGAAACACCGAACCGTCTTGCCCACCAACAAACACTTACACAACAAACACATGTTGGGTTTCCATGTTTTATGGTGACATTCCATAGGCATAATGGTTTTTATAGTGTACAAACTGTCTATTCTATCCCCCTACACTAACCTTACCACTAGACCTACCCATGACAGAAAACATTCTGCTATTTTAGATGTTCAGAAAACATCATTCTGTATGATTTATGTATAAGCTTGTTTCCTCATGGGGACTTTAAATATGTCCCCACAAAGTCAAAATGCACTGGTATTACTTTACCTATGGGGACATTTGGTCCCCTACCAGGACACACATACACACCATTTCTTTGGAATATTCACCTTTTTCAAAATTATGCTAGTTTTTTTTGGTTGCTAGGTTTTTTTTTGGTCCAACTACACATGGTTGATGTATTTATTTTCTTTCGTACTGTGCAATACTGTATTCACAACCACAAATGTTTACAGCTTCCTTATTCAACTTACGGAACGAACGCGGTGCCAGTTCCACTTTTTCCGTAAGTTGAATAGGGAAGGTGTAGGACATTTAGCGTAAGCTTTTTGAAGAATACGGAATCGCGTTCTGGTGGAAGCACTTGTGATGCGATCATTTGTACCTATAAAGCATATACATTTTGATTTTTTTTTTAGAAAATGACCAATCGTTTCGCTAGATATTTATTCCTGATTCCTTGTATCATTTAAAGCCCTTTGAAGCTGCACTAAAACTGTAATTTTGACCTTCAGCCGTTTGGAGACCACTGAAGTCCACTATAAGGAGAATAATCCTGGAATGTTTTCATCAAAAACCTTCATTTCGGACCCATTATTCGCCCGATTACCCATTATTTTTCCAAAAGCTAATTATTCGTCCGTCTCCCCATTGGCCCAACCATGGGTGGGCGGGAGGCCACGCCCCCATCCCACGGACCCATTATTTGTCCGATTACCCACTAAATTTACAGGAAGCGCCCCCGGTGGTCCGATGGGGACGCACACCGTCGGTTTGCGCGCGGAGCGCCCCCCGGTGGCCGTTTTCGAAAGTCGCCCCGATCGGTTCGCGCTCTCGATATATCGCGCTCTCGATATATCGTACCATGCTCGGGGCACTCGGTCGGATGCATTCCACTAAGTTTCAAGCGATTTGGGGCTTTCTGGTACGAACGGGAGCCGAAAGCAAAAAAGCATCCCTCTTGCCAATTACGTAGTGGCCGCCAAATAACGGGTCCGCGGATGCTGCCTTTTCTATGCAAATTAAGCACTCAAACGACTTGAAAATTAGTGGAGCGCGTCCGGCTGAGTGCGCCGAGTACAGTAGAGGTGTTTCAATTCATAAAAATTTATATGAAATCTGAAATAGCATCTATAAAGGCCCTGTCCGGGAACCCGTTATTTGGGGGCCACTGAATACATGGGAACTGGGATGCTTATGTTTTCTGTTTATATCTCGGGAACGCCGAGGGGGAAAATTCTGAAATTCGGGTCAAAGGAAGGTCTCGGGGGCCTCTACCGAACGCGCATGATCGTTGTCCCTATGTCAACATAACACTTCTCCAGGCAATGGAGGAGGCATGTGGAGACACTGACGCTGCTTCCATCTAAGGTTGGATACGCAAGAGAGAATATAGTATGTGACGTGGATGAAGTATTGTGGCTGGACCCAGCCAGGAGGAGAGATGGAGCCTAGAAACACCGAACCGTCTTGCCCACCAACAAACACTTACACAACAAACACATGTTGGGTTTCCATGTTTTATGGTGACATTCCATAGGCATAATGGTTTTTATAGTGTACAAACTGTCTATTCTATCCCCCTACACTAACCTTACCACTAGACCTACCCATGACAGAAAACATTCTGCTATTTTAGATGTTCAGAAAACATCATTCTGTATGATTTATGTATAAGCTTGTTTCCTCATGGGGACTTTAAATATGTCCCCACAAAGTCAAAATGCACTGGTATTACTTTACCTATGGGGACATTTGGTCCCCTACCAGGACACACATACACACCATTTCTTTGGAATATTCACCTTTTTCAAAATTATGCTAGTTTTTTTTGGTTGCTAGGTTTTTTTTTGGTCCAACTACACATGGTTGATGTATTTATTTTCTTTCGTACTGTGCAATACTGTATTCACAACCACAAATGCTTACAGCTTCCTTATTCAACTTACGGAACGAACGCGGTGCCAGTTCCACTTTTTCCGTAAGTTGAATAGGGAAGGCGTAGGACATTTAGCGTAAGCTTTTTGAAGAATACGGAATCGCGTTCTGGTGGAAGCACTTGTGATGCGATCATTTGTACCTATAAAGCATATACATTTTGATTTTTTTTTTTAGAAAATGACCAATCGTTTCGCTAGATATTTATTCCTGATTCCTCGTATCATTTAAAGCCCTTTGAAGCTGCACTAAAACTGTAATTTTGACCTTCAGCCGTTTGGAGACCACTGAAATCCACTATAAGGAGAATAATCCTGGAATGTTTTCATCAAAAATCTTCATTTCGGACCCATTATTCGCCCGATTACCCATTATTTTTCCAAAAGCTAATTATTCGTCCGTCTCCCCATTGGCCCAACCATGGGTGGGCGGGAGGCCACGCCCCCATCCCACGGACCCATTATTTGTCCGATTACCCACTAAATTTACAGGAAGCGCCCCCGGTGGTCCGATGGGGACGCACACCGTCGGTTTGCGCGCGGAGCGCCCCCCGGTGGCCGTTTTCGAAAGTCGCCCCGATCGGTTCGCGCTCTCGATATGTCGCTCCGGGGCGCTTCCTGAACCCCCCAATCAAATTTGGACCCCCCCCCCCCGACCTTTCTGGAAAAATCCCACTCGCCCATTATTTGAATGGGTTTGCCGTAATGGGTTCGCGGACGCCGCTTCGACAGGGCCGATCCACTTGGGGGCATCATTTTTCTTCTCGTCACGCCCCCCCGAGTCGGCCTGAAAAGTTTGGGGGCCCCACGACCTCGTTCAGGGGTCAAAAGGTCAAAAAAGCCACCCCGCGTCCCTCCAAAGCAGAGGAAAGAGGGACGGCCCCTGCGCGGAGACGAAAGGTCATGGGACCTTGAGATTTGAGATGCCGACTCTCCAGGGGCCCCCGACTCAGGGCCCCGAAGCGCGAAACTCTACGACGCTACAATTCTTTTCCCTGCGCCCTAGAGCCAGGCGCTTTGGGTATGTCGCTCAGGGGGCCCCCAGGGGCCACCGTGCGAAATGTGGGGCCCCTGGGACCTTTGTAGCAAAATCCCAGTCGCCCATTATTTGCATGGGTTTGCCATAGTGGTTTTGCGGACGCCGCTTCGAAAGGGCCAATCGGCTAGGGGGCACCATTTTTCTTCTCGTCACGATCCCCTGAGGCAGGCGGAAAAGTTTGGTGGCCCTACAACCTCTTTCAGGGGTCGAATGGTCAAAAGCCACCCCGCGTCCCTCCAAAGCAGAGGAAAGAGGGACGGCCCCCGCACGGAGACGAAAGGTTGTGGGACCTTGAGATTTGAGATGCCGACTCTCCAGGGGCCCCCGACTCAGGGCCCCCGACTCAGGGCCCCCGACTCAGGGCCCCGAAGCGCGAAACTCTACGACGCTACAATTCTTTTCCCTGCGCCCTAGAGCCAGGCGCTTTGGGTATGTCGCTCGGGGGGCCCCCAGGGGCCACCGTGCGAAATTTGGGGCCCCTGGGACCTTTGTAGCAAAATCCCACTCGCCCATTATTTGAATGGGTTGGCCATAATGGGTTCGCGGACACCGCTTCAAAAGGGCCGATCCGCTAGTGGGCGCCATTTTCCTCCTCGACACGACCAACCGAGGCGGCCTGAAAAGTTTGGGGGCCCTACGACCTCGTTCAGGGGTCAAAAGGTCAACAAAGCGACCTCGTCCGCCAAGCCGGTATGCTTTTAAACCTAACGTGGGACGGCCGCCGTACGGAGACGAAAGGTCGCGGGACCTTGAGATTTGAGATTCCGACTATCCAGGGGCCCCCGGCTCACGGCCCCGAAGCGCGAAATTCTACGACCCTCCCGAAAATCCGCCCCTCCCCCGCCCCGAAATCATTTAAAGGCCTTGTCTGTGTATTAGTTAAAGAGCCTTGAGGGAGAGATTTGCTTCAGAGGCTGAAAACGTCTCGCCTTCACACTAGAGCACGGCGGTTTCGGTGCTCTAGTGCGACCTCGTTCAGGGTCGAAAGGTCAAGAAAAGGGACGAGCACATGTTTTTAATTTTCACTGAATATTTTTGCTGATTTTTTTTAAGGCACTTCCCAAAATCCCAGGAATTCGGCTCTTTGACACGTGCTTACCGAAGGCCCCACGTACTAGCGTTCGACGCCCCGAGGCCCCAACCCCAAATTTAAGGTTTTTATTGACCGAAACAGAATAACTGTCCCACTTCCCAATTACGTAGTGGCCGCCAAATAACAGGTTCCCGGACACAGTGTTTATGGATGCTTTTTCACATTTTATATAAATTTTTACGGATGAAACCACCCGTACCATGCTCGGGGCACTCGGTCGGATGCATTCCACTAAGTTTCAAGCGATTTGGGGCTTTCTGGTACGAACGGGAGCCGAAAGCAAAAAAGCATCCCTCTTGCCAATTACGTAGTGGCCGCCAAATAACGGGTCCGCGGATGCTGCCTTTTCTATGCAAATTAAGCACTCAAACGACTTGAAAATTAGTGGAGCGCGTCCGGCTGAGTGCGCCGAGTACAGTAGAGGTGTTTCAATTCATAAAAATTTATATGAAATCTGAAATAGCATCTATAAAGGCCCTGTCCGGGAACCCGTTATTTGGGGGCCACTGAATACATGGGAACTGGGATGCTTATGTTTTCTGTTTATATCTCGGGAACGCCGAGGGGGAAAATTCTGAAATTCGGGTCAAAGGAAGGTCTCGGGGGCCTCTACCGAACGCGCATGATCGTTGTCCCTATGTCAACATAACACTTCTCCAGGCAATGGAGGAGGCATGTGGAGACACTGACGCTGCTTCCATCTAAGGTTGGATACGCAAGAGAGAATATAGTATGTGACGTGGATGAAGTATTGTGGCTGGACCCAGCCAGGAGGAGAGATGGAGCCTAGAAACACCGAACCGTCTTGCCCACCAACAAACACTTACACAACAAACACATGTTGGGTTTCCATGTTTTATGGTGACATTCCATAGGCATAATGGTTTTTATAGTGTACAAACTGTCTATTCTATCCCCCTACACTAACCTTACCACTAGACCTACCCATGACAGAAAACATTCTGCTATTTTAGATGTTCAGAAAACATCATTCTGTATGATTTATGTATAAGCTTGTTTCCTCATGGGGACTTTAAATATGTCCCCACAAAGTCAAAATGCACTGGTATTACTTTACCTATGGGGACATTTGGTCCCCTACCAGGACACACATACACACCATTTCTTTGGAATATTCACCTTTTTCAAAATTATGCTAGTTTTTTTGGTTGCTAGGTTTTTTTTGGTCCAACTACAACTGGTTGATGTATTTATTTTCTTTCGTACTGTGCAATACTGTATTCACAACCACAAATGTTTACAGCTTCCTTATTCAACTTACGGAACGAACGCGGTGCCAGTTCCACTTTTTCCGTAAGTTGAATAGGGAAGGTGTAGGACATTTAGCGTAAGCTTTTTGAAGAATACGGAATCGCGTTCTGGTGGAAGCACTTGTGATGCGATCATTTGTACCTATAAAGCATATACATTTTGATTTTTTTTTTAGAAAATGACCAATCGTTTCGCTAGATATTTATTCCTGATTCCTTGTATCATTTAAAGCCCTTTGAAGCTGCACTAAAACTGTAATTTTGACCTTCAGCCGTTTGGAGACCACTGAAGTCCACTATAAGGAGAATAATCCTGGAATGTTTTCATCAAAAACCTTCATTTCGGACCCATTATTCGCCCGATTACCCATTATTTTTCCAAAAGCTAATTATTCGTCCGTCTCCCCATTGGCCCAACCATGGGTGGGCGGGAGGCCACGCCCCCATCCCACGGACCCATTATTTGTCCGATTACCCACTAAATTTACAGGAAGCGCCCCCGGTGGTCCGATGGGGACGCACACCGTCGGTTTGCGCGCGGAGCGCCAACCGGAGGCCGTTTTCGAAAGTCGCCCCGATCGGTTCGCGCTCTCGATATATCGCGCTCTCGATATATCGTACCATGCTCGGGGCACTCGGTCGGATGCATTCCACTAAGTTTCAAGCGATTTGGGGCTTTCTGGTACGAACGGGAGCCGAAAGCAAAAAAGCATCCCTCTTGCCAATTACGTAGTGGCCGCCAAATAACGGGTCCGCGGATGCTGCCTTTTCTATGCAAATTAAGCACTCAAACGACTTGAAAATTAGTGGAGCGCGTCCGGCTGAGTGCGCCGAGTACAGTAGAGGTGTTTCAATTCATAAAAATTTATATGAAATCTGAAATAGCATCTATAAAGGCCCTGTCCGGGAACCCGTTATTTGGGGGCCACTGAATACATGGGAACTGGGATGCTTATGTTTTCTGTTTATATCTCGGGAACGCCGAGGGGAAAATTCTGAAATTCGGGTCAAAGGAAGGTCTCGGGGGCCTCTACCGAACGCGCATGATCGTTGTCCCTATGTCAACATAACACTTCTCCAGGCAATGGAGGAGGCATGTGGAGACACTGACGCTGCTTCCATCTAAGGTTGGATACGCAAGAGAGAATATAGTATGTGACGTGGATGAAGTATTGTGGCTGGACCCAGCCAGGAGGAGAGATGGAGCCTAGAAACACCGAACCGTCTTGCCCACCAACAAACACTTACACAACAAACACATGTTGGGTTTCCATGTTTTATGGTGACATTCCATAGGCATAATGGTTTTTATAGTGTACAAACTGTCTATTCTATCCCCCTACACTAACCTTACCACTAGACCTACCCATGACAGAAAACATTCTGCTATTTTAGATGTTCAGAAAACATCATTCTGTATGATTTATGTATAAGCTTGTTTCCTCATGGGGACTTTAAATATGTCCCCACAAAGTCAAAATGCACTGGTATTACTTTACCTATGGGGACATTTGGTCCCCTACCAGGACACACATACACACCATTTCTTTGGAATATTCACCTTTTTCAAAATTATGCTAGTTTTTTGGTTGCTAGGTTTTTTTGGTCCAACTACACATGGTTGATGTATTTATTTTCTTTCGTACTGTGCAATACTGTATTCACAACCACAAATGCTTACAGCTTCCTTATTCAACTTACGGAACGAACGCGGTGCCAGTTCCACTTTTTCCGTAAGTTGAATAGGGAAGGCGTAGGACATTTAGCGTAAGCTTTTTGAAGAATACGGAATCGCGTTCTGGTGGAAGCACTTGTGATGCGATCATTTGTACCTATAAAGCATATACATTTTGATTTTTTTTTTTAGAAAATGACCAATCGTTTCGCTAGATATTTATTCCTGATTCCTCGTATCATTTAAAGCCCTTTGAAGCTGCACTAAAACTGTAATTTTGACCTTCAGCCGTTTGGAGACCACTGAAGTCCACTATAAGGAGAATAATCCTGGAATGTTTTCATCAAAAACCTTCATTTCGGACCCATTATTCGCCCGATTACCCATTATTTTTCCAAAAGCTAATTATTCGTCCGTCTCCCCATTGGCCCAACCATGGGTGGGCGGGAGGCCACGCCCCCATCCCACGGACCCATTATTTGTCCGATTACCCACTAAATTTACAGGAAGCGCCCCCGGTGGTCCGATGGGGACGCACACCGTCGGTTTGCGCGCGGAGCGCCCCCCGGTGGCCGTTTTCGAAAGTCGCCCCGATCGGTTCGCGCTCTCGATATGTCGCTCCGGGGCGCTTCCTGAACCCCCCAATCAAATTTGGACCCCCCCCCCGACCTTTCTGGAAAAATCCCACTCGCCCATTATTTGAATGGGTTTGCCGTAATGGGTTCGCGGACGCCGCTTCGACAGGGCCGATCCACTTGGGGGCATCATTTTTCTTCTCGTCACGCCCCCCCGAGTCGGCCTGAAAAGTTTGGGGGCCCCACGACCTCGTTCAGGGGTCAAAAGGTCAAAAAAGCCACCCCGCGTCCCTCCAAAGCAGAGGAAAGAGGGACGGCCCCTGCGCGGAGACGAAAGGTCATGGGACCTTGAGATTTGAGATGCCGACTCTCCAGGGGCCCCCGACTCAGGGCCCCGAAGCGCGAAACTCTACGACGCTACAATTCTTTTCCCTGCGCCCTAGATCCAGGCGCTTTGGGTATGTCGCTCAGGGGGCCCCCAGGGGCCACCGTGCGAAATGTGGGGCCCCTGGGACCTTTGTAGCAAAATCCCACTCGCCCATTATTTGAATGGGTTTGCCGTAATGGGTTCGCGGACGCCGCTTCGAAAGGGCCGATCCACTTGGGGGCGCTATTTATCTTCTCGTCACGACCCCCCGTGCGGCCTGAAAAGTTTGGGGGCCCTACGACCACGTTCAGGGGTCAAAGGGTCAAAAAAGCCACCCCGCGTCCCTCCAAAGCAGAGGAAAGAGGGACGGCCCCCGCGCGGAGACGAAAGGTTGTGGGACCTTGAGATTTGAGATGCCGACTCTCCAGGGGCCCCCGACTCAGGGCCCCCGACTCAGGGCCCCCGACTCAGGGCCCCGAAGCGCAAAACTCTACGACGCTACAATTTTTTTCCCTGCGCCCTAGAGCCAGGCGCTTTGGGTATGTCGCTCGGGGGGCCCCCAGGGGCCACCGTGCGAAATTTGGGGCCCCTGGGACCTTTGTAGCAAAATCCCACTCGCCCATTATTTGAATGGGTTGGCCATAATGGGTTCGCGGACACCGCTTCAAAAGGGCCGATCCGCTAGTGGGCGCCATTTTCCTCCTCGACACGACCAACCGAGGCGGCCTGAAAAGTTTGGGGGCCCTACGACCTCGTTCAGGGGTCAAAAGGTCAACAAAGCGACCTCGTCCGCCAAGCCGGTATGCTTTTAAACCTAACGTGGGACGGCCGCCGTACGGAGACGAAAGGTCGCGGGACCTTGAGATTTGAGATTCCGACTATCCAGGGGCCCCCGGCTCACGGCCCCGAAGCGCGAAATTCTACGACCCTCCCGAAAATCCGCCCCTCCCCCGCCCCGAAATCATTTAAAGGCCTTGTCTGTGTATTAGTTAAAGAGCCTTGAGGGAGAGATTTGCTTCAGAGGCTGAAAACGTCTCGCCTTCACACTAGAGCACGGCGGTTTCGGTGCTCTAGTGCGACCTCGTTCAGGGTCGAAAGGTCAAGAAAAGGGACGAGCACATGTTTTTAATTTTCACTGAATATTTTTGCTGATTTTTTTTAAGGCACTTCCCAAAATCCCAGGAATTCGGCTCTTTGACACGTGCTTACCGAAGGCCCCACGTACTAGCGTTCGACGCCCCGAGGCCCCAACCCCAAATTTAAGGTTTTTATTGACCGAAACAGAATAACTGTCCCACTTCCCAATTACGTAGTGGCCGCCAAATAACAGGTTCCCGGACACAGTGTTTATGGATGCTTTTTCACATTTTATATAAATTTTTACGGATGAAACCACCCGTACCATGCTCGGGGCACTCGGTCGGATGCATTCCACTAAGTTTCAAGCGATTTGGGGCTTTCTGGTACGAACGGGAGCCGAAAGCAAAAAAGCATCCCTCTTGCCAATTACGTAGTGGCCGCCAAATAACGGGTCCGCGGATGCTGCCTTTTCTATGCAAATTAAGCACTCAAACGACTTGAAAATTAGTGGAGCGCGTCCGGCTGAGTGCGCCGAGTACAGTAGAGGTGTTTCAATTCATAAAAATTTATATGAAATCTGAAATAGCATCTATAAAGGCCCTGTCCGGGAACCCGTTATTTGGGGGCCACTGAATACATGGGAACTGGGATGCTTATGTTTTCTGTTTATATCTCGGGAACGCCGAGGGGGAAAATTCTGAAATTCGGGTCAAAGGAAGGTCTCGGGGGCCTCTACCGAACGCGCATGATCGTTGTCCCTATGTCAACATAACACTTCTCCAGGCAATGGAGGAGTCATGTGGAGACACTGACGCAGCTTCCATCTAAGGTTGGATACGCAAGAGAGAATATAGTATGTGACGTGGATGAAGTATTGTGGCTGGACCCAGCCAGGAGGAGAGATGGAGCCTAGAAACACCGAACCGTCTTGCCCACCAACAAACACTTACACAACAAACACATGTTGGGTTTCCATGTTTTATGGTGACATTCCATAGGCATAATGGTTTTTATAGTGTACAAACTGTCTATTCTATCCCCCTACACTAACCTTACCACTAGACCTACCCATGACAGAAAACATTCTGCTATTTTAGATGTTCAGAAAACATCATTCTGTATGATTTATGTATAAGCTTGTTTCCTCATGGGGACTTTAAATATGTCCCCACAAAGTCAAAATGCACTGGTATTACTTTACCTATGGGGACATTTGGTCCCCTACCAGGACACACATACACACCATTTCTTTGGAATATTCACCTTTTTCAAAATTATGCTAGTTTTTTTTGGTTGCTAGGTTTTTTTTTGGTCCAACTACACATGGTTGATGTATTTATTTTCTTTCGTACTGTACAATACTGTGTTCACAACCACAAATGCTTACAGCTTCCTTATTCAACTAACGGAACGAACGCGGTGCCAGTTCCACTTTTTCCGTAAGTTGAATAGGGAAGGCGTAGGACATTTAGCGTAAGCTTTTTGAAGAATACGGAATCGCGTTCTGGTGGAAGCACTTGTGATGCGATCATTTGTACCTATAAAGCATATACATTTTGATTTTTTTTTTTAGAAAATGACCAATCGTTTCGCTAGATATTTATTCCTGATTCCTCGTATCATTTAAAGCCCTTTGAAGCTGCACTAAAACTGTAATTTTGACCTTCAGCCGTTTGGAGACCACTGAAGTCCACTATAAGGAGAATAATCCTGGAATGTTTTCATCAAAAACCTTCATTTCGGACCCATTATTCGCCCGATTACCCATTATTTTTCCAAAAGCTAATTATTCGTCCGTCTCCCCATTGGCCCAACCATGGGTGGGCGGGAGGCCACGCCCCCATCCCACGGACCCATTATTTGTCCGATTACCCACTAAATTTACAGGAAGCGCCCCCGGTGGTCCGATGGGGACGCACACCGTCGGTTTGCGCGCGGAGAGCCCCCTAGTGGCCGTTTTTGAAAGTCGCCCCGATCGGTTCGCGCTCTCGATATGTCGCTCCGGGGCGCTTCCTGAACCCCCCAATCAAATTTGGACCCCCCCTGACCTTTCTGGAAAAATCCCACTCGCCCATTATTTGAATGGGTTTGCCGTAATGGGTTCGCGGACGCCGCTTCGACAGGGCCGATCCACTTGGGGGCATCATTTTTCTTCTCGTCACGCCCCCCCGAGTCGGCCTGAAAAGTTTGGGGGCCCCACGACCTCGTTCAGGGGTCAAAAGGTCAAAAAAGCCACCCCGCGTCCCTCCAAAGCAGAGGAAAGAGGGACGGCCCCTGCGCGGAGACGAAAGGTCATGGGACCTTGAGATTTGAGATGCCGACTCTCCAGGGGCCCCCGACTCAGGGCCCCGAAGCGCGAAACTCTACGACGCTACAATTCTTTTCCCTGCGCCCTAGAGCCAGGCGCTTTGGGTATGTCGCTCAGGGGGCCCCCAGGGGCCACCGTGCGAAATGTGGGGCCCCTGGGACCTTTGTAGCAAAATCCCACTCGCCCATTATTTGAATGGGTTTGCCGTAATGGGTTCGCGGACGCCGCTTCGAAAGGGCCGATCCACTTGGGGGCGCTATTTATCTTCTCGTCACGACCCCCCGGTGCGGCCTGAAAAGTTTGGGGGCCCTACGACCACGTTCAGGGGTCAAAGGGTCAAAAAAGCCACCCCGCGTCCCTCCAAAGCAGAGGAAAGAGGGACGGCCCCCGCGCGGAGACGAAAGGTTGTGGGACCTTGAGATTTGAGATGCCGACTCTCCAGGGGCCCCCGACTCAGGGCCCCGAAGCGCGAAACTCTACGACGCTACAATTCTTTTCCCTGCGCCCTAGAGCCAGGCGCTTTGGGTATGTCGCTCGGGGGGCCCCCAGGGGCCCCTGGGACCTTTGTAGCAAAATCCCACTCGCCCATTATTTGAATGGGTTGGCCATAATGGGTTCGCGGACACCGCTTCGAAAGGGCCGATCCGCTAGGGGGCGCCATTTTCCTCCTCGACACGACCAACCGAGGCGGCCTGAAAAGTTTGGGGGCCCTACGACCTCGTTCAGGGGTCAAAAGGTCAACAAAGCGACCTCGTCCGCCAAGCCGGTATGCTTTTAAACCTAACGTGGGACGGCCGCCGTACGGAGACGAAAGGTCGCGGGACCTTGAGATTTGAGATTCCGACTATCCAGGGGCCCCCGGCTCACGGCCCCGAAGCGCGAAATTCTACGACCCTCCCGAAAATCCGCCCCTCCCCCGCCCCGAAATCATTTAAAGGCCTTGTCTGTGTATTAGTTAAAGAGCCTTGAGGGAGAGATTTGCTTCAGAGGCTGAAAACGTCTCGCCTTCACACTAGAGCACGGCGGTTTCGGTGCTCTAGTGCGACCTCGTTCAGGGTCGAAAGGTCAAGAAAAGGGACGAGCACATGTTTTTAATTTTCACTGAATATTTTTGCTGATTTTTTTTAAGGCACTTCCCAAAATCCCAGGAATTCGGCTCTTTGACACGTGCTTACCGAAGGCCCCACGTACTAGCGTTCGACGCCCCGAGGCCCCAACCCCAAATTTAAGGTTTTTATTGACCGAAACAGAATAACTGTCCCACTTCCCAATTACGTAGTGGCCGCCAAATAACAGGTTCCCGGACACAGTGTTTATGGATGCTTTTTCACATTTTATATAAATTTTTACGGATGAAACCACCCGTACCATGCTCGGGGCACTCGGTCGGATGCATTCCACTAAGTTTCAAGCGATTTGGGGCTTTCTGGTACGAACGGGAGCCGAAAGCAAAAAAGCATCCCTCTTGCCAATTACGTAGTGGCCGCCAAATAACGGGTCCGCGGATGCTGCCTTTTCTATGCAAATTAAGCACTCAAACGACTTGAAAATTAGTGGAGCGCGTCCGGCTGAGTGCGCCGAGTACAGTAGAGGTGTTTCAATTCATAAAAATTTATATGAAATCTGAAATAGCATCTATAAAGGCCCTGTCCGGGAACCCGTTATTTGGGGGCCACTGAATACATGGGAACTGGGATGCTTATGTTTTCTGTTTATATCTCGGGAACGCCGAGGGGGAAAATTCTGAAATTCGGGTCAAAGGAAGGTCTCGGGGGCCTCTACCGAACGCGCATGATCGTTGTCCCTATGTCAACATAACACTTCTCCAGGCAATGGAGGAGTCATGTGGAGACACTGACGCAGCTTCCATCTAAGGTTGGATACGCAAGAGAGAATATAGTATGTGACGTGGATGAAGTATTGTGGCTGGACCCAGCCAGGAGGAGAGATGGAGCCTAGAAACACCGAACCGTCTTGCCCACCAACAAACACTTACACAACAAACACATGTTGGGTTTCCATGTTTTATGGTGACATTCCATAGGCATAATGGTTTTTATAGTGTACAAACTGTCTATTCTATCCCCCTACACTAACCTTACCACTAGACCTACCCATGACAGAAAACATTCTGCTATTTTAGATGTTCAGAAAACATCATTCTGTATGATTTATGCATAAGCTTGTTTCCTCATGGGGACTTTAAATATGTCCCCACAAAGTCAAAATGCACTGGTATTACTTTACCTATGGGGACATTTGGTCCCCTACCAGGACACACATACACACCATTTCTTTGGAATATTCACCTTTTTCAAAATTATGCTAGTTTTTTTTGGTTGCTAGGTTTTTTTTTGGTCCAACTACACATGGTTGATGTATTTATTTTCTTTCGTACTGTGCAATACTGTGTTCACAACCACAAATGCTTACAGCTTCCTTATTCAACTTACGGAACGAACGCGGTGCCAGTTCCACTTTTTCCGTAAGTTGAATAGGGAAGGCGTAGGACATTTAGCGTAAGCTTTTTGAAGAATACGGAATCGCGTTCTGGTGGAAGCACTTGTGATGCGATCATTTGTACCTATAAAGCATATACATTTTGATTTTTTTTTTTAGAAAATGACCAATCGTTTCGCTAGATATTTATTCCTGATTCCTCGTATCATTTAAAGCCCTTTGAAGCTGCACTAAAACTGTAATTTTGACCTTCAGCCGTTTGGAGACCACTGAAGTCCACTATAAGGAGAATAATCCTGGAATGTTTTCATCAAAAACCTTCATTTCGGACCCATTATTCGCCCGATTACCCATTATTTTTCCAAAAGCTAATTATTCGTCCGTCTCCCCATTGGCCCAACCATGGGTGGGCGGGAGGCCACGCCCCCATCCCACGGACCCATTATTTGTCCGATTACCCACTAAATTTACAGGAAGCGCCCCCGGTGGTCCGATGGGGACGCACACCGTCGGTTTGCGCGCGGAGCGCCCCCCGGTGGCCGTTTTCGAAAGTCGCCCCGATCGGTTCGCGCTCTCGATATGTCGCTCCGGGGCGCTTCCTGAACCCCCCAATCAAATTTGGACCCCCCCCCCCCCCGACCTTTCTGGAAAAATCCCACTCGCCCATTATTTGAATGGGTTTGCCGTAATGGGTTCGCGGACGCCGCTTCGACAGGGCCGATCCACTTGGGGGCATCATTTTTCTTCTCGTCACGCCCCCCCGAGTCGGCCTGAAAAGTTTGGGGGCCCCACGACCTCGTTCAGGGGTCAAAAGGTCAAAAAAGCCACCCCGCGTCCCTCCAAAGCAGAGGAAAGAGGGACGGCCCCTGCGCGGAGACGAAAGGTCATGGGACCTTGAGATTTGAGATGCCGACTCTCCAGGGGCCCCCGACTCAGGGCCCCGAAGCGCGAAACTCTACGACGCTACAATTCTTTTCCCTGCGCCCTAGAGCCAGGCGCTTTGGGTATGTCGCTCAGGGGGCCCCCAGGGGCCACCGTGCGAAATGTGGGGCCCCTGGGACCTTTGTAGCAAAATCCCACTCGCCCATTATTTGAATGGGTTTGCCGTAATGGGTTCGCGGACGCCGCTTCGAAAGGGCCGATCCACTTGGGGGCGCTATTTATCTTCTCGTCACGACCCCCCGGTGCGGCCTGAAAAGTTTGGGGGCCCTACGACCACGTTCAGGGGTCAAAGGGTCAAAAAAGCCACCCCGCGTCCCTCCAAAGCAGAGGAAAGAGGGACGGCCCCCGCGCGGAGACGAAAGGTTGTGGGACCTTGAGATTTGAGATGCCGACTCTCCAGGGGCCCCCGACTCAGGGCCCCGAAGCGCGAAACTCTACGACGCTACAATTCTTTTCCCTGCGCCCTAGAGCCAGGCGCTTTGGGTATGTCGCTCGGGGGGCCCCCAGGGGCCCCTGGGACCTTTGTAGCAAAATCCCACTCGCCCATTATTTGAATGGGTTGGCCATAATGGGTTCGCGGACACCGCTTCGAAAGGGCCGATCCGCTAGGGGGCGCCATTTTCCTCCTCGACACGACCAACCGAGGCGGCCTGAAAAGTTTGGGGGCCCTACGACCTCGTTCAGGGGTCAAAAGGTCAACAAAGCGACCTCGTCCGCCAAGCCGGTATGCTTTTAAACCTAACGTGGGACGGCCGCCGTACGGAGACGAAAGGTCGCGGGACCTTGAGATTTGAGATTCCGACTATCCAGGGGCCCCCGGCTCACGGCCCCGAAGCGCGAAATTCTACGACCCTCCCGAAAATCCGCCCCTCCCCCGCCCCGAAATCATTTAAAGGCCTTGTCTGTGTATTAGTTAAAGAGCCTTGAGGGAGAGATTTGCTTCAGAGGCTGAAAACGTCTCGCCTTCACACTAGAGCACGGCGGTTTCGGTGCTCTAGTGCGACCTCGTTCAGGGTCGAAAGGTCAAGAAAAGGGACGAGCACATGTTTTTAATTTTCACTGAATATTTTTGCTGATTTTTTTTAAGGCACTTCCCAAAATCCCAGGAATTCGGCTCTTTGACACGTGCTTACCGAAGGCCCCACGTACTAGCGTTCGACGCCCCGAGGCCCCAACCCCAAATTTAAGGTTTTTATTGACCGAAACAGAATAACTGTCCCACTTCCCAATTACGTAGTGGCCGCCAAATAACGGGTTCCCGGACACAGTGTTTATGGATGCTTTTTCACATTTTATATAAATTTTTATGGATGAAACCACCCGTACCATGCTCGGGGCACTCGGTCGGATGCATTCCACTAAGTTTCAAGCGATTTGGGGCTTTCTGGTACGAACGGGAGCCGAAAGCAAAAAAGCATCCCACTTGCCAATTACGTAGTGGCCGCCAAATAACGGGTCCGCGGACGCTGCCTTTTCTATGCAAATTAAGCACTCAAACGACTTGAAAATTAGTGGAGCGCGTCCGGCTGAGTGCGCCGAGTACGGTAGAGGTGTTTCAATTCATAAAAATTTATATGAAATCTGAAATAGCATCTATAAAGACCGTGTCCGGGAACCCGTTATTTGGGGGCCACTGAATACATGGGAACTGGGATGCTTATGTTTTCTGTTTATATCTCGGGAACGCCGAGGGGGAAAATTCTGAAATTCGGGTCGAAGGAAGGTCTCGGGGGCCTCTACCGAACGCGCCCTCCCCCGAGGTCCTGGGCCCCGGGGTCCTGGAGTTACGGGCGCTCAAAGGTTTGGCATTTTTGCCTTATATCTCGGGAACCCAGCGGCCCCGGAGCTCGGGGAGGGGCTCGTTGGAAAGGTCGAACGAGCCCAACCCCGAGGTCGGGGGCCCCCGGGTTCGGGAGCTAGAGCCCTCGAAAGTTCGGGACCCCGCGATCCGCCAGGGGGGGTCCCGGGGGCCCGCGACGGATGTGTTCAGGTCGTGGGCCAGAGGGGAGTTTTTGACCAAAGTTTGAGCGCTCTGGGGCTTTGCGTTCCCGAGTTATGAGCAAAAGTTGGTTGAGAATAGAGCTTTTCTATGGGGGCCGCCATTTTGAAAAGCGCCGGATCGTTTTGGTCGAATACCTCCGCGGAGACGCGGCGGATCGTCCTGAAATTTGAACCGTGTGTAGAGCTCGACTAGACGGTTCGAACGAGACCGGTGCTGCTAGGGTAGCTTCACGGGTCCCGGAGTTACGGGCGTTTTTCCACCAAAACTTTAAAAATTAATATCTCGGGAACGCAGTGGCCCCGGAGCTCATGGAGGGTCTCGTTTGAAAGGTCTCGAGGGGCCCCGTCGAACGCGAGGTCCTGGGCCGTGGGGTTCGGGAGTTACGAGCGGTCAAAAGTTTGGCTATTCCCGCTTATATCTCGGGAACGCCTTGAACGCCTCGAACGAGCCCATCCCCGAGGTCGGGGGCCTCCGGGTTCGGGAACTAGAGCCGAAAACACAAAGTTCCCAATTATGTAGTGGCCGCCAAATAACGGGTCCACAGACACTGCCTTTTCTATGCCAATTAAACATTCAAATGACTTAGAAAGTAGATGAATCTGTTCGGTTGCGTGTGCTTAGTACAGTTAGAGTGTTTTAATCCATAAAAACTGATATTAAATGTGAAATATCATCTATAAACACTGTAGATGAGAAGAGTGATGCAATACTCCTTCCAATTTCCCATCCCTTTGAACTGAGGTTGGATCCAATTTCCCATCCCTTCATTTCCCATCCCTGATTGGTTGACCTTTTCCTCAATCCTCTTTCCCATCCCTTTGAACTGAGGTTGGATCCAATTTCCCATCCCTTCATTTCCCATCCCTGATTGGTTGACCTTTTCCTCAATCCTCTTTCTCATCCCTTTGAACTGAGGTTGGACCTGAAAAGATTATAAAAGGCTCCTGCCCGGACAATCTTTGTCATTCATTTACACTTTTTTCACTTGCACCACACGCTACATCACCTCACACCCTCGCCTATACATTTGCACCACGGTCGTTGACGCCTTCCGCACTTTCATTTCACGCGCTTTATCAGTCGATTATTATTAGATATTATATATATATATTATTGCTATATATTTTTTTATTAATTTTATTTTATTTTATAATTATTTTCTTATTATTGTTATTGCTATAAATAATGCCTTCCAGCGACTGTCCGCTTTGTTTCCGTGGCTACAGCCAGCTGAGCCAGCACCTGGTGGTGAGCCATGGAGTGAGAAATAAGGAGGAGAGGAAGCTGCTGCTGGCTATTCCGTCCGGGAGGGTGGACGTCTGCAAGGGCACCTGCCCCCTTCCAGCCTGCGGCAAGTTCACTTCCCGGATGGACCGACACCTGGCTTCCCACACCGAGGTCACGGCCGCAGTCCGCCGGCAGGCCATCGAGACCCTCAAGAGGAACAAAATCATTGAGGGTCTCGCCAATCTGCAGGCCAGCAACCCGGCTGTTGCCATGATCTCCAGCCTGGACCTGCAAGGGGTGGAGGATATGGAGGACCCCATCACTGCTTTGGACGAGGAGGAGACGGGGGAGGAGGTGAGGCCCTGTGATAACCCCAGCTGCCGGAAGGACCGGGACGAGCGAGACGACCTCCGCAAGCAGGTGGAAACCCTGAGCGAGGTGCTTAGGCAGGTGACTCGCCACTGCCGCCTGCTGAAGAAGAGGTTGCGGGGCGCCCCCTCCAGCCAGCTCGCCCGGGTGACCGGCAGGCTGCTTTCTTCCCTTCGCTCCCCCAAGGAGGGAGAGGCGGAGGAAGACGAGCCCCTGGCCCTCCCCTTGGAGGAACCAGCCTGCCAGGACCAGGATCCCCAGGACCCCGCCCCCCAGCCGGCGGCTAAGGCCTCGACCTCCTCCTCTCAGCAGGAGAAGCACCCCTTCCCGGACCACGTGGCCGCTCTGAGTGAGTACCGCGCTCTGTCGCTTCTCCCTGTCTCGCTCTGCGGCCTTGGTTGTTCTGACCCCATTGTTCTTGTGTGTTTTCTTTTCGCAGACGTCCTCCTCGAGGAGTACCGCGGCCACCAGGAGGGCGCGGATCCCGGACCGAGGCTGGTCAACAACGTGGCCTCTAAAATTTACCGAATCCGCCACTTCATTGGCTACATGGCGGCGGGGCAGACCGACCTGGCCAGCCTGGGGTTCCTCAATCAGACGGCGAGGATGCGGTCTTGGCTGAACAGTCTAAATCAGGCCAAGATCGCGGAGCCGACTGTTCACCACTACCTGAAGAACGTCGCCCAGTTCCTGGCCTATGTGGCAGAGACCCCGCCGCCCACCTGCCGACTCTCCCGGACAGTCATGGTCGGACTGAACCGGGAGATAAAGAACATGATCCGGTCTGTGCGGCGGAGAGTGAAGGTGCATGAGGTGAAGGTGAAGCAGGCCAAGGAGGGCCGCCTCATCCCCAAGGCCACTCTCCGCCAGTGTGTCGCCTCCGCCAAGGCCGCCATCCCTGATATTCTGGGTAAGTTTTTGCCTCCTCTCACCTCTCCAACCTCCCACACGCCTTAACACTTAACGCTTCTCCCTCTTTTCTTGCAGCCCGTCTCCGAGAGACGGCCGACAGGACGCTCCAGTGGTCCTTCTACGGACACCTCACCGCCTACTTTGCCTGCATATACGGCCATCGCGGTGGGGTGTTTCAAAACATGACCATTGGGGAGGTGGAGGCGGCCCAGGCCGGATCTAAGGAGGGGTGCTTCATCATCAACGTGAGTGGTTTTATTTCTCTCTATCTCTCTCTCTCTGCATGGTTCTCCCTCTTACGCCGCTCGCTTGTCTCTGTTTCCGCAGATTTCGTCTCACAAGACCAACCAGGCCTTCGGGGCGGCCCAGCTGGCGTTGAGTGCGGAGGAGTACGGATGGATGAAGGACTTCCTGGAGTTGAGGCCCTACTTGGTGGGGGGTGACAACCCACACTACTTTTTTTTTTACATCTAAGCCCAGCTCATGCAAAAACCTGAATCAGTATTTTCAGGAAGCATGGGCTGGGATGGGCCTCCCAGGGAGTCCGACCTTTACAGACATCCGTACGTCCATCGCCACCCACGTAAGCGTGCCCCCACGGATTTCTGCCATGTGAGTTTCTGACGTGCGTGTGTTTGTTGTTTCTAACTATGCTTTCCTCTGTCCGCACAGGCCAAGAACTCGCACAGCCCCGGGGATCGGCACAAGGTGGCACAGTTCATGTGCCACGACACCTCCACGGCTGATCGCTTTTACGCCCTCAATTTGGACGCCAAGCAGGCGGCCGAACACCGCCGCCTGTTTGAAGCAGCCGTGGAGGGTGAGGAAACCACCCCGGAGTCCCCGAAGGCCAAAAAGAGGTCGGCGAAGGGGCAGCCAAAGCCGAAACCCGCCGCCAGTCCGCCGACCTCCTCCAGCCCGTCGCCCTCTGGCAGCCCATCGGGGGATCCCGACCCGAGGGAATCCGCTTCCGTAAGTCCGTCTTCTCACGGGGGGCTCGTTTAACCGTTTGTGCGACGAGTAGGTGTGTTTGCTGACTCTTTGCCTTTCTCGTTTTTTTCAGGAGGAACCTAGGCCGTCTAAGCCACGGCAGAAGGTGGTCACGCCCAGGAAGAGGTTCCCTCGGGTACAGCAGTCCCCATTGAAGAGGATGATACTCATGAGGGTGGCGAATTATTTTTACGTTTTTATATTGTTCCATTTTTTTTTTTATTTTGTTCAATAAATGTGTTCAAAGTTCCTACTGTCATGTCTTTTTTTGATGCAAAACACATTTCTTATACACATTTACTTAAAAAAAAAAAAATGAGGGCAAAATAATACTGACCAAAAAAAAAAAAACGAAAAAAAAAAAATTATAATAATAAAAAAAAATATTTTAATTAAAAGTGGGCGGGGCATTTTTGATTAGTGGGCGTTCCTTGTTCATGGACAGGTGATTAGTTGTCATGGTAATTAACAAGGGCTGCTATTGGTTAAAAAAGGGGGGTATAAGGACCTCCATTTTGTGGATCTCATTACTGATGCTGAGTCATCAAGAAAGGTGAGATAATCTGTCATATTATTCTTAATTTATGCAGTTAAGTGTTATTATAAATGGCACGTTTGTACATTTTTCGACCTCTATTGGTACAGTTGGGGTTAGTTCACCAGTACACACTGCTCATAAAGCTTTATCGTGAGATTCTTATGAATTATAATCTATATATATATATATTTTTCGGCCTAAACCTGACCATCCAGGTGAGTTATTTAAGCCCAAGGTCCTGGAAGGTCACTGCAATAAAACAAGTAAAAAACATTTAAAATAATGATAATGGGTTCACGGACATGGTGTTTTTAACCTTTTCTGAAAAATTATTTTGATGAAACCTATTTACCTGCACTCAGCAGGCCCCCCCGAGTCAGCAGATACAAGTTTGGTCGCAAAATTCCACCGTCCGCGAACCCGTTATTCGGTTCAATGGAATAAACCTAACATGGGATCTCCGTATCTCGGCTCAGGAAGGGTCTAGCGCCACCAAACTTGCGCTCCTGTCTACGTCTTAGCGCCCTCTATCAGAATCCTGAGTTTCGAGAAGATTGAAGAAACTTTATTTTTCAACCGAAAAAATCTATAAACCCCTTTGAGGTTTTTGACCGAAATTTTTCGAGTTTCTCCGATCTTCCCGAAACTCTGGATTCTGATAGGGGGCGCTGAGACGTAGACAGGAGCGCAAGTCCTGACTCTCTAGACCTCTTTGGGGCTGAGATATGGAGATCCCACTTTCAGTTTATTCCATTGTACCGAATAATGGGTTCGCGGACGGCGGAATTTTACGACGAAACTTGGTGCTACGGACTCGGGGGCACCTGCCGAGTGCAGTAAAATAGTTTTTATCAAGACAGTAACTACGGTTCAATTTGTTGAATGATAATGGTTTAACTGGTTAGTGAACAATCATCGCAGTGGCCCCGTAAAGTGATCCCAATGCAACTGCAGTGTTCAAAATGGGGCAACAAGTCATTTGCCAAATATAGTGGGTAATCGGGCAAATAATGCGACTTTTTTCTAAGAAAGCGCGTTATGACGAATGTAGCGACTTGTTAACCTGACCTAGCTTCCGAGACCCCCTAGTACTACTGCACGAACGCGAGATCTTGCTTTCCTGCCACAGGCGCACCTCTGTGGTTCAGCAGCGCATTCAGTTGAGGATGTGCGCTCTGTCAGAGAACAAATAAAACAGATACCATTGCTTCTAACCTGAGTGATCATTTATGTGTACATATAGCCAAAATCACAGCAAATGTCTTTATCTTATGTGTATGGTGATTTTGTCAAACAACATCTCGATCAGGATTTTGTGCTGATTTGACATGTCAGGGCTCGACATTAATGCTTGTCAATTAACGTAGTCCTGGATTTTTTGAAGGGGCAAGTGAAAAAGAATTTTAAGGACCTGATTAAAATGTCAATTGCCAAAAAAAAAAACACAACAACAACTTGGGAATCACCAAAACGTGAGAATGACTGATTTTATTACATTTAGTGTAAGTGGTGATCCATAGTGGATAATAATAAGCTGTATAATGTACTGACGGTAACAAGGTTGCGCTGTTGAGGCTCGCGCAGCATCTCGAGGAGAAATGGAAACATGCGCGAAGCACACAAAAAAAGAAACTCAGTTAAACATATACTGCGGTAAAAATTTATTTTTTATAACTTGATACTGGTAAGCAAAATCACACGACCAATAATGCTGTTTTCCTAAATAGGATACCATCATGGTTAAAAATGTGACACTGATTTCATACAACAGTTTAATTAACAAGTAGTTAATATTAAGTCACTTACATTTTAGAAGGAACATTTACTTGTACAAGTGAATGACAGATTTACGCGTGTCCACATGACAAGGCATAATGTTGAGCCCTGTATGCAATCTTAATGGGCCGTGTTTCAGTCACCATTTCATATTGTCTGACAACAAAAACAGAAAAATATGTAGATGAAACAATTTTATTGGGAATTTGGCTGTATTAAAATATATTATGTGAGCAAAAGGGTAGCAGCAGAGAAGCAAACAAATGTAAAGGGCTGACACTTGGCTGAATGCGAATGCAACAGTGACATGATGAATATTCTAATTGCCGTATGTCGTCATCTATCGACATTTAGCGACATATTTATATATTGATGAAACCTGTAGAAACCCTGAGACATGCGGGGGGAAAAATAAACTTGCACGTTTTATTAATCGTTCGCTTTAGTTGAGACATGAGGACATTTTTTCGTCCCTGTGTTTTAATTCCACTGTAGTTAAATTGTGGCTACCTTTTAGCCTATTTTTTCATGTCTTTGTTTTTCAAATCATAAGAATTAATTAATTACGGTGGCCGAGAGAGGTCAACGCGCTGCAACTGAGGAAAACACATGCAAACAGAAAAAACACCAGCAAATAAAGAAAACATCTTCATCAATTTGACAACACGTGTGCTGCAAAAGTCCACAACACACCCAAATACAGAAATGCGCTGCAAAAGTTCACAACAACATACAAAAACGCGCTGCAAATACTCACAACACAACCAAATACAAAAACGCACTGCAAATACTCGCAACACAACCAAATTCAAAAACGTGCTGCAAAAGTTCACAACAAAATACAAAAACGTGCTGCAAATACTCAAAACACAACCAAATACAAAAATGCGCTGCAAAAGTTCCTAACAAAATACAAAAACGCAATGCAAATACTCCCAACACAACCAAATACAAAAACGCGCTGCAAAAGTTCACAACACAACCAAATACAAAAACGCACTGCAAATACTCGCAACTCAACCAAATACAAAAACGCGCTGCAAAAGTTCACAACAAAATACAAAAATGCGCTGCAAAAGTTCACAACAAAATACAAAAATGCGCTGCAAATACTCACAACACAACCAAATACAAAAATGCGCTGCAAATACTCACAACACAACCAAATACAAAAATGCGCTGCAAATACTCACAACACAACCAAATACAAAAACGCGCTGCAAAAGTTCACAACACAACCAAATACAAAAACGCACTGCAAATACTCGCAACTCAACCAAATACAAATACGCGCTGCAAAAGTTCACAACCAAATACAAAAACACGCTGTAAAAGTTCACAACCAAATACAGAAACGCATTGCAAAAGTTCACAAAAAAATACAAAACCACGCTACAAATACTCACAACACAACCAAATACAAAAACCCGCTGCAAAAGTTCACAACCAAATACAAAAACGTGCTGCAAATACTCACAACACAACCAAATACAAAAACGCGCTGCAAAAAAGTTCACACCAAAATACAAAAACGCACTGCAAATACAACACAACCAAATTCAAAAACGTGCTGCAAAAGTTCACAACAAAATACAAAAACGTGCTGCAAATACTCACAACACAACCAAATACAAAAACGCACTGCAAATACTCGCAACACAACCAAATTCAAAAACGTGCTGCAAAAGTTCACAACAAAATACAAAAATGCGCTGCAAATACTCACAACACAACCAAATACAAAAACGCGCTGCAAAAGTTCCTAACAAAATACAAAAACGCAATGCAAATACTCCCAACACAACCAAATACAAAAACGTGCTGCAAAAGTTCACAACACAACCAAATACAAAAACGCACTGCAAATACTCACAACTCAACCAAATACAAAAACGCGCCGCAAAAGTTCACAACAAAATACAAAAATGCGCTGCAAATACTCACAACACAACCAAATACAAAAATGTGCTGCAAAAGTTCCTAACAAAATACAAAAACGCAATGCAAATACTCCCAACACAACCAAATACAAAAACGCGCTGCAAAAGTTCACAACACAACCAAATACAAAAACGCACTGCAAATACTCACAACTCAACCAAATACAAAAACGCGCTGCAAAAGTTCACAACAAAATACAAAAATGCGCTGCAAATACTCACAACACAACCAAATACAAAAATGCGCTGCAAATACTCACAACACAACCAAATACAAAAACGCGCTGCAAAAGTTCACAACACAACCAAATACAAAAACGCACTGCAAATACTCGCAACTCAACCAAATACAAATACGCGCTGCAAAAGTTCACAACCAAATACAAAAACGCGCTGTAAAAGTTCACAACCAAATACAGAAACGCATTGCAAAAGTTCACAAAAAATACAACACAACCAAATACAAAAACGCGCTGCAAAAGTTCACAACCAAATACAAAAACGTGCTGCAAATACTCACAACACAACCAAATACAAAAACGCGCTGCAAAAAAGTTCACACCAAAATACAAAAACACGCTGCAAATAGGCATACTCACAATGCACATACAATCAGGATGTTAAGATAAACAAAAAAACTCACCTTTCAGGCCATTGCCACACCACTGAAGAGTAAACAGTGAACAATAAGTGGTCCCAGCCAGGTTCGTCACTTGGTGTTGGTGTTCCCATTAAACATTTTCGTTGTGGTCTGTGCCAGTCCCAGGACAAACGACTTAGGGGGGGCTGTTAAAATTCTCAGGGAGGCTTAAGTAAAAAAAAAAATGTATTATTATTAATAAATAATAATTTATTTAGTAATTTACTTGATTTTATTATCACAGGATGGGCGTGAGTGAAATGTAAATCGTCCATCATTTTGTGAGCAATTGTTGATGAAGACAAATGTCACATCACAATATTGGAATTGTTTGCGTTTTAAACCATTAAGGCAAGTCAGTGGATATCACACAAGCAATGTGCAAACTTTGCGCTAGAGTTATGCTGGTGAAGAAATCTCAAATCCCAGTCAATTGTTCACTGCAGAAAGTGAAACTAAAAACTGAGCGATGAGAGCTCTACTTCAACATGTTCTGATAACGGCATATTTATTTTCTTAATATTTCTCTTGTGGCCATACGTTGTGAAAAAAAAATGAGAAGAGATGTAGGCTATTTTTTTTTTTTTTTTCTATTTTTAGCTAATCTAACATCTTAGTGCAGCGTGTCTGTTATGTGGTGATGTGCTATGAAATAAAAGTAGCCTAATCATCATCATCATCATCATCATTATCATTCAAATCATTGCAGAGGGAGGCTTGCTTGAGATTGCCAGGCCTGGTCTGTGCTATTTGCAGCGTGTTTTTGTATTTGGTTGTGTTGTGAACTTTTACAGCGCGTTTTTGTATTTGGTTGTGTTGTGAGTATTTGCAGCATGTTTCTGTATTTGGTTCCAATCTTAATTTAAAACAATACATTTATTTTACAATAAAGGTTGATTTAAAAGCATTTATTTTCCAATTGGCCTAAAATCCATGTCTGTGAGAGAGAAAAAAACTAAGCACTTAAAACTTATTTGTAAAACTCTGGTATCCCCTTAATTCTTTCCCCACCATTGTCGAAATTTTTCGGCTTTCCGTGTTTTCAATGTTAAATGGTAGGAGACGCTATTAAGCATCTTCTGAAAGAGTACTGAAACTCCTGATCAAAACACAGGAGAAGAAGAAGCAGAAACAAGCGATAGCATATATAATTAGTTGCATTTGTAAAATAACGTGATCATCAACATTGAAACAGCATATAAATCAAAACTGTAAAACTTTACCCAATGAAATGTCAAACCAGGATAAGGTATAGGAATGTGCAAGCTTTGGGGGTGTTGATGGACTCAAACTGCTCTATTTATGTTTTGATCATTGTTGTGAATCCATCTGATCCAGTTGTAGTCTTTGACAAAATTTTCAGCTTTTTGCTCCAAATTATGATTTTTATTAAACTTACCCATAATAAAATGTTGAAAAAATAAAATGCATTAAAAAAAAATGCATGAAGCTAGAAAAAAGCAGAGGGTCTGTTTGTTCTTTTGATATATTGCATGTTCAAATATTCGTACAACTAAATATTTTGGGGGCCATGAAACTTTTGTGAAAATGATCAAAAATGCTGGAAAAGATGTTGTAACATTTTTTTTTTTCCTTGAAAAATTAGTTTTGGACATATAAGGTAATAAAAAAAAACCTTAAAGTAACTACAAATTAGCATGTAAAGCAAATATCTTAAAAAAAAAAAAAAAATCTGTGCAGAGCTTGCCCCCGCCCCACACAATGTTCTAACCTTTTTTCCTCCTTACCTGTTTTCATCCCTTACCCTTTATCTAATTCCTTTTGAATTAAGGTGTCAACTACTTTAGGTTCTTTTATAGAAGACGGATTTTTACACACGCGAGTACCAGGGGAAAGAAAACTTAGACCTGTCAAAAATCTTTCTATGAGCCCAATGATAAGAAATTAACAAAACATCTGTTAGGGTAGGAAGGTAAATTATTATAAAGTTTGTAAACGGTGATAGGCATTAATGGATGTTTATTCGTTGTTTCGAAGACTGGGTTGGAGGTGCTTTGAACTTGCGAGGACAAACAGCTCTAGGGTGACTATAGCAACAGATATCACAGAAATGCAGAAATTTACACTTAAGGTAAGGACACACAGATTCGTTGAAATTAATTCATATAGGAATACTAGAGCCTTCTAAATTTCTTGCTTTGCTTGGTAAACAGGCAGAGATCTTGACCCTGGAGTTTGGTTTGAGGGGCAGACCGGCTTTCTTGAGACGTTTCATAAGCAGTTCAAGGACATAAGTTTTCAGAATGAGAAAAAGAGATGCAGACAGAGCAAGAAATAGTGTGGTTGATGATTATGTGTGTCCATGCCACGCTTTCGTTGCATTGGTTTGTATGGCAATGACGTTGCGTTGGTAGGCATTCGCCAAAAACAACAACAGGTTTGCAATACAGATGTTGTTTACAACATGACATTGTGTAGCCACCGCACACTGGACTGCTGCGTCTTCTGAGGCAGCGGCAGAAACATAGGAGACTGGTATGCATTGCTTTATTCTGCGCTGTCATCTCTGATTTCAACCGGATATGAAAACAAAAATTGGATTTGGACTGATAGTCTGAACATAGCCTTAGGGTTTTTGTTCTCCCATAAAAAATCCATAACATTTTTTTTTACTCTTTTTTTTTCTACCCATTTTGGCATTGAAACCACTGATAAAATGTAGTTAACTAATAAAAATGATAGTTAACATTAAAACATTCACTACTAAAATTTGCCCTTTCAAATTCAAAACTCTTATTTTTTTATAATTTTTTTCATTTCATTTTTCACCTGTCAAGACTTGGCATTGATCACTCTCTGTCCTTTATTTTTTGTTTTTGTTTTCTCTTGCAGTGACGTACAGAAGCACGCATGAGTCTGTTATATTGATGTGCAAACAAATCATGTATGAGTGCTCTCGACACACTGATTGCACTTTGTATTTATGCACAGACACGTTGTTTTCACACACATTCAGGATAATGTTTGGATTTGTCCTGTGTATGTTGCTGTGTACTTTAGTATATATGCAGGTCAAGACGGTTGGTTTAGGTTTTTTTGGCATCTCCATGTGGTCCTGTTCAGTATCACAACTTGACTTGTCTAAAATGTAAACAAGCTCTTTGCTGTTGCACACACTATACACTGTGAATTCTGAAACGTTTTTTTTTTTTTTTTTGCTGTGATTTTTTTTTTATGGGTGCTTTGGTGTACATAAATGTAAACTTTAAATGTAAATTTACAGTTTTGTGAAAATCACACTTCAATCTGATGGTTTACTTTGCTGGATATAGGCAATGATGGCAAAATGGACGCGTTAAACAAGATAAATGGTATATGCTTAATTTCACGATAAGTGTGTGATTAATCGCGATTAAGGGTGCACGATTAAAAAAAAAAAAAAAAAAAAAAAAATCTATTGACAGCCCTAATTTCTATATATCTTTTGTCACTTTTTAAAATTATCCCTAAAACCAAAAATGTTTTAAAATGGCAAATAAAAAGTAACGTTCCACTATGTCAAAAGCTCTGTGAAGTCTAAACGTATCACATATCCCTTCCTATTGTATTCTTTTAAAATGCTCATTATGTCTCTTATACTACTTGTCATATTGGCTATATCCCTCACTGTCACCCCATAAGCATGGTTTGCCTCAATTATTTTTGGTAAAACATTCTTTAATCTAATAGCTAAAATCTTTAAATCAGCATTCAGCATTGTGATCAGCCATATAGTTCTTTAAACTCCTTTTGTTACCTTTTTTAAATTTTTTTTTTTTTTTTTTATAAATCAACTTCATTAGTCCCAAACTTAGTCGCTCTAACTCTGAAATATTTCATCATACACTTCTTTTAAGATCTGACTTATTTTCTCTTTGAAAATCGTATAAAATTCATTTACTTGTACATCTATTCCCAGACTTTTTTTCTATCGCTTGTATTATCTCTTCTTCCTTTGTTTCCTTATCGGTCTCTTTTATCCTCTTCTACTCTCGCTTTGATATGGTGCGATAAGTAATGTTTCTTTTCCTCTTCTATCCCCTCATTTCTAAACAAATCTATTTTTGTTAATTCTTTTATTGTTTCTGCTCTTCCTTTTCTTGTTTCTAGAGCAAAGAAAAACTATGTACATTTTCCCCCTTCCATTTTATATTTAGCTCTGCTTTTTAATCTTGCCCCTTGATATTTTTCTTCATTTTTTTAAGCTTCTCTTCTAACTCTGTTACTTTTTTTAATCCACTTTTCACATTTTCATCTTATGATCACTAAAGCCAATATCCTTGTAAAGAATATCCTCTACATAATAATCTATATCTCTTGTACTTTACCAAATTACCAACCAAACTTCTAGTAAATTCTCTTTTTTTCAATTCTCTCCCTCCACACATCAATCATATTTAATACATATACTATTATTACTGGTTTTTCTATTATACCTCTAATAATGTTTTCAAAATATAATTTTTTTTTCTTTCTTCTGCAGGTGCACGAACATTCATTAAATCTACCTGTTGATATATTGCTGTGCCTTCTCTTCTTCCTCTTCGCTCTGCATCCAGCATTCACATTTGTTTAGTGTTTTAAAGCAGTCTGGGCACTTCACTGTGCTGCATTCCCGTGACCACGCTCCTCGCATGTGTAGCACTTAAAATGTGGACAGTCTTTAAGGACATGTTCCAAGCTCATACACAATGGCAAGTTGTAACCTGCTGATTGTTTATCACCCGAAAATACTGAGTTCCCTCTGCTGTCTCACAACGTTTGCTGTATGGGAGTGACGCCACTTCTCTTTAATGAACCTTGTTCCATCTTCCATATCCGTACCTGGATAGCATCTCCTCTTCACAGTTGAGACAGGGATAACTCCCTATCCCTCCAGTTTTCCTATGATGTCGTCGTCGTCCTCCAGGTAAACAGGCAAATGCATACTCCACAAACTCCGTCTTGCAACTTCTTCACTTTGCATGCTTGTCAATTAATATCCAGTCCATTTAAAATCAGTTATATGATTGTAAGACTGCATAAATTAGGTCAGCCGGAACCGGGAACACTTCCCATAACACCTAATGTACTTCTTACATCATATGAAGAATGGCATCTAAGATTAAGATTAGTCTTTCTGTTTATCCCGAGGTTTACGGTAGTCAGCCGGATCCGAGCCGTATCTAAAGCAGATGTAGGACCTGCGCCTAAACAAGACCACAACACATCCCTGAAGTGTGAAAAGAGATTGTGTCAACTAGACAATCCCCTGTGAAGGCCTCATCGACACGACAGCCAGTGGCAAAGCTCCTCAACAAACCCGTCTCCATACCGGCATGATGAATCCAATCTTCAACCAGATGGAACTGGATTAAATATTTTGACTGTTGCGATCCCAGTCTGACTTCTGATCTGTATTCCTGCCTGAATCATAATCATGCACTGTTCATTTGTTGTCCAGAGGAGAACTGCCCCCCCAACTGAGCCTGGTTTCTCCCAAAGTTTTTTTCTCCATTCTGTCACCTGTTGGAGTTTGGGTTCCTTGTCGCCTCTGGCTTGCTTGGTCGCGTTGATTGTTGAATACACTTGATATTCAACAATGTTTTTGATCTGCCTGCATCGACATCATTGTATGCGAACTGAACAGAGCTGGACGATGACATCGCTGTTTTCTCCAGAGCTGCTGTATAGATAAATGAACTAAATTAATAACTAATGATTTTTACAACAGAATGAATTAATACTGAACTTACTTAAGCTGGATAATGACACTATTTTCTTCTAGAGCTGCTGTACAGCCAAAATTATGTTCCTTCTATCGCTGTAAAGCTGCTTTGAAACAATCTGCATTGTAAAAAGTGCTATATAAATAAAGGTGACTTGATTGCCAGTTGTTCACTGAACAATCAGTCATATCCATACATATAAACAGATGCTACATCACTAGGCTATCGTAAACAATAGCTATATTGATGATCGATTCAAACAGCAATCAGCCTCCAACAGCAATTGTTTGGAGGCTATACATAAACAATTATCGCAATGATGGCCAATCTTTCAGGCAAAAGACAGCATTTAGACAAACAATCAATTTTCTCAATACATACACAGACATTCTGCTAATGGCGTCCGCCTATACAGAACGAGCATTGCTATGATTCTGACAATGACTTCACTCTTTGAGCCATTCTCTTCCTCGCTGCTTCTCTAACACGTCCCCATGAGGGAAATAAGACGTTTTTGGGCGACAAGGATTTGTTTTTTTAAGCAAGTGAAGGGTCTGAGATGCGGAAGAACAACAGTGACAGGTGCATCTGTCATATAAGCTCTGTTTTTTGAATGGTCGAGACAGATGTATGTCTGTACTATTGTGCACACATGCGGAAGATAAACAGCACACACATTGTTGGAATTGTCTTGGAATTGGCTAAAAGTTTTGTCAGTCAGATCTACTACAATTACAGTGGCTGGAGAATATGCCTCTCAAGACACCACAAAATCCGACAGCGCTGCTTAGATATTATAACTAAAACTGCTGCACTATTTTAAAAAATAAACTTTGGACGCAGGCTCATTTGTTTGTGAGAGTCTAATGTATACGATCTTATACAGTTTTATAACATAAACGGTGCTCAGATTGCATAATTTATTGAAGAACGATGATGGAGAGCCGACATGAAGTAAACATAGAAATATGAAGTAAACAATGGACAATATATCAATATTTCATGGATTTAACACTTTTGTGGACAAAGTGCTGTTGGATGTTTTTCAGTGGATGCTTATCATGGTAGGTATGAAGTCCCGTTTTGATTTTGCGTGTTGTCATTTGCACTTCCGACACAAATTAAAATATTACTGGTGCTGGAGCATCTATATCGTAAACAGACATCGTAGATTGACAGTAAACCTTTATCATTCTCATTAAACATTTATCATTCTCAATATTTTTAGACAGTATTCTATATAGTAAATGTATACCATGGTAAACAATGTGACATCACGCCTTAAGAGGTTAAGCCTGCTTCTGGACTAAAATGCATGTTTGAGATGTTTTAACTGAAAGCAACTTGCACTAATATATCTTAAAATATGTCAGTGACATTGTTTTGTCTCATGATGCACACCAGTAATGTTTTTTCTAAGGCATGTTTATAAAAGCTACTTAGATATCCTAATTAAACTAAGGCCTAATCCTGGCTCAATCTAAGCCCCAGTGAGCTCTCATTCACCATGTTCATGTAGAATATCTGTAAGGACTCATCACTGGACTGCTAGTTTCCACCAGGTCAGCAGGTGGCGCCACTCTCCAGACTCATTAAGCCTTGTTTGTTACACCTGGGGGGGGATGGGGGGGGGATGGGGGGGGGGTTCTACATACAGTTCTACATTTCCCAGAACTCATCATCCCTGATTGTATTCAGCTGTTTCTCATCTCATTACCTCTGCCTTTTAAAAGTTATGTATCTCTCAGTCACTCGTCGCAAAGTCTTGTATATGTCAGCACTGCATTTCTCAGTTTTTGGTTTCTCATGTTCATGGACTTTCTGCCTGGTTTCTTTGTATTTCTGTTTTGCCTCTGCCCTGGACTCTGTTATTGTTTGACGGTGTTTTGACCTTTGCCTGTTGTGTTTTTTTTATTTATTTTTTTTACTGTCTTTGTATTACTCTTTAGTAAACTACTGCATTTGGATCCTCAACCTTTGTGTCTCTGAGCAGTTCATGACCAGCTGATTCAGTAGCAGTTCAAGCGTGTCACAAATACAGGTGCTGGTCATATAATTAGGATATCATCAAAAAGTTGATTTCACTAATTCCATTCAAAATGTGAAACTTGTATATTATATTCATTCATTACACACAGACTGATATATTTCAAATGTTTATTTCTTTTAATTTTGATGATTATAACTGACAACTAAGGAAAATCCCAAATTCAGTATCTCAGAAAATTAGAATATTACTTAAGACCAATACAAAGAAAGGATTTTTAGAAATCTTGGCCAACTGAAAAGTATGAACATGAAAAGTATGAGCATGTACAGCACTCAATACTTAGTTGGGGCTCCTTTTGCCTGAATTACTGCAGCAATGCGGCGTGGCATGGAGTCGATCAGTCTGTGGCACTGCTCAGGTGTTATAAGAGCCCAGGTTGCTCTGATAGTGGCCTTCAGCTCTTCTGCATTGTTGAGTCTGGCATATCGCATCTTCCTCTTCACAATACCCCATAGATTTTCTATGGGGTTAAGGTCAGGCGAGTTTGCTGGCCAATTAAGAACAGGGATACCATGGTCCTTAAACCAGGTACTGGTAGCTTTGGCACTGTGTGCAGGTGCTAAGTCCTGTTGGAAAATGAAATCTGCATCTCCATAAAGTTGGTCAGCAGCAGGAAGCATGAAGTGCTCTAAAACTTCCTGGTATACGGCTGCGTTGACCTTGGACCTCAGAAAACACAGTGGACCAACACCAGCAGATGACCTGGCACCCCAAACCATCACTGACTGTGGAAACTTTACACTGGACCTCAAGCAACGTGGATTGTGTGCCTCTCCTCTCTTCCTCCAGACTCTGGGACCCTGATTTCCAAAGGAAATGCAAAATTTACTTTCATCAGAGAACATAACTTTGGACCACTCAGCAGCAGTCCAGTCCTTTTTGTCTTTAGCCCAGGCGAGACGCTTCTGACGCTGTCTGTTGTTCAAGAGTGGCTTGACACAAGGAATGCGACAGCTGAAACCCATGTCTTGCATACGTCTGTGCGTAGTGGTTCTTGAAGCACTGACTCCAGCTGCAGTCCACTCTTTGTGAATCTCCCCCACATTTTTTTAATGGGTTTTGTTTCACAATCCTCTCCAGGGTGCGGTTATCCCTATTGCTTGTACACTTTTTTTTTTTTCTACCACATCTTTTCCTTCCCTTCGCCTCTCTATTAATGTGTTTGAACACAGAGCTCTGTGAACAGCCAGCCTCTTTTGCAATGACCTTTGGTGTCTTGCCCTCCTTGTGCAAGGTGTCAATGGTCGTCTTTTGGACAACTGTCAAGTCAGCAGTCTTCCCCATGATTGTGTAGCCTACAGAACTAGACTGAGAGACCATTTCAAGGCCTTTGCAGGTGTTTTGAGTTAATTAGCTGATTAGAGTGTGGCACCAGGTGCCTTCAATATTGAACCTTTTCACAATATTCTAATTTTCTGAGATACTGAATTTAGGATTTTCCTTAGTTGTCAGTTATAATCATCAAAATTAAAAGAAATAAACATTTGAAATATATCAGTCTGTGTGTAATGAATGAATATAATATACAAGTTTCACTTTTTGAATGGAATTAGTGAAATAAATCAACTTTTTGATGATATTCTAATTATATGACCAGCACCTGTATGAACAAATCCTGACGTTAGCAATGCGTTACTCGCGTTCCCTTTCAATTTCAGTTCTCTTCGTTTCCAGCAATTAACCGTTTGCTTTATTTTCTACAGGATCACAGTCCAAGTTACATTCCTTGCTATAATATTCTCCACACCCAGTACTCTAATATAATCTTTAACGATTTTAAAAAGATTGCCAGAGTCCAATATTTTACCCCCTCTAAAGCAGTGCTTCTAAAACCTGTCCTGGGGACCCCCCCCCCCCCCCACTGCATATTTTGTATGTCTCCCTCATCTAACTCATCAGCTCATTAACACTGAATACAAGACTTGAATGGGGTGTGTCTGATAAGGGAGACATCCAAAATGTGCAATGGTGGGGGGTCCACAGGACATGTTTGAGAAGTACTGCTCTTAAGAGCAATTTCAGATTTTTCAACATTTATTTTTGCTCCTGCTGATATGTATTCATGTGCTCCATTATCTGCTTTATGCTGTTTATGTCCCTCACAGTAAAGGTAGTATCATCTGCATACTGATGAATTAAGCTTACTCCATCTCCTGCAAAGATAATTGGCTTTATTGCTTTGTCTGCTTCAGTTTAAAGTTGCCAATGGCTCAACAGTTATACAGTAGAGCCAACAAAGGGCAATCCTGCTTTATAGATCTCTCAATATTAAATTCATCTGTTGACATTACACTGGACAACACCATGCGCATTACTATACAGCAACTTAATCTATGTTCTAAATCTACCACCAAAGCCAAATGTTTCCAAAGTTTTCTCCAAAAACTAGTGTTCCACTCTATCAAAGGCTTAATTTAAATCCACACTTAACAAAACCCCTCGTTCCCTCTTCATATAAAATACCACCTCTTATTGTGCTTATGATATCAATAATATCTTTTCCAGGTATACTATATGCCTGTGTTGGGCCAATAATACTCCATGGACTGGTTTTAAATTTTTTAAATTTAAAAACGGGTTTTAAAAATAAAGTGCTGTACAACAAATATAAAACAAAAGAAAACCAAAAGGACAAATAAAAATTAAACCCTCAAACAGAATTAAAACACAAAGAATAAAAATGTGTCTTCAAAGAGGATTTAAACAAAGAAATAGAAGGGGAAGATCTTATGTGACGGGGAAGACTGTTCCAGAGCCTAGGAGCTGTCACAGCAAAAGCCTGGTTGCCTTTAGTTTTAAAATGTGAACTAGGGACTGAGAGGAGAAATTGACTAGATGACCAAAGAGATCTAGAAGGTATTATGTGGGATCTTGTCTGAGGGCACTAGTGGGCTCATGTAGCCATGGCTGTACTTTTTTTTCATCACCTTGGATGTCTGTTCTAAGGGGAACAAGTGAGTCCAAATTGGAAGTTCAGGTACTTTTAAAAAGATCAACTAATTCATCCAGATTGACACAAGAGGATAGAACATTCACAGCATTTGGGATTTGGGTAGATTAATACACATCATTGAAAGACTTGGTAGTAGAGGAATTAAAACATCTGGAATAACGAGGTGAGTGATTTTAGGCAGAGAATTCTCTGTTGTACATCGCCGAGTAGGACGGTGTGACTTGTGACAAGATTTCGTGTGGTCGGGGATCATAGTAAAAAATTACCAGAGGATTGTTTATATTTATTTGTTGTTGTTGCAAAGACGAGACAAAGCTCTGCGAGCGTGCATGGCCTATTCCTGAGTCTGAGCCTCACATGCACTACGACATGAGGTTTCTGTTTCAGTGGAAAGATGTTCGTATGCTTGACGATATTTTTACCAGTATTGACAAGATGTTTAGATGGTGCGACATGTATGTAAAATTCATGTAAAATTCAGCTTTGATCACAGAAATAAATTACTTTTTTAAAATATATTCAAATAGAAAACAGTGTGTAATTGTAATATATCACAATTTTCACAGGGACACTGATGTTCTTGGCCAGCTCAATGGTCAGTGGGAGGTGGTCAACAGAGCACACACATCTGAACACAGTCACACATCTTTGTGCCACTCTTGAAAACAGTTCCTGTTCAACTGAAGACATAAGTGAACACTGCATGCCTGGCATTTCCATGGTGTTAATTTTTTTTTTTTTTTTTTTTTTAACCATGCACTGCTTTGCAATAAACACAGCTCCGGCGACCAACCGTCGCAACATTCCTGCCATCGGAGGTCAGCTCAGCTCCTGGAACTGGTACATGGTCACTACTGGTCCGTTTTGGTGCTGCTTTCTGTGACACACCACAGAGCTCTATGATAAGTTGCTCCATAAACTCTTTATGGGACATGTTACCATGTAGCTCTTTGTGTAAAATGAAAGAGTTGGTGGAAGCAATGTCCAAGAAGTGCAGAAAAATCTTTCTGTACCACTTCATGGTTTTGTGCTGTGTTGTGTAGTACTGTATCAGCTGATCAGACGGGTCAACGCCCCCCATGTGTTTGTTGTATGCAGTCACAGGTGCAGGACATGGAAACGTCTTTGTCCTCCATGTATCTTGTGATTTCACCCTCCTCTGCACAGTGTCTCCTGAATAAGCAGAATGGATGGTAGAACAGACAGATACCTCTCGTGTGTCCATCCACTTTACAAATACAAGAGGTCCATCCCGAATCCATCTGATGGATCCCCTGGCAGATTTTTTTAGAGAGTGAATTAGCTGCATTCCGAGGGCAGTCCTTCCTGTTGTCCTCATATACTTTTGTATTATGACGATGTAGACACAATAACATCTGCAAAATATTACATCTGTGCACTTACTCAGTATGATTCTCGATCGCACTGAGAACTGAACGACACTTGTGTGCCCCTGTGCACGGTGCTGGTGAAGGCGAGCGTGAAGCAGGCACATTCCTAAACAAATAAAACACTGTTAGCATACATTTACATGTTAATGATGGGCCATAGGACAGACAAATATCTATTGATGTTCTGTAGACCACGTGTATGATAATGTAACCAAAACTGGGTGAAATATATTACAAATATGTTTAGAGAATATCACATTACAAGTGTTTACACTTGAGCATATATACACAAACATTTGTAAGTGACATTAAGAAAATATTTACTGTAAGCTGTCAAAAGCTAGCCAAAACTAGCTAAAATATAATATGAAAATTCATGAGTTTTATATTATCACCATGCACAACAAAGACAACAGTTTCTGTAATGCCATACAGGTACATATAGGTTTTGAATTAAGATGATGTACAGTTACATCTGTAAAATATTACGTCTATGTATGTTCATAACACAATCAAAGAAATTATAGGCTAATATCATCAATCAATAATGGCCATGCATAACAAAGACAGCAGTTTTCGTACAATATACTTTTGTATTATGACGGTGTAAACAATAACATCTGTAAAATATTACGTCTGTGCACTTACTCAGTATGATTCTCGATCGCACTGCGAACTGAACGAGATCTGTGTGCCCTTGTGTGAGGTGCTGGTGACGGCGATCGTGAAGCAGCCACATTCCTAAACAAAACAAAAAAAAAACTGTTAGCATACATTGTCCAAAGTAAAGTGATAGGCAAATTAGTGGTTATGGGTGCACAATGTATGCATATATCTGTTGATGATTGGGCCATAGGACAGACAAATATCTATTGATTGGCCGTAGACCGTGAGTACCTGTTGATGGACCATATAGACCACACCTATTTAGTGCATTTCAAACATTTACACCTGTATTCACAAACATCTGTATATTAGGCATAAGGCCGTATTTTAGCATAACTAACCCAAACTGATATAAATAAAGTGTTTAGAAACTATCACATTACCGTACATACCGTAGACTAAAATATATTTGCACTAAATCACATATATTTTAGGATGTTTATATATTTTTAATTGAAACAGATAGGCGGCCTTATTTTTGCATTGTAAATTATTGTATGACTCAGCTCGTCAATGACAAAACATTTTTAAAAAAAATAAAATGTGCATATCTTACAGTTCCCTTTCGAGGGAACTCGCACTGCGTCCCGAAGGTGGCGCTATGGGAACGCCCTCAGCGTGAATGCGTCTGATGCACGTGTGTCAACTAGTCCAATGGCGAGAGTGACCTTCACCGGCGGGTGACGTCACGACCAGGAAAGGATAAATACACATCCGGAAAGACCGGCTTCAGCTTTTGTGCCTCAGCAAAGCAATCTGTGTGAAAACTGTCTCTGTCTATTTATTGTTGTTTGTCCTCAAGCATGATATATTCTAGACAGGAGTTTATTGGCGAGCAAATAGCAACTTGAGTCGTGTGTGCTTCCCTGCCCTCGCTACTATACGAGTGGGGATACACGCGATTCATGTGTTGTTTGTTTGAAAGCAGAGCATGCACGTCAGCTCTTGTATTGGGATCTGACAGTGTTCATTCATAAATTTCCCGATGTGATGCACTATCGCGACTTTTAGCTCTGCTCCTCTTGGCTTTTTTCTCGAGGGAATAAAGTCTTAAGCAATAAAGAATCTATGGCTTGGATCTCGCGTTTGCCGAGGCAACGCGTTGATTTCGGGTCTGCAAACTTCAATGAAGATTCTAGTGGCTCTAATCTCGCGTTTGCCGAGGCGACGCGTAGATTACGGGTCTGCAAAACTGCAGTAAAGAATCTAGTGGCACGGATCTCGCGTCTGCCGAGGTGATGCGTAGATTTCGTGTCTGCAAACTGCAATAAAGATTCTAGTGGTTCTGATCTCGTGTTTGCCGAGGCAACGCGTAGATTAGGGTGTGCAGACGGCAGTTATAAATATTCAACCAATCATTCAGACCGTGTACACTTGTCTGGTGGTTCACTGATGCATTTAATTTGAGTTAAATGGGATATTGCCTGTTTGGGTTTTTTTTTTGGTTTTTTTAAAGCTATATGTCTGCACTAATAACTCTTTATTTAGCCTTTCATCCAGACCGTTTTTATCTGTCTGGTTGATATGTGGCTGCATTTAATTTTGAGAGATTAGGACATGGTTAATTTGTGCATAATTGTAATGTTCATTGTTCAATCATTGTTTTATAAACACTTTATGGCACTTATTCCAAGTCTTCACTTCATTTTTTTTCGCAATATCACAATAAATATTGTATCCTGGACTTAATACCGAGGTATTATCGTATTGTGAGATTTTGATAACGCTACATCCCTAGTAACTGCAGTATGGTCCGAAATTACAATAGTATGATAGATACATAAACTAATCAATGGAAGCATTTTATTATCAACCAAAGAAAATAGTCAATATGGGAGAAAGAACGATGGACTTGGCAAAAGAAAGAGAATTATTTTGAGTTAGAATTAAAAACGTGCCAAACATAAGAAACTGCATATTGCTCCATAAAACGCTGAATAATCCTGCCAGATTTAGGCTGTGCATAAGGCCTAGAAGAGGAATGGTCAATAATAGGATCTGAACAGCAGTTAAGATCCTCACCCAGAATTAGTTGGTCAGAATGCAAATCAGGGAGGGAAAATTACATTAAAAAAAAAAAAAAGCTTTATCATCCCAATTAGGGCCATATACTGTATTTTAGCCAAAATCAAGCGAACTCCATTGACCTGCCCGTCCACTTGCTCCTCTTCTTCCTCCTCGCTCCCCATCCAACATTTACACTTATTTAAAACCTCACTACAATCCGGGCACTTCACTGCATTGCAGTCTTTTGCAAAGTGACCCCTCTCCTCGCACTTGAAGCACTTAAACTCCGGACAGTCCTTCACCACATGGTCCGGGCTCATGCACAGCCGACAAGTCCTCACCTGGTGGCTGTGCATCACCCGGAAGTACTGTGGGCCTTCTGCCATTTCCACTTTAATGCTGTAAGGGAGGGAAGCCCAAGGGTTTTTACAAACCTTGTTCCATCCTCAATGTTTGTGCCTGGATAAACTCTTCTTTTGATTTTAGAGATGGGAATTACTCCCTATCCCTCCAGTTTATTTAAAATGTCCTCATCATCAATGTAAACGGGCAGATGCATGAAGGAAACAACATTGTCTGTTTTGTAGCTTTTTCACTTCACAGGTTATTCCTATAATTGTCAGTCCATCCATTAATTCTTTTGTGTCTTCCCCATGTTCTAATGTCACCACTGCTAAAATCCTCCCTTCTTCGATTTTTCTCTGTCTGTTGCTCCTGTCTTTCACATGTCATAAATCCACTGTAACTGTTGCTCCTTTCATGTATACTCTTAATATTTTATTTCCTGGCTTCTTTGTGTATTCTATTAGCATCTCATTGTCGTTAATCCAGTCCATTGTAATCTCTCCATTGTGTTTCCTTAGCCATTGTATCGTCCGTCCCATCCATTGTCAAATACGGTAAAAGAGAAAAAGTGCATGCTGCTGGGAGGATGAACTTAAACTAAATAAATTTTTTATATATATATATATATATATATATATATATATATTATATAAAAACACTAAACCACAAAATGAACACAGAGCATCTAATGAGCCTCTCACCCACTCCAGCCAAACACTTCCTGAAACATGTGACTCTCTAGCGCCCTCAGGGCTTGAAAAACCGCAGTCCACTAGATGGTGCATACAAACTCTTTCCGCGCTAAAGGCCAAGGGAGTATCGGCTATTTTGAAAGGTTTGCGCGTTTAACTGTGCATGAAACGAAGCGGGACGCGGAAAATGAAGTAAGGCCTATACACGCGCCTTAAGACAACTTTTATTTTCTTTCACACACAGCACAGAGAAACAACTTTCTAATAAAGTGACCAAACTGCCTGTCAAGTGATAGACGAAACTGACAATGATTATATCTTTTTTTTAAACTGAAATGAAAGGCAATGTGCATAAACATTCACAGCCACGATGTACAGAACACCATACAAAGATATAGGAGAAAATGATCTAAAAACATTTTGGATCAATAAACCTTAAAAATATATAAATAACTGCAGAAAGGCCACACTGCAGATAGATATGCATTTCACATGTCGGCAAATCAAATTAAATCGGCTAAATTGCCTGTGCGAGCAAGCTTTAACTCTAACATCGATGCACCGAAAAACAACCAAATTAATTTACAGAATTGAATTAGAACAGAATATACCGTTCTAATAAATAAAAATAATTTTAAAAAGTCAATCAAGTCAGAAGTGCAAAATGCCTAAAGTGCAGGGGAACATATATTTAAAACACAAGCCACAAATAGTTAAATTAGATAACCCAGAGTGATCAATAAATAAATTAAAGAAATTATTAAAATAACGAAAGTATAGCCAGAATTGTCTTTTTAACTGCAGAGACAATAAACGTTAAAGTTGCAGTCTTTTTAGCTAAACATTCACAGCATCCAAAAATCAAATTAGAACCGGCTGAAATGTTTTGAAATCACTTGTACCCTAGGCCTACCTGATTGAGAGGGAAAAAATACAGTCTTTCACGTGATCTGCCTGTGTCCGTTTGAGTCTTTTCAAATAGTGCGCTAGTCAACTCGTTAACATTGGCCGGCAGAAGCGTGCCGCAGTGTTTGAAGTTGTTGAGTGGTAACTTGCATTTTTTTGAAACATCTTTTAACATTTTAAAGTGCACCCAATTCTACACTTTAGATTTTCTTCTTTCTTCACTTTAGAAATTTTAAAGATTTAATCCCTGCCGCCATGATGCTCCTCTGTCGGTCACGGTTCATGGAAAGTGAAACTTAAATCTGTCACGGGGTGGTTGGATTTATTCACGCACATTAAAATTATTTATTAAAAGCTTCTTTCTTTTCACATTTTTATTTACAGCATTATCATAATAGGCTGTATATTAACCTGTTGGGAGAAAACTGGTAGGTCTATGTGAAATCAGATATTGAGCACCCCCATATCTCATCTCATAACACCTCTATGAAGATTCGACTGTAAGATTGGTAATCAAATCAGGCTCCTCCTATCGAAGCATCGAATCGTCGACTATTCAGGGTCACCCCTAATTTGCAGCTTTCCTTCCTTATTAAAATACTCTTCCAGTGTCTTTATATATTTTTCTAATTTCTTTTAAAATACATCCACAAATAGTTTATTTTTAAAACATATGAAAAAACATTGCTTGAAATACAATTCTTTTTCTTTGTATAAAATATTCTCATTTAGAAACAATGGCTGATTTATTTATACATACATACATTACATACATACATACATACATTTTTAAATTCTCCCCATGCTTCTAAGGGTTTTCACACTTTTAGTTAGACTTTTTGGTAACACTTTATTTTGGGGTCTTATAAAATGTGTTTAAGAGTCAAAACAGCGTCAGGAATTCCTCCGTCACACACACAAAATAATTTCTGCGAGGAGACGTGGTTCTGATGCCTATACCGAAATGTGATGGGCAACATTGCAACTATGATGAGAAACTCTTGAGCATTCTGTCCTTTTTAGGGTTGCCTCTTGTGACATGTCCTGTTTTTGGTTCGTTTACATGTCTTTGGTCCACGTTGCGTTTATATTTCAGTATATTTCTGCACCAGAGACCCATCTTTTTAGAGATCTAGGCCCACTTGTTTGGTGCACACCAAGGTTTGGATGCCAGTGCTCACATTTATTCAAATTAATGGCACTAACATAGCAATCACACCAGAGTTCTTTTTAATCAAACCAAACCTAACAAGTGTGACTACACCCTAAAACTTCTACATAAAACCCTGGGATTCTAGTTATCATATTTTGCTTCAATTTTTCATCCATAAAATATCTGAACCTATTTCCATGTTTCCACATTTCTTTAAACACACCTTCATTATCTTTTTCCATTCAGCCTGATTCCCTCACAAAAAACTTTCTCACTGTTTTGACCCTAAAACTTGTTTTCTTTAATTTTGTATCCTTCAAGATCCTGTAGTCCTAACTCTCATTCTTCCATAGTCCCTATTGTTTCGTAGGCAATTTTTGATGGTTTAGAATCCCAGAGAACATTTAGAGGGAACCCCTGGTATTAAGACATGTATGGCTTAATATAACACAAATTGTCTCTTACTGAAATATGTAGTAGAAAACCTGAAAGAGTGAGTTATTTAAAAAAAATCCATGTAATATTTGGACCGATTTGGACAATGGGGAGCACCGTTTTGTTTAGCTGTACAGTGCGTTCTATGCCGATGACGTCAAATGGTTGCACTCAGTGAGCTCTTGACGCTGCCTGTTGCTATTTTTTACCGCAACTGACTTTCTTTAACTGCTTATTACGTGACTATTTCAAGCTGAATATAGTTCTGTGTAGCAAATATCAATGTTAAGTTACTGCTCTTCCATTGTCTTTGTTGATGAGTGAACGCTGTGTGCATTGTCCACATTGTCCACTGCTGCTCTCTGGCGCAGTCTTTATTCTGTTTAGGTCGTACTGCCAAAATTTTACCAAATCCCACCCATTTCATTATAGCTTTGATTTACATAATAAATGTAGTAATAATTACTAAATCCATCGTTATAGTTGCCTTCTTTATATAAATCAACCTCTTTTCTGTTGTATTTTTGTCTTTTCTTTCTCGTAATCTTTTGTCCATGCCAGGGTCTCGTATGTAACGAATTACAACGAATTAATTAATTAGCTCAAATTATGGGTGAAAAAAAAAAAAAGAATATATATATATATATATATAATTAAATCATAACGCGTTATGATCAATTATAATATAAATCGACCAAAAAGGGCATCATGCACATATATTGTGAATTAATTACAACGGATTATAATTAATTACATATATGGTTCAGGATTAGTTCTAGTTTAATAGTTAATTTAGAAAGACTGGTCTAGTTTGTCCAGCAAACTATCAGTTTTCCTTATCGACTATTATAAAAGGAGATTATTACTCTGGCCACGAGAAATAACTTCCTATTCTAGCATTAAAGTGTAAAGCAGTTTGCAAAATCGGAACGTAAAAGTGACTTGATTTGCTGAATGAGCAACAGAAACAATCGAGCATAAATATTATGGATTTAATATATGAAACTACGAATACACATATATCCAGAAGCGAAAGTAAAGACAGGAAAAGAGAGAAGACAAAGAGTAGCGCAACTTACAGACAGTTCCTTAAGAGCCAGCAAAGAATCAGTATCTCTTTGTTAGGTCGTGTAACTTAGCGCATCTAAGAAAGATACATGTGAAGATTCAGCGCGTCTGTGGCTGCAGTTCGTTGGCTTCTTCCGTCTCCACGGGAAGTTTGAACTGAGAACTTGAAAGTTTGTTTCGCCAAAGGTGGACGTCCCGAAGAGGAGAGGAGCGCGTGATGGGAGCGCGGTCGCCGAGAGACGACGTCCGGGAGATGGCGAGACAATTGAGAGACAAAGGAACATGCGTGTGGTTGTCTTTTAAGGACAATCAAGCCAAAATGCCTCCTTGGGTGAACAGCCAATGTCCAGCGTGGATTTTGAGGAGGGAAAAGTTTTCTTTGTCTTGTCTTGCAGCTCAATTTGCATAATTTATGATGGTTTCAGAATTGGTAACTTTTACTTCAAAAGACCTTAGAAATAGACTAATGCATGGTATCGTAACAGAATATACATAATTAAAGCATCCTGAGAGGATTCATTTAAGACTAAACATGGCAGGGTGAAAAAGACATAAAGACAGAGATACAGTCTTACACACGCATATAAAGGTTTGGGGGTACAACTCACACAACTATTGTCGTAACTTAAATGAAATACATGCTTAACTGAAATACATGCTTACAGGATTACATTTTTAATCATATTTTAATGAATGTGACTTAAAGAGTCCTGGTGTGTTCTTCTGTGTGTGTGTGCGTACGTGTATTGGAGTTTGACGACATCTGGAATGTGGCCACATGGCTTGGTGTAATTCGATCTGAGTTGATCGCGATCGTTTGAAGTCACAAGGGAGAGATTCGTGGGTGCTGGTGATCCATCGACACGGCCATAAAATGTGTCGAGTGGGCTGTTAACGTCAGCCAGGCCGGAGCCTATGTGAGATTTACAAACAAAGTTCAAGAAGTTAAAACTTTAACGAAATTTATAGTTGACTTGCTTACCTGATCCTGTGCAGACGCTACACGTATCTGTCTTGATCCTCCTGCTGTATCCATCTTTTTGCCATATAATCCATCCATTATGTTTAAAAAATGAAAAGAAAATATTCCCCAGACAGCCTAGGCAGCCCCTCCCCCTCAATTTTTGATCAAGTTTAAAAAAAAGTTACATTAAAACATTTTTTACATTACAAAAGTTGATACATTTCACATATTTTCCTTTTAAAAAACATTAAGAAATGCACAAATCCCTTCATTCATATTTCTCCCACAGCCAAGTTACACCATTCATTGTGTACTCTATCATAGGGTTTCTTCTACAATTTATCACTCAATAAAAATATTCACATAATAAAATCACATTCACACTGTTGTTTCCATTTTGTTTTTAAAGGGGACCTATAATGCCCCTTTTCACAAGATGTAATATAAGTCTCTGGTGTCCCCAGAATGTGTCTTGTGAAGTTTCAGTCAAAAATACCCCACAGATCATTTATTACAGCTTGTCAAATTTGCCCGTTTGGGTGTGAGCAAAAACACGCCATTTTTGTATGTCCCTTTAAATGTAAATGAGCTGCTGCTCCTGGCCCCCTTTCCAGAAGAGGGTAGAGCTTTAACAGCTCGCACTTCGGTTGCTCAACAACAACAACAAAGCTGGAGAATCTTGCACAGCCAAAATGAAGACTGTCAGTAATGGTGTTCAGACAGTTTTACATTGTTCAAACCAGAGTCGTAAACTGATGGAGAGACTCAGGAACAAGTTACAACTTTTAGAATGCAACTGGATGTTTTTGAATAGTTAGTGGATAAAGTCATGTAGTTGTTGTGGAGTTGATTCAGCTCATCGACTAGCATGTGCCATCATGTTAATCTTTTGTGCAAATCCAGCGTTGAATTGACCCTCGTTTGTGAAGCAGTCTGCCGTAAAATGACATTTCTGTCAAACACAACTTCTGTTTGTGCTAGCATAAATAGAGTGTATGGAAGCTAAGGGAAAACACACGAAAAGTGGGGCTGCCTGAACTAAAGAAACACATTTCATTACTTAAAAGTACTTATATTTTCTTCATCTGCAGCTTTGCCTTGCTCAGTTAGCATTGCTCCCTCATTCAGGAACAACTTTGATGCAAATCCTGCTTTGTACTGTCCAAGGTTGAGAAAGCACTCCGGCTTGAAGTAATTAGCGCACACACAAGCAGGTTTTGTTTACTGTTTCTGGGGAATTTCCATTAAAAATAAAATAAATCCTCTGAGGCTGGGACTCTAAATAGTGTTCTGTGCAGCCAATGACAGAACAGATAGCATGCTTTGCTCTAACTTTTGCCATGGTGGTAGGACTGGTACACTGTTGTCGTTTGTTAAAAAATGGCGGTGCCGTGGGTGGAAAGGTACGGATTAAGAGGCGGTAATAATATTATAAGAACGCCTTCCTACATCACTAGAGGAGCAAAATCTGAGTGGTGTTTTTTTTTTTTCTCATGTTTGCAGAAAAAGGTTTAGGCGAATATATCTCTTAAAGACAGAAAAGGTCAGATTTTAATGATATGTCCCCTTTAACTTACAAAATAATACAAAAAGATCAAAAAGATGTGTTTGACAATTTTAAAAATAAAGATGAATGATATTTGTCAGGGAATGCATTGTCGCCAGTGCCACATTTTCTCCACTTCTCATTTATCTCTTGCTTTTCTTCCTCTTTGTGTTTTAGTTAACCCTCTGGGGTCTGAGGGTTTTGGGGCCCTGAAGTTTTGACATGCTCTGACATTTGTACTTTTTTCAGTTGCTTATAAACATAATGGCAAAAGTGTCATTACACTGTATTCAGCACGAACTAGGCTACTATAATATGTGAGCAATATGTATGTACGTTTGTATATTTGAGAAAATAATGTTTATGCATGGTTATTGGAAAAACCAAAATTTAAGTCTGAAATGAGGCCACAAAACACATACTGAATGTGTCCACAAGGCTTCTGGGTACTGAATGTAGAAGTCTAGAATTTTTGCTTCAAAATTATGTGAAAATCATCCTGCCTACTCATTAACATAAAACAATTTATTGATCTAAATTTTGTAAGACATGTTTTGTTTAGAAAGACTGTATGCGTGGAGGTGTGAATAATGCTGTGATTCACACCTGAGACAATGACCTGCATAATGAGCCTTTCAGTCAGGTATGTGAGAAGAATGCTATGTCCTGTCCTTTCACTTCAATCTCCTGATTCTCCACATTAGACTCTTTTATTCTTCATTTTAAGACATTACTTCTAACATTTAAGGTATTAAATGGTCTTGGCCCTCCCTATTTGTCTGACTTACTCCAACCCTACTGCTCTGCTAGGTCCCTTAGATCATCCAAATTCAGCCTTCTATCAATTCTTAGATTTTGGTTATTTATTGTAGGTGAAAGGTCATATTGTTACTGCTCCTAAACTATGGAACTCACTACCCCTTACTCTCCATAACGTTTCTTCTCTATCTATTTTAAAGATGAAGCTAAAAACATTATCATATTTTTGATACTGTGGCTGCATGTGGCCTTATGTGTTTGCAATGTATATGTGTTCAGTTGTTTTTGTGCTATGGAAATATGCTATATAAATAAAACTACTTATTCCCTCTGATTTCTTTTTTGTTCCCTTCAGTCCAACATTTTAACCTGATGATCATGCATGATCCGGAAGTATTGGATTCCTTCCTCCATGTCAAATTGTGAATTTGTCTTATCTTGCACAGTTTTCCTTTTTTCATCAGTCTTTCCTCCAAATCATCGCACACATCTGTGTTCGCTAGTGTGATTTCATATTCCATGCCTTGCCTTGGTCTCACTGCCAGAATCATCCCTCCCCCAGTCCTTTCATTCACTGCTTTAATAATGCTGTTTGCCCTCGCATCTCTCAGTTCTGCCAAATCCACAATCAACGTAGCCTCTTTGGAATAAATCTTATTATCCTTTCGTAGTTGTCCAACTCGTTGTCTTTTATCCGTTCCTTTGTCCATTAGCCTTTGTCTTTCTCCTGCCATGTCCATGTCTTTGCCTTGGGGGGAAAAACAAACAAACAGGTGAGACTCTCTCACCCACTGCTCAATACAAACTCCTACGTCACTTCCTGCTTGCACTGTAGCGCCCTCAGTGTGGTATGACCTAAAAGCCTTCAGCCTTCTTTTCCTCAATTTCTAACCCTATTATTCCTTCATTTTGTTGTATAACCAATCCCAATGGTTCAGATACAAGCGAATACAGTAAAGCTGAAAGTGGACAACCCTGTCTAATTGACTGCGTTATTTTAAAACAGTCTGTTAAAAAAAAAAATTACATTTTATCCTTTTTAATGCATCCTTATATAAAATCTCAATCCATTTAATAAAATTCTCCCAACCAAAACTCCTTAACCTCAAATAAATACCCATGTTCCACCCTAAATTTTTTTTTTTTTTTTTTTTTTTTTTTTTTTTCCTCCAAAATCCAGACTAATTACATATCCATCTTAATTATTTTTCTTTCATGTACCATATTGTGTCTCTTATGTGCTCATCGTTATGTCCGCTATATCTCTTCCTTTTACTCCGTATGCTTGGTTTAATTATACTGGGCATTACTTCCTTTAACCTGTTTGCTAAAACTTCCGCTAAAATCTTTTTAAAATCTACTTTTTCTCCTTTCCTTTTATATATGAGTTTCATTAACCCCATCCTTGTTCTTTCATTAATTTTTCCTTTTTCAATTTTTTTTTTCAATTTTTTTTTTTAAAAAAAATCTCATTTAAAATCTTTGTTAAAACTTCTTTAAAACATACATAAAATTCAGTTCCCAAACCATCTATTCCTGGACTTTTCTTTTTATTCAATTGATTTATTGCTCTTTCAATGTCTTCTTCTGTGATTTGCATATCTTTCAAATTTAAATGGAATGCATCATAAAGAAAATATGGTAGCAGGATCATTCTTTTTTTGGTGATGTTCCTGTATATGTGAGCTGTATCTGGATCAAATTTTGTGGTGATCGCATAAAGAAATCAAAAGTTACAGCATTTGGAACAAAGGTAGGCATTTTTTTGTTTAGCCACTGGCGCCACCTTGATGGGCATTTTTAACTCCAGATCGTTCTTTCATGTGGAGTAACTCATGATCAACGCATGGGATTTTGTTTATCTTGGACTCATTTCAATCAGGAGCATCCACTGTAAGTAATGATGTGCCATTTTCCACAATCGGAGCATGTTTCTTGAAGTTACAAGCCAAAACGTGACGCATGCTGCATCGGTTTGTTATTTACACATGGGTCTTGCGGGGCTTCACGTACAAAAACTCACTTTTGTTCTATTCTACTCCATGAGACCTTTCAAATGACATATAACACATGATTATCTGAGCTGTATGATGCTTTTGACACATTGGAGCACATAGTATAAAAAAAATTAATAAATTATTGTTTTTCAGCAATAACTCAGCAGTACTTAGGAGTTCAAAGTTCAGACTCTAAGCTTTCAAATGACATCTATTTTGTGATTATCAAGTGTAAAGAATTAGCTCAAATTATGGGTGAAATATACTGTATATAATCAAATCATAACACGCTATGATCAATTATGAATATAAATTAACCAAACAGGGAATTATGTATATGGATAATTAATTACAACCGATTATAACTTTTATTTATATATATATATATATAAATAAATAAAAATAAAAATAAATATATATATATATATATATATATATATATATATATATATATATATATATATATATATAAATATATATATTTTTATATATATATATATATATATATATATATATATATTTATATAGATATATATATATATATATATAAAATATGCTTTTTGAAGCCTCAAGGAGGGGTAGGCACTTGTCCATGGACTCTCGCATCCCTTCGCCCCTTTTGAACAGGATGAAGGCCAGGGCCAGTTTTAGGGCATACCCTATTGCCATAGAGAGGCAAAGTGCCGTGTCGGCAGCAGTCCAAGTTTGGACAATAGGTGAGCTGGTCAGGATGGGCAGTTGGGACAGTGCTTGGAGGGCCGTGTCGATGGGAGTACTGTCGATTAGCTGGGACCCCCCTATCTCAATCCTCAGTTCCAGTTCTGGATCTAGGGTGAAGTTATGATTCTTGAAGAAGAATGGGATTTCCAGTTCTGACTGGTACTCTTCACTTGGGAGATGGTACAATGCCAGATCATCAAGGTGGAGGATGGCACCTGTATCCACATACTCTGGTTGGGCAGGCTGACATGGGTGGTAGTGTCATGCTGATCATAAGTCAGAGTGGCAGTGCGAGTGGGGGTGTTGACGAGCCATTGATTACCCACAATCTCGGCGCATGTTCCGATGACTTGGGTGCGAGGCTTGGCCTCGGCAGGGCAGCACGTGTCGCTGATCATGGGCTGCAACCTGCAGATTCCTTCAATGTTGTCTCTGAGGAAAGGCTTGCTAGGGCAGAGATAGTGAATGTCTTTGGTCAAAATATACACTTTGCTTGGGGTCAACATGTAGTAGGATGGCACTACCCAGAGAGTAGGCGAGGTGGGTTTGAAGGTAGCTGAGGCCAGCACAGTTTGCACGAGTATCAGGGGTACAAGGTACGGTGGAATCCTACCCATGGCCAAGTTGTCCATAGAGGAGCTCACCTCCCGCAGCATGTCTGTCATCAGAGCTGTGACCAGCTGAGTTTGGGCAAAGTCATTTTGGAAGACGGTAAACAGTTGCTTCATTGAGTTCACCGTTTGGTTCAGCAGGACACTGTGAGTATTGAGAACAACCACAGTGCCTTTCAGGGTTTTGCTGATGGTTTGCAGCATTGTACTCTGTGTTGTGAGCTGTTCTCTCAGCTGTGGAATCTCAGTCTGAATTTCAGCCACATGCCGCCTTACAGTGGCTAGGCTTATTGCGTTGATGCTAGACATGCCAAGGTTAAACAGGGTCCCGACGGTAGCAGCAGCTTCGAGCAAAGCTCCCAAGAACCGTTTGGTGCGTCGGTTATGTCCACTTAACTCAGCTTGTGTGACAGTCATCTTCTCCAGTTGGGTGAGCATGTGCTTGACATCGGTCTCTGCATGAGTGAGGGAGTCCTCTGTCCATCGTGCACCTGCCCAGCTGTATTGTGCAATTTTGCTGGGGTAGTGTGCTTTGTAGACATTGCGGGGATCAAGCCACACATACACATTCTGAGTGTAGGTCCTGCAGTTGGTGATCAGGAGTCCAGGTTGTTCCCTCAGTATAATGCCTGATGCTGGACCTGGTGATGTGATGTCCGATTGCGGCTGACCTCTGGTTGGCAGTAGGCACATGACGGTGAGCCAAAGCAGCATTCTGGTACAGAAAAGAGAGAGAGAGAAATGGTAGGTCAGCGATATATCTTTGGTTGGTGAGGACAGTCTTTTTGCTCTGAGGATTGCAACCGAGTTTAACTTGCATTGTCCCCTCCCTGCCTTTTTCTGTCAGCAGCCACATGTCTCTTAATTTGATTACGGTGGACCCATTTGAAACTTAGTTCTTTCTGTCCCCGGCTCAGTTTGATTTGGTACGCAACCGGGGAGAGTTTGTCCACAATCTCATGAGGTCCCGTCCAGTGGGGCAGAAATTTCTTTGACCAGCCGCTTGGAGGCTGTCTTGGGTGGCTGGGTGAAACAATAGTACCAGACACTGTCACCCACATCCAGTTCCTGGTGTGACATTTTCCGGTCATAATGTTTTCTGGCCTTCAGCACTCTTTTGAAGCTGTTGTTGGGCAAAAGCAAATGTTGTTCTCAGGTGCCGGTGTAGCTCGTCGAGGTACTGGTGAGTGGTGTAGGCTGTGACAAGGCTGAAGTCTCCTGGGTTGATACAGCAGGTGCAGCGGCAGTGTCATCTGCCGCCCCATCATTAGTTCAAAGGGGGACACACAAGTTGACTCCTGCTGGGTGGCTCTGATGGCCGTGAGCACCAGAGGAAGTTTAACGTCCCAGTGTTTCTGGTTGGCCGACACATACTTTCTCAGCATGCTGACCCCAGTTCGATTGGTTCGTTCCACTTGGCCTGATGCGATGGTATGGTGGCTGATGTGCAGTTGAGCTTGTACACCCAGAAGTTTCCAAATCTGCTGCATGATTTCGGCCGTAAAATAAGTGCCTCTGTCGGAGTTGACTCTCAGTGGCAGTCCGAACTTGGAGAAAATGTGGTTCATCAGGAGGTATGCTGTAGTCTGGGCAGTGTCGTTAGGTGCTGGAAGACACTCTACCCTATTGGTGAATTGGCACACGACCATGAGGAAGAACTTGTTACCTCTGGTCGACCTGGGCAGGGGTCCCACTCAGTCTATTTGGAGGTCCGACCATGGAAATGTAACGACTCTGCGTTGTAGTGGAGCTCTGTGATTTGGGTTTGCCGGTTGGAATTGACAGCAAACCAGACACCCTCTGATATACTCTGCCACAACTTGCTGCATATCAGGCCAGTATGCCACTTGTTTCAATGTCTCGTAAGTGGCTCTGGTACCATAGTGTCCAGCACATGGTGTGTTGTGGGCGTACCTTGGCATGACCCCCTTTTGGCACTGAGGCACCACAAGCCTTGGCGTCGTAAGGTCATCAGGAGCATACCACAGAATTTTTTCTTTCACACGCAGCATGTGTTTGATCTCATGCAGTCTTTTGAGACCAGGGGCCGCAGTATGTTCAGACGCTGTGATTGGGTGGTTGGAAGGGTCTGAGAGGTGGTTTATCATAGCTTGTATGGAGGTGTCGGAGGCTTGAAGGTCAGCGAAAGTGGCTGTGAGGTGGGCACTGTTGCAGGAACAGTTCGCTGGCTGCGGGTTATTGCTGCCACACTAAGGGTGGGTGGCTGAGTTGGGGGTGACCATAGATTGCCATGTAGTGCGGCAGTCTTGGCAAGGGCATTAGTTTGGTCATTCAAGTCTTTGTCAAGTCCTGGTAACTTTGAGTGTCCTTTGGGTGTGTTTGAGTGATGTCCTCACATGCTTGGAACAGGTGTTGGTGTTTGACCGGCTTGTTGTTTGCAGTCTTGAAGCCATTTTGTTTCCAGCCCAGAAGGTGGCATGTGAAACTGAGTCTGGCATAGTTTGAGTCTGTGCAAATGAGTTCTCTGATGTTATGGGCTGAGGCGATTTGAAGGGTTATGAGAATAGCTGCTATCTCAGCATACTGCAATGACTGGGGACCCAACTTGAAATGCTGTGGTGGGCAAGGTTGGTCGTTTAACCATAGCACCCCTGCACCTGCCTTTAGGATGCCCTCATGGTTGTAGGAGCATCCATCGACATAGGCAGTGGGCATATCTTGGCACGCATTCTCTTCAAAGTACCTGTGATAGGTCGGTTGTTGTGGTACCTCTACCTCCAGCGTCGTAGCTGGTGTGTCATCAGAGCAGTTTTGACAGGCAGCCAAGCCATTGTCCAGTGCAGACTTGTGATTTTGGGCATATCGTGCCTCAACGTTGCACCTCTGGACGGCCATCAGCCACGTGGCTATTCGTGAATTGGTGACCACACCATCTCAGATGCGTTGGCTGTTGAGGAACGTGACAGGCTGGTGACTGGTCTCTATGATGACCTTTCTCCGATGTAGTTGGAGAATCTTTGGATGGCCCATAGACTGTGAAAAGGCTTTGCTCTGTGTCGTCACTGTGAGTATTTACATTCTGGTGACAGAAGTGTCTTGCTGGCATATGCGACCACTCTTTTGTCCTGGTCATACAGTTTTTAAAGACCAGCACTAAGGCAGTCATTGGAGAATCCAGCTTCCAAGAAGAACTCTTTCTGTGGATCAGGGTAAGCAAGACAGGGAGCTGTACACAAATGTCATTTCAGTTCGTTCATGGCATTTGTTTGAGTTTCTCTCCAGACAAATGGGCAGTCCTTTTTCAGCAGAGCAGTTAGGGGTCTTGCAATGTCCGAGTAGTTCTCGATGAACTGCCGAGAGTAGTTGCACACACCTAGAAAACTGCTCAGCTCTGAGACATTGGTGGGAGGGTGCGGCTGGACTGCGGTTCGATGCCCCGGAACCCGATGAGTAGACCCACGTAATTGATCTTGGTCTGGCACCATTGTCGAATCAAGATGTCTGCTCCAACGTAAACATCATGCAGTAGATCTGGAAGGACCAGGAAGTAATGGGTTAGACACCGGTCATTCCATTTTAAGTTCAAAGCGCAGATGCCCTTGGCAGTCGTCATGGTTGACAGACGAGAGTCTAATGGGAAACGTGCGCTTGCTGGCAAATGTCCGGTGTGCCTTCAATGAGAGCATTGAACAGTACGTAGCTGATGGCGGAGTTGTCTGCCCATGGTGCGAGAATAATGTCTGTTGTTGTTACGTCATTCAGCTGCAAGTCTGCCATGACCTTGGGGCAGTAGGAGTCAGAGTCTCTGGTGAGTTGAAGAGTGCAGAGTAGTAAACTTGAACTTTGCTCTTGTGCTGAGACAGTGTTCCCGTGACTAGCTGTGAGATTTCCTGTGACCTCTGTGACCTGACAGTCTGGCTCAGGTGATCTGGGTGACTGGAGAGGCAGAGGTTCTCGCACTTGAGCCCAAATTTTCAGCTGTCTGAAGTCCAATAAGGGCTTAAAACAATCTAGCAGGTCTTTGCCAATGAGAAGGGGAAATGCGTCTATTTGTGATATGTACACAGGATGTACCAAGCTCATTGGACCGACTGTTAGGTGAATGGGAGCTATTTGTTAAAGTTGGACCTCATTTTGGCTGTATGACTGCACATTAAGCTCACATCTTTGCAATTTAAGAGTTCGATTTTGTCTCTTAGCTTCAGCTCTGAGACTTTCAAAGAGGTTAGATGACATCAGAGTGAGATCTGCTCTGGTGTCTACCAGGGCTTCAATTCTTACGTCATTTTCCACAGTGATGGCAAGGTAGAGTTTCCGGCCACCCCCTTTTCGATCAGATTCCCCAGGTGTCTTGGTACCGGGGCTTGTCTCATGTGGTTCGTTAGGGAGGCAGAAAACCAAAACAGCACTTTCTGGTACCTTGGAGTCTTGGTTGACAGTGTGATGAAGTGGGTTGGTTTGCTCTGGGTGTGTAGCCGTCAGCTGAGGTGATTGGGTGGCGCTGTCACTTGGTGATGCATTAGCTGGTTCTGTGGTCAGTGGCTGGTCAACAGGAATCTGGGTGTTAGGTTCTGTCGGAGGGCTGTCAGGGTGGATGTTGGGGGCAGGCCTTACTCCTAGTCATAGGGAGTCCGGCTTGTCCTTCTTATCTCCCTTGCGGGGTTTCTTCTGTATCAGCTCCTTTAGAACCCTAAGGTTCAGAGATCAGAGTGATCAGAGACCGGGTAAACAGTTGAATTTTCAGAAGTCTTTTCAGAAGCAGCCTTTTGCTTAGCATAAGCTTTGTGGACTAAGTCTCGCAGCTGTTGAGTGGACATATTGCGTGGACAGGCCAGGACTCCTAGATGATGACTCACCGCAGGATGCAGATTTCGGAGAAACAATGTTCTGAAGTTGAAATCTTCCTCCATTCCTGGCTTATGTGCTCCGAAGTAGGCCCGTCGTAGTCGGTTGTAGCAGTCGGCCCTGTTTAAGGTCCATGGCAGTGAGGAGCCCTTGGTCCAATTCAGGGTCAGAAAACTCTCTGATCAAAGCCTGTCGCAGCTGCTGGTAGTCTGCCAATCTAGGAAACTTCGCACATCACGGCTGGACGTGATTCTGAGTAGATACAATCTGTCCCATGCAATCACGTTGGCCACATTTTGCAACACAAAGTCTATGTCCTGCAGGTAGGCGTGCACATCGTGGCCTCCTGCAGGGTTTGAAGTAAAAGTGGGAATATTTCTCACTAGCTTGTCCAGTTCTTTGGGAGCCAAGTAGTAAATATTCTACAGCAGCTGTCAAAATTTGATTGATTGACCTCTTGACTTCTATGACGTAACCTTATGACCTATGATATTAGCCCTCGGGATATTTCCCCTCCCCCGAGGTTGACCTTTGACATGGGTTATGAATATGTCTTGATTCCTGGCATTTTTGAAATACCTGTGTTGTTGACCTGCGGGTCATTTGTAGTGTGGAACGAATTGATAATTTTTGAAGTCCTGAGGGTAATTTAAAAGGTTGAGGGTCACACATGTGTTGGACAGATGTGGGGTAGCATCCGCATTCCAGCTCACAGGCTATATATATATAAAAAGACAGTGATGTATTCTGCAGAAAAGAAGTGTGAAACAACATGTCTAGTTTAAACTCACCTAAAACCCCCGAGACAGAATGGGATGAAGAAGAGATGACAGAAAGCCTGACTTTGGCTCTGTCTCTAACCGCAGACAGGTCCTGGTTGATTACTATTGAAATGAACACCGTACAGCTCACCGGTATCATGGACAAAATTTTATGCAACGTTCATTTTCTCGGGGTGCTCCCGAGCGATCAATTACCTGAAACACCATTAAGGAACTCACCATCCGCTGCAATAATTAACACTCACCCCACACTACTGCCAGGTGAACACTGGTTGGCTGTTTATTTACATAGTGGCGGTACCGGGTATTTTTTCGACAGTTTTGGAAATCCCCCCCCGACAGCGACCGCTTTCCAGGAGCCATCAAAAACTTTCTGCTAACCAACTCGTCTGAAGTAGTATATTCATCCAGACGTGTGCAGGATTTCACATCGGATACTTGCGGGCAACACTGTGTGTTTTTTCTGTATCATTTGATCAACGGATGTTGCTATAACGATGTGTTGAAGTTGTATAGCGACGATTATATTAAAAATGATAAAATGGTAGCGTACTTTGTGAAAAGATTAAAACCGAATGAGTGTAATGAAAAAATCTCATGTATTCAGTGTGTGCAAACGTGTAATACTCATATGCACCATGTTTGAGTTTACAATTTGCATTGATTATAAATAAAGACTTAAAACTGAAATCTTTTTATTGTGTTTTTATTTCAAATTTTAAGCAGACAGAACATATACACAACATTTCATGATTCGAATATTAACAAAGAAGACATTTCAAAATTCTAACCACTGACTTCGATCGACAGACGGCGATTTGAACATGGGAACTTCTGAAGCACCCGACCTACGTACTCTTCTTCTTTTTGGTTTTTTAGAAACCGTTTCACCCTCTGTTGTAACAATATCAGAAGGACTTCCATATTCCGGGGTAGCAGTACCGTGTCTCTTTAAAGAATTAATTGTCTGTCTAACAATATGATTCGGCACAGTAGAAAACGGAATGTTTAATTCAGCAAACGCGTGTATAAACTCCGACCATCCTGGGGGTCTTCTGTCATCCCGAACCTTTTGTGGCGCTGTGACATTTTTTATCAAATCGACCATGTGCGATCCAGGTATAGTTTTTCCCCTGAACACAAACTCCCCCGACTCGTTCCATGCACTGAGTCCTTTAGCTTTAGACATTTTGTCTAATATGTACCTGCTGTTTTTCACACTTCTTGCCGGTACATTCTTCAGAACTTCGCTCACAATGTCATCCGTACCACCGTCATCTTCAGGTATAGTTGGTGGTCGCTCGTCTTTATGGTCGGGTTCAGAATTGGGTAGCGACAGCGTTAAAACGTTACTCTCCCGATCGCCTTGTTTAACGATTGTCAAAAACCTGCTCAGGATGTTCGTGTAGAGTTTGGCTTTTTCGTACTGATTCAACTTATGGATGTATCCAGATCATTCTCTACAACCTGTTGAATATTTTCGCGAACATTCTCATTTTTCAGCTTCTCCAGTTGATGTTTCGGCACTAAATACATTTTCTCAGCATACTCCATCCTCAACCACGTCTAGATGATATTAAGCTGGAAATAAAGGGTACTGCTACGCTTAGGAGCGGTAAAAGAAATCCTCCAGTCTGATTAAAGACTCGCTTCTTGGCAGATATACCAATTTTTTTTATCGACGACAAATTTAATTTCCTTTTTTCTCCTTCTCAGTTTTTGGTACTGCTGTCGATTGATAGGAATCGTACCGTAGAGTATGTTAAGAGCCACTTCGCACAATGTTAAAATGAGCTTAGGAGCGCTTTCAAAAGCTCGATACTGACCCAACACCCCGTGAGTGCTCTCTCTTCATCCGTGTGGGTACAGTCCGTTGTCTGGTTTTGAGCATGTGCACATTTACGGCATAACGGAAACATAAGTTTACCGCCACATCTGTATGGGAGAACTGGGTGTAGCAATTTACGAGGCGGATAAACTCTAGCTTTGATAATACCGTAATAATTTTCGATCGGTTCAAAATCTTTGAAAATAATTTGCAGGTGTCCGATCGGATAGCTCTTCCTAGCCTGACAGAAGGGATATAAGCTGGTGAAATCTACGTAACTTATTCTCTCACCCTCAACCGTTTTGTGATACAGTTTATAAGCGTTAGTACGCCCCCCAAACAGCGCCTCTCTGTTTGTCTCTCGGGCGTTGAATAAGTACTCATAAATTCCTTCACAGAAGGATCGGACCGCTTCATTTCCTCCCATTCACATTCCCAAAGAACCTCGATTTGCAAACCGTAGGTATTCTGTAGAATTTCAACCTTTTCATCAAACTGCCTCCTGAGATCCCCATAAGGTACCCCTGACATAGGATGTAGCTGATGGGGTTCAAAGCGGCATGAATGCCCATGATGGACGCATCCGTTAAACTCTAACCCATATCTCGACTCTCCCTCCTCGTAGAACCCATCTAAAAAGTAACGACCGATTGACACCTCGCCATGGTTTACAGCATGGTGAATGTCAACGTTTCGAGTCTTTTTTTACATACTCGAGCCATTCGATCGACGCAGTCTTACTCTGTCGGACGTAAGCGTTGTTATGCGTCAGAGCTAACGTATCTTTCTCGAGATATTGGGTTTTGAAGACAACCATGCAACACCCAGCAAGCATCGTTGAGTTGAACGGATCAACCCCGGTACATTCAATGAACGCTTCTCGGTATTTCATGCATGCTTCACGCAGTAAGACGACGTCATTCACGCCGTAGTCATTCAACTCCTTCCTGAAATCGAAAATTTTACCCTCAACGCAGTTGTACCACGCATCGAACTTTACCTGTTCTTTATCGGACATGTTTTCGTAGTTGTAGAACTTTTTATCGGGGTACTTCCCCCGGTAATTTGCATTTTCGGGTCTATTGAAAAGATGCGGAAAATACCCTTTTTTCTGTTGTGGTCAAATTGAGCGCCGCAGGCATCTTAGACAGGGCCATCGGTATGAGCGCATAGCTGTCGATGTATCGCTGTGCAAAATCTTCGTCGTACATGAAGATTAATTTACATCCTTGCATTATAACATCGAGAGTAAGCCCAGCTTTGCAAAAATACTCCAGAATTAGAAAGGAGTCAAATCTGGAAGCATAATGAGCTATGAAGCAGTATCCTTCGTATCGGGGTTGTCTAAACCGCGATATTAGTTTCGCTATGCAATCAGGGCCTTCAGCCACAAATTTCTCGCCTTTAAAAGTGATGGCACAGACAAAATTCGCTTCGTGTCGGTTGTTTACATATTGCGTTTCAAAATCATAAAAAATGTATTTATTGCAGGGGTCCTTGGGTGGAATGGGCTGTATGAAGCAACTGTGTGACCCCTGGTCAGGCAAATCTTTGTTACAATGCATGCATCGAGGGACTGCACATTTGTGCTTTTTGGTTTGACCGGTGACCACATATCGCCTATTGCAAAGTTTGCAATATTTTATAACGTCACACGCTGGATTTCCAGCCCCAGGCGGTATGTTTTTTTTATGCATTTCATAGCAGTAACCCGACTTACAAAAACGCAAACAATCATTACAGTGGACTGTTTTTTTTAGGATGATTATGACATTCCACGTCGAAACACACATTGCAGATGCGTTTGCAATGATGGTGTCTACGGTTCGAGTAACCTTTGTAACAAAATTCACACACGTAGGCGGCTCCGATGAATGCAGTCAAATTCAGAATCATATAGTAATGATCATTATGCAAATAGAGACATACCGTTTTAGGGTGCGGGTCATTGTGATTTTTGTATGTTTCTAATGCACCTGTACTCGTCCTGTAAAAAACTACTATTTTAATGCCTAGAATGGATTCAAACGATCGTATGTCGTCGAGTCCAATTTGTTCTTCAATTGAAAAGCCTGCGTTGTTATGGATGGATGTGGCTAGTCTTTCTAACTCATTCTCGGGTGATTGCGGATTGAGAAAACGCGCTAGACAGATAGAGAAGCATAAATTATTTGAAATGTTTGTTGGGCAAAATAGTGACACTTTTTTTCGCTTGATGACCTGATCCAGAGCCAAATCTCTAAGTTTACGACGCGGGCGTACCCCTCCACGTCTATTCATGGCAACGTTAGCTTCGATTTCGACGGAATTGTCTGACATCAATCTATCGCTGCTCTGTAAAACCTTTTCAATTTGGTCAGTAAATATATTGACGTCATAATTATTCCTATCTGTTAAAACAGCGCTAATGGGGGATTTTAGCGTAGGTGCTGTAAGGGATAAATTGATTACACACGCGTCGCCACCGATATCTCGAGCATGTGAGACCATTTCGGCAAAAGCGTCGTGTAAAAAAATGTGGTAGGCAGCCAAATCTGTAGAGTTAATCTCCCTCAGATTCATGAGTCTTCGCAATTGTACACTGTTGAAGCGCGGTCGCGGTAAAACACGGTAGTCGTTAATCAGACCACCCTCCCGAATCAACGCATCAACGTCTGATTGTCTTAGTGTTGACGTACCTGCTGGTTGATCAGATGATGTTGTATTGTTTGCCGACGCTCCGACAGTATCTGTAGGGAGAGCTGCAATGCTAGACGACGGATGCTGATTGACAACATTAGTGTTCGCATTAAATGTTGCTCCACGCCCATCATTTAAACCCCCGCCATCTTGTATTATGTTTAATAATTCCTGCAATCGTTCTGACAAATTAATATTTAGATACCGATCAATAGCTGCTTCTAAACGTACCAAATTAGAAGTCTGATGCACTGGTACATCATCAAAAGACGATTCTACAGGGTCTGAATACATATTTATCAAACACAGCAATATGTCACACATATTTTGGGTACTCACAGATTGTGTTTCAAGCACACTTTGTAACATGTCTGAGAGAGTTTGGTCTGGATGACTGTTATGCGTCTCGGCTGTGGAAAAACAGTTCTCGGTATCCATTTTAATTTTTTATTTTTAGATCAAGAGTAACAAACAGATTATGTAATCGCAAAATTATGAAGATAAAAACATCAAAAACAAACATTCAAAGTAGCAAGGCGTACATCATAACAAAACAGTTGAGAATAAAGGCATTACATTTGCATGTATAATCAAACGTGACAAATACTGTTGAACTGAAATGTATTATGGTTCACGTATGCATATCTATCTTGGACGTGCTGCCGCGACCATAGCGCTAAGCAGACTTACCATTAATTGTCTCTCTCTCATCTGATCATTTTCTGATCTTTCAACTCGTGCAAAATTCTCTTCAGCGATTCTCTGTAATCTATGGATATCGCATCGTATAACGTCTACTATTTCGCGCTGTCCAACAATAAGTCCATCAAATCTATTGTGAACCGCTACAAATTCAGATGCTAATCTGGCACGATCAGCGGCGAGGACAGCTTCTAATCTGGCACGATCAGCGGCGAGGACAGCTTCTAATCTGTTAATAGAGGCGGTGAGTGTGTCTATTTTGTTTACGAGTTCGTGATTCCAACGACCACCTCCTCACTCTTCTTCTTGTTCTTCCTCTTCTTCTTCTTCAGACAGGTCGTGAAAAGCATAGGGTGTTTGTCTACCTCTTACTGTCGACTCATCGTCTCGATCACTGGTCCAAGACGAACAGTCCCACGCATTCACTTGCGTTTCCGTCCAAGCCGAAAGATCGTCACCGTCCCCAACACATCTTTCTGTATAGAAATATAATAACCAAAACTCAGATTAAAGGTTGACCGCTGATTGTACACGCATCATTTTGATTAACTTATGGCGTTCTATATAAACAATTTTAAACGTATGGTGTATTTTAAAGAATAATAAGGAGGAATCAAAACTTACCCCTATTTATTTCTTCACGGGGTACGGGGGATGTATTCCTCTGTGGACTGGATCCGCTGTCGCGACGTCTCTTCTTTGGAGGGACTGCTGAGCTCGACCCCGGCAGCGGACTGGATACACTGTTGTGACGTCTCTTCTTTGGAGGGGGTGCTGAGCTCGGTCCCGGTCGCTTACTAGCTTCCAACGCTAGATCTACTGCTTCACTGCTGGATATTATCTGTTCCTGAGGTGGTGGCGTTTGACAAAAATTAGCGGTAGAATCGTGCCTCCTAGCTCTCGATGACTCGCTTGTGGTCGGGGCTCCTTCACTATCCTCACCGGTAAGGTCAATGAAACCTGGAAATGTGGCCAAGTTGGCTAATTCTTAAAAAAAAAAAAAAAAAAAAAAAGTTAGATTTTAACGTAAATAGGAATAAAATATTCTGTTAGTAGGAAATGGTATTATTTTTACCGTCGTCCGAGTCTTCTATAATGTCTGACCGGTCTGCTACTGAAAAATAAAACACAAAATTGTAAATTTAATTTTGTATACATTTATGATTTAAAAAAAAAAAAAAAAAAAAAAAAAAAAAAAGCATAAATATGTTCTTACAGCGGTCGATGGCTTCGAATGCACTCTGTTCAACATTTGAGACTATAACAAAGACAAATGACATATGATTTAGTAATCACATTTGCACAGCCTGGACGCACCAATAAGAACCAACCGGCAACCCGGATGGTAAAAGCTTTCTAGTGATAGCAAATACACAAGTTTCTGTATACCGTCTTTGATGCGGCAACACCACGCCCCAGCAGAAGTGATGGGAGGGGTGTATTTTTTCAATTGATACATGTTTAATGACATATTAGCAGCTGTAACTAAGCATGTATACAATAAAACAATTGGCTTAAAAACATCTGTTTGTAACACATTTAAAAATATGCACAACGAAATGAATCAAACTAGATATACTGAATCTGATTCTCAGATCGATCATGACAATGTAATGTTAAACCATTTATACTATCTCCAAATCAATAACACTAGCCTTAAAAATAAAATTGAATTTAAATATTTAAAAATTAAAAATAATGAAATAGGATAAATTAAATTGAAAATTAAATAATTAAAATAATAAAAATAAATTAAATTAAGATAAAATTGAAACAAAATTTTTAAAATAATTAAGAATAATAAATTAAATTAAATTAAGGGAAAAAATGAAAAATAAATAAATAGAAAATTAAATAAAACCGTTATATGCAATTTGTATATGTTGAAATGAAAGGAGAAACAATACAACAAACTATAGAGGTATTTAGTAGCATTTAACAGCATTTAGCATAACCCATGAAACAAAGTAAAACATCAGCTGGAAACCGCAGACATACAACCACGATGTAAATACAGGTAAGTGCGTCATTTTACGTAGCCGGAAAAACGCAACATGGCCCATGATAAACTACGTCATCGGCCAGCATGTAAACAAAGATGGCGGTGCTCATGTACAGCCAATGACAACAATTAAAACAATGGTAAAACAAAGCAAGATGATTTTGTTAGGTAATAGCCACGCAAACAAACTCGAGTACACAAGCAATGGAAGCGAGAAAAACATTACGGATTCATGTATCATTTTACGCAACTGGAAAAACGCTACATCAGCCACCACATAAACAAAGATAGTACTAATGTACAGCCAACGACAATTAAAACAATGGTAAAAACAAAAAGCAATACGGTTTTGCCAGGTTATAGCCATGCAAGCATACTTGAGTACACGGACTATGGAAGTAAGAAAAACATTGCGGATTCAGCACGCGATGGTAACATACAAAGAACACTAGTGCACAAAAGAAAACAATTTCACCACGTGATGCTTATACAGACACTAACCGCATCAGCAAATGCTTATTACATTAACCGTAATTTTAAATAAGCAGTTTACATACAGCAAACAAAGCAGGCCCTGCAAACACAGGCCCAGGCAACACACTAAAGTTTAGCATTGACTTATTACATATCAATGTTACGCTACCCATCAGCAAATAAACCAAATACCTTAACATTCCCTATGTGAAAGCACTAAGTATCGCAGCACAAATTTAAAATGTTTGACTCACCATGGCTGTTCATCGCTGAAGATCGCTGAAGAAGTCGTAAAAGTCCAAAGATACAAACGTGATTTTTCCCGGTGATTTCAAGGGTCGCGCTTAAATCCATCTTGAATATGTGGGCGGGGTATGGGGGCGGGTGATGTCACCACCACAAGTAATTGTGGGTTTCAATCTGATTACTAGAAATATTTATATTATATAAATATAATGAGAACACCACTGAAGACATATCCACGTATCGAGAAAAAAAACTTAGAACTAAAAGTTTAAATAAATCATGGCTAAGAACATTTATACAATCCAATTTTAATAGATTACTTTTCCTTTTAAATATATTTAACACCGGCTGGTGTGACCACCAGGCGGCGCCATTGTACTACTTGACTCACAGAGTAAGCTCCCATACGAAATGTAATTATAGTTCAGTAGAAAATCTACTTCGTCATACCCCGAGGATATTAATAAAATCGTATATTGAAATAAGTCTGATATAACGTGTTTAACATGTCGATTTCACATTATCTTATGGCCATAAGTTGTGTTCCACTGCTGATGCATTTGCAACGACAGCGCATAGAATCGCAAATATGCTTATTGTTTTAAACCATATTTGATGCCTTTCTTTTGTTCAAAGTCTCTTCGCCGAATACTACTAATGCGGATTTAAAACTCCTGATACCACATTTACAGCAGGGGTACCGCTGTGAGGCCTTGTCTCTGCTGGGCGGCTGGCTCACGCAACAGCGGGGGTGTCTCCAGGTGGCACCGTCACAGCGGTGGGCTCGAATCTGTCGTCACGGTAATCTCCCAGAAGAACAATGGTGATACTATGACTGCTGTTACACAAAGGCCACCACTTTGAGGCATATGAAAAAACACGTCATCGCCTCAGGCAATGTCTCTGACACTATCATGCATTGTTGCAAGTCACTTGGAGAGACGATGAGAAAACATTTCATGTTAAGGACATCAAAAAGGAACACTTTTCCTTGTTCTCCGAAAATGTGAGTTGTTTTATAAATTATTTTATAAGCATTTAAAAGAAGAGAATGTTATTCACTTTTGAAAAGTGTGTGTGTGTGTGAGTGAGAGAGAGAGAGAGAGATTTTTAGATTTCAGTATAAACTAAAAGTAAAATGTTTTTATATTTATCTACCAAAACTTTGCAAAACGCCATGTCTTATGCATGTCTTACTCATATGTTCACATTTTTAAAATTTATATTTCAAACTAAAAGCAATCGTTAACCCATTCAGACATCTTTGCTGGGAGGAAAACTTTTTCCATGTTCTTATATGTTTAAGTATAATAATCAGTCTCATTAAATTTAGTAAAATTACTTTTTGTTTTTATTATTCATCGTGTTATAAACTTTTGGAGATGCGAATGTTTTTCACTTTTGAAATGTGAGCACGTGTGTGTGTGTGTGTGTGTGTGTGTGTGTGTGTGTGTATTGTATTTTATAAAATATACCATGTTTATTCTTTTGTTATTTTGATCTGATTGCTTCTTATTTATTTCATTTGCACAGAGAGAATGAGATGAGACCCTCCTGTGAGCTGGAATGCGGATGCTACCCCACATCTGTCCAACACATGTGTGACCCTCAACCTTTTAAATTACCCTCAGGACTTCCAATTTGTACGGTCAAAGTTCAAAAATTATCAATTCGTTCCACACTACAAATGACCCGCAGGTCAACAACACAGGTATTTCAAAAATGCCGGGAATCAAGACATATTCATAACCCATGTCAAAGGTCAACCTCGGGGGAGGGGAAATATCCCGGGGGCTAATATCATAGGTCATAAGGTTACGTCATAGAGGTCAAGAGGTCATCAATCAAATTTTGACAGCTGCTGTAGAATATTTACTACTGAGCCATGCCGTGACTCGTGGCACAAGTTTTCTGGAAAGGCTCCCACCCCTTTGTTGCTGAAGAAGGTTCTTGGATGCTGGCAGGTGACATCTTGGGCGGTGGACTTTCACTCCCTTTTTTAACTAGGGACTCTTGACTGGGAGGCCTGGGCCCATTGGCCAAGGGAAAATCTGTGATGTGTGTTTCCCCTCTCAGGTCACTTTGCAGTCTATAAGAATATTTTAGTTCTCTGTGAACAGTGTCAAGCTCATTTTTTAAATAGTCTCTTTGTTGTATCAGAGCAAGGGTTTCAGCTCGGGCCTGTTTAAGGTGGTTTTCACAGGCCTTTGCTTTAGCGTCCCTTTCTTTTATTTCAATCTTTGCTCTTGCTAGGAGAGATTCACTTTGTCGGAGTTTTCCAGTTAGTTCCTCTCTGAATTCTTTTTCCAACTGCTCTCTCTACTCCGTCTTTACATGAAGCTCTGCTAGGGCTTTTCGGAGTCTCTTAACCTCCTCCTGTAGCTCAGGGTCCGTTTCATCTGCTGTCCCGCACCGGTCCTGGGTCTCGAGGAGTAACTGATCTAGGCAATGTTGAGCGTGGGCCTGATTCCTCCGGGCCTCCTCGGTGTTGCTCTTTTCGCTAAGCCGTGCCTGGGCGAGGCCACCGATGATCTTGGCCCATTCCTTGTAGTTGTAGCTCTGGGTCGGATTGTGGGCCATTAGTCAATTCAAGTCGTCGTCCAGCTGCTCGCTGCTCAGGTGCTGGAGGTCACCAGCGGCGTTGGGCAGGAACGTGTTAGTAATGGCGCACAGCCAGGTCTCGAGATGATCCCAGTGGGTGGCAGGGCTGGATGATCGGGACATAGTGGCTTACTGTTGGCAAGAGAAAGACAGCACAAAAAGACCAATGCAAGCCCATGCAGAATTAGTGAGCTACGATAATGTGTAATTATGTACACTCGGTGTGATTTCGACTAACTGGTGCAGACAGTTAGTGGGATGTAGGCCAGTTATCGTCTTTGGCCGGGAATGGCCACGTGGGGCAAATTTGTGTGGGTGAGCGGTGGATCTAAATAAAGATTTTGACAGCTTGGGTCGTCGATCTATTATTCAGCTTTCCGTGATGGCTCTCATAGGTTCTGCCCTTACATGAACTGAAAGAAACAAAACACAACAGAAAAGCAAATAGAACAAGGCAAAATAGAAACTATTAACAAGAAACGAAAAACAAAAATAAAATAAAATAATAACAGGAAGAGAGAGAGGGAAGTTAAGGAGCTTAAGCTTACTATCACAGCTAGGGTTTATGGCAGGCCTGAATCAGTGGCAGAGTCAACCTCCCCTGACGCTCCAACACTCGACTGCGGTGTCCCTGGGCAACTTGTCCCCCTTGTACCACGGTGCGACCACTCAAACAGTGACTTTTAGCACAATTGGTTGATTGTTCATGTGCTTCAGGCGAGGCATCAACAGCCAGACTGACGAGTCAAAATTGGGTTTCCCCCGAAACCCAGAGTCTGTCACCTCAATGGTCAGTTACTCCAAACGGGCGGCTCCCTTGTTGTGGAAGCCTAATCAGGGTAATTAACCAAAATTGCTCTTTGTCAGCTGAACTCATTGACCCCTACACCTGGAGTGCCCAATTACTGATGTCGCCTGCGTGCCGCCGCCAATGGTACGAGGACAGAAATGTCCAAGATTCACACACAGCCAGCGCCGGATCTGCCAGACCAGGCGACTCCACTCACTGACACCCACCTGAAGACAACCATCGCCTCACCACAGAGCACTATCTGCAAGTACACAAATGGTCAAACAAATACAACTTAACGTAAATTTAAACCTTGCTTAAACCAAATTTAAATAATTAAGGGCAAGAGAGTGGGGATTATGACAATAATCAGAATAAACTAGCTAAACAGCAGAAACAAAACAACTCAGAGAAACTTGATTTAAATTTAAATTAAAACTCTTGTAAGAAAAAAATGAGGACATTGAAGATCTCGACGAAGAAGTTTATTGCAGCATAGCAGTGACAAAGTACATGAAGCACCTTGGGTTCACCAGTGTCAGAATGAACCCAGAACATCCAAATCTCAAACCTTTTATCCTGTTACAGTTTACCACTCTTAATGTAAATGAAATTGCTCCTGCTCTAACAGCTGTGGTCTGTATGTTAACGAAGTTGTGACACCTCATTGTCTGAGATGGTTCTCTGTGTCCCACACCCATTCTCATTCTACAATTGATGACCATTTGCTCAGGATGTGATCAACCCAAATGGTACATAAACAATATACCAGTTGACTTTCTTCTTCTCTATGATAATTAAGCCATTTTGGGGATGAGCTCATTCTAAAATATACTTTGGAGTGGAATCTGGGCCGAGGCAGACTACAATTTCTTACACTCTGTTCAATTAAATTTAAATAAGAGAATCAGAATAAACTAGCTAAAAAGCAAAGTAGAAATAAGCAATAAAACAGAAACAAAACAATTCAGAGAGACTTGATTTAAATTTAAATAAGTGTGTAGAGTAAGAGCAACAACAACAATGGCGGACTACATGATTGTGTTCGTGCTGCAACAGTTAATGAGTCTATTAGCTTTACTAAAGCAAAATCTTCTGCTCCTTTGCCACTACGGTGAGCAACAAATGATTATGGACAACAACATACGCCACATACTCTGGTTGTCCTCCGCGGTGGACCTAAGGAGGGCAACCAGAGAAGATTTTGGGTAAGACCTGGTAGAACCAGCAGTTGGTGGGACAACTTTGTGAATGGCGTTGTTGTGGATGATGAATGGAGGGAGAACTTCCGCATGTCCAAATCATCGCTTGTCGCCCTGAGTGAAGAACATAGACCGTATATCGAAGGGGAAACAACAAACATGAGGGCACCAATTGAACCGCTTAAAAGGGTTGTGTTAACGCTTTATTACTTGAGCGATGAAGGACAGCTACGGAAGACTGCTAATGCCTTCGGCCTGTCGCGACAGGCTGTGTCCGTTGTTGTCAGGCACACATGCAAAGCGATCGCTATCCACCTGGGTCCAAAATACATCAGGTTGGCTTTTACCGAGGCCGAGGATCTGGTTTCGGGCTTTCATTGTGCTCATGGCATTCCACAGTGTTTGGGAGCAGTCGACGGCACCCATATTGAAATCAAGCAGCCATCTACCAACTTAATGGACTATATCAACAGGAAAGGCAAACATTCCCTTAATGTACAGGCGGTCTGTGATTATAAGTACAGATTTATGGATGTTGTGATAAAGTGGCCTGGGAGTGTACACGATGCACGGGTGTTTGCTAATTCAAAGCTGAACTTGTACTTTAAGACTGGCAAGATCCCTGCTCTGAAAAAGCAGATTGTGGACAACGAGGAGGACATACCAATTTTTCTTCTTGGTGACCCAGCCTACCCTCTGCTGCCTTACTTGATGAAGGAATATTCAAACGGTGGCTCCACACTGCAAGAACAGTACTTTGGGCTATGTTTGTGTAGGGCACGAATGGTCATTGAGTGTGCTTTTGGTTGCCTCAAAGCCAGATTTGCTGCACTGAAAAGGCCTATGGACAATTATGTACAATATGGCTAGCTCGCTAAGCTTGAAAACATGAGCCTCCCGGCGCTGCTTTACAACCGCAGGAGGAAGACAGTCGAGGGATTCGGAGGAGTTTGAAGAATCGGCAGGCAGCTCCACTGTCGATGTAGACGACTCTTCCAAGTCACCCGTCTCGATGCCGGTGTCGATGGAGTGCGTAGTCAGATCTCCTCGCAAAGCTCATAAAATATGAGCACTACCCCTCCTTGGAAATTACAGCGCCACATACTGATCTGGCAAGCATACTACATTGTTTTGAGTCGGTTTCACTGGTTTCGTGTGTACGCAGATATTTCTTCATATGACGCCGTGTGGACGGGATTTTTTTTTTTAGAACGAGGAAAAAAAAAGATTGGATAGGGTAAGCTCTGGCTTCGTGTGGACGTAGCCTAAGAGAGTGGGAGAAAAGAGAGAAAAAGCCTTCCCTATCTGAGAATGCCCACAAGGGGGAGTGCTCCTTAATGAGCAAATGCCAATTGATGAAATTTAAATTAAAACTTTATTCTATTTTTTATTAATGTTTTAATTAAAGAAATAAAGGTGAAATGCTGAATAAAATAAAATAATAAAATAATTAAATAGGGAAGGAATTCAAAGTAAAATAATTCAAGATGAAATAAAAGAAGAGAGAGGGAGGAAATTGACTTATCTGGGAATGCCCACAAGGTGGCGTACTTCCAGTAAGTGAATTCCCAGTGTTGGAAGGGAAATTTAATTTAAATTTAAACATGTTTAAACCAAATTTAAATTAAGTATACGGAATTCCAAATAATAGCAAACAATAAAATAAAAGAGATGGAAATAATTATGACAGCAAACAAAATTAAAATAGCCAAAAGGGAAATTGAAATAATTCAGAACGAAGGAGAGAAGAAAAGCAGATTTAACGCAGAATGCCCACAAGGTGGCGTTAATGAGCCCACACAACAATGACGTAGGGCTGTTACACACACTTAAACAGACTGCTCTCTGGTGTTTAGTCAGAGGTACTGCATCCTACCCTAAACTCGATTCAAATCTTAGCGCGTTCATGAAGATGAACTCTCTTCTTACGGATGATTGACTGCAACTTATCACGCGTACAAGATTTTGGATCTCAGTGGATCTTTTTTGTGCCAGTTTAGTGCACACGAATTTGTAACTTTGCAGGATTTCTTAGCTGTGGTTACCAATTAACATTTGATCAAAATGTTAATAAAACATCTCCCATTTCTACACAATTCAGATAAGTGTTTTTCTGATTAGCTTTGAATAGGCGTTCAAAGGGTAGCTAGTCCGATGTTCGACCTATAAGGGAGTGAGATCGCCATTTTGGATTATTGGACAGCGATACATAGCGATACAATTTGAAAAGGCCTTTTAAGAGAGAAAAGAGGAAACTTCGCTCAAATCAATCTTTTAATCACGCTGAAAGAAGATTTCTTCGTTCCATCAAGCGGAAATATTAATATTAAAATGTGCAGAGATTATCACCCTTTACAGGAACAATTTTAATATGAATGAACTGTAGTTTATTTAAAACGGTTAACAATTGGCTAAAATGTTAGACAAATATAGCAGTTTGTTAACGTACGGAACCGATGGGACTGATGTCCGCTGCAGCCATTGGCACTTCAGTCATTTGCCGTGGTATTAAACAGCTGGTTTCATTCATGGTTGCAACAGTCAATGGGGCAGCCTTCCAAGCGTGAGACATTTGCAAACAGAGCCAGCAACTGCCAGCAAGCCTTGTTCCCTTGACATTTCATCATAGCTTTCTGCACTTCAGGATTCGTTCCCCCTTTTCCTGCTCCCTCGTTCCCCATCCAGATCATCTCTTTTTTTTTTTTGTAGCTGGTTCAAAAAGCAGGTTCAATGAGGGGTTTCACTGGTTTTGGCGCTGGTCTGCTTACAGCAATGCTGAATGCCTCATACCAATCATTTCCCATTCTGTCAATACCACAGTAGCACTTGACTTGGTCTGAGGTTTCCACGAGCATTACTGAAACTGTCATACCATCTCTATTGTGGCCATACCTGTTCTTCTTTGCCACCCTGAATCTTCCGTCTGTTCCATAACTTGTGGGGTTGCTATAAGCTCTTACATCCTTCCATTCACATGGGTCTTTGCAAAAGTAGACTTGTGCATAGTCCGCGTAATCTGGTTTTCTGCACCGTGGACAGTGCTTTGCAACTGGATTGCAGTCAAATCTTACACTGAACCCTTCTGTCATAGTGATAATGTTCTCTTCCACACCACGCGTCGGTATCACCGTAGTCGTCATGGCTCTTCTGATGTGTCGAATAACGGTGTCGTTGTCGTCAGGTGGAAAGCTTATGTTCAGGCTGGCGTTGGTCCCCGTTACAACAACTCTTGCAGTCTGTACCAATTCTGTGGTGAGGTACAATGTGGTTGCACAAATTATTACAGCCAACACAGTCAATATACAGGTTGTACCTCTCATTTCGCACAGTCCTGGTATTCTGAATGGGTGCCATGGTCTTACTTGCTCCATTTCTTCAGTTGGCCAGATGATCAGCACAGGTGTATGCCCAGAAAGTGTGAGGTAGATTGGTTGTGGATGCACTTAGAGCTCTGCTCTGTCTATCTATGAAAGGGCACCACCCCTGCACAGATTGCACAATGATGGTTATGTAGCCTCTCCAACCTCCTCCTCTCTCTCCGGAAAGTTGTGTGCACTTAATTGCACTTAAAGTTCTTGACCATACCTTACGTGATTGCAACTTCTCCCCAGATTATCTTGATCAATCTGCGTTTACCCACCCCCCGTTTCAATTTCTGTCACTACCAGATATTTCTTAACTGTGTTGTATATGCCCATATGATCTCAATCTGCCCAGAAATGTCTTAACTACGACCACCTGAGTCAGCCGGACCCACCTTTATGGGTTGTCCCCTGTTCTCTAATTTTACACAATTTTAATCACACTTAATCACAAAATTTTAATTCCCCATAAAATTTTTAATTTATCTCTTACCAGAGAGTCGTGATGCCACCTGGGTTCGTTTACTGATTCCAGTGGTGTCCCTCCCGGGCCCCGGCGGTTGGCCCTTTCGTCCCTCAAATGCTATTCGGGGTAGGGCTGAAACATGTGTTCAGGCTGATCGGCCACCTCCAGCTCTCGGGTCCAAAAGGCACATCCAAGGAATCCCACTCTTCTGACACCAAATTGTTGTGGCAAAATAAAAACTTACTCTTACTGCATAAGAGACAAACTCATTCAAAATGTCTTTCAAAGCTTTTATTTCTTGCAAGAAAGGTCAGACAGTCATACAGAAGCACAAAAGCACTGCAGAGTGTGAGACACAAAATAAAGTCTCCCACTCTCTTTTATATCTTTGGCTTTCAAGGCTGAAAGCCCTGTTCTCTTCCTATATTTAGGCACGTGACTTACACAGTATCCTTCCACCTGTCATGTGACACTCACATCCCCTGCTATACAAAACCCATACATTTGACACACATATATGGTCTTTGTTCGGGCCCTGGCAGAGAGCCAGAAATGAATACCTAAATATGGCCTTCTACATGACTCAAAGAGTGCATACTCAAACACTTCTAAAAGAAAATCACGTAACCACAAGCATATAAAGGATAATCATATCAACTCTTTAAAAGTGAGTTTTCTTCTGGCCAAGGAGAATTCTCTGTTTTAAGTACTGTGAAATCAAATGTTTAAGTGAAATCAAATGTTGAAGTGACTTGTATTCATTTATGAGCATCAACAGAAACAATAAAGCGTGAATATAATGGATTTAATATATGAAACTATAAAATACATATGACTAACTCTAAGCAAAGAATACATACATATAGAATAAATGAAAGTAAAGTCAGGAAATGATCAAAGAATGGCAACAAACAGTTAAACCTTAGAGAGCCAGCAAGGAATCACACAGCAAATGTAAGCAAACGCGTAGAAAGAAATGGTTCTATACTTGCATATAGGTAGTTTTAGGTGCTGTGGTTAATGCGCCGTTCTGCAGGAGTTTCAGTGCGTTCGAGTTGGAGGTCCTATTGGTCTTCCCGAGATCGAGTCTTTGGTGGGATTTTCAAACAAAGTTTAACTTAAGAGTAAAATGGCCGGAAAATAAGAAGAGTCCATCTCGTCCACAATGAAGACTGAGCGCTGAGGGCTCACGTTGGGTTGTTAAATAGGCAAATCGTTCACACACCTACTTGTGGTGAACCGGCCAATAGCCAGTGTGGATTTGAAGCGGGAAAGAAATCCTTTGTGTGTTTTTATGACTTAATTTTCACAATTTATGAAGTGTCAGATCTGCGTATGTTTTTCTTCCAAAAGACTTTAAAAATGGAGTAATCTAATGTATTTTACAGTAACGTAACATACATTGTTAATTAAGATATTTGGAGAGGTTTAGAACAAGACCAAATATGGCATATTGGGAGTACATCAAAGCAGGAATACATTCATACATGGATACATTCAATACATGGATAAACGAAGAAAAAATCCAAAGAATAAAATGTGTTGAAAGGATCAGCTATGTTGAAGCATGTAAAAGGGTTGAGCAGTCCCCTTTTTTCAACTTAAACAAAACACATGCTTCTGTGGTAAAATCAACCATGAGCACCACTGACTGTTAGACCGATTTGAGCTCTGTGAATAGAGAGAAACCACAAAATATCAGTCATAGAAGTTCTGTTTTAATAAAAAAGAACCAAGGAGTGCAAATGTGGCGGGGGTGCGAGGGCAAAAGGGATGACTTTAAGTGCAATGGAAAATAAACAAGATGATACCAGTCCCACTCCGACTACGCCAGTATGGGAATTTCACCCAAAGCATTAGAATAAACCACCTACAGAGGCATACGCAGATTCATCAGAGAGATGGGTCATAATACAAAAATGAACTATTTATTGACAAATCTTTAATAAAAACAATGTTAAAATATATAATGACACATTTGTTCCAGTCCAACGGGCCACTAAGGGTTTAGAACAGGTCAAGGCCAGGGACTACAGTTTACCAGTAGAGGCAGAAAATGAGACCACGCCACCCGCAGGTGAATCACTGCACTTCAATGTGTACACTCAGATAGATGTTAAAGGAACACTCCACTTTTTTTGAAAATAGGCTCATTTTCCAACTCCCCTAGAGATAAACAGTTGAGTTTTACCGTTTTCGAATCCATTCAGCCGATCTCCGGGTCTGGCGGTACCACTTTTAGCATAGCTTAGCATAGTTCATTGAATCTGATTAGAATGTTAGCATCTCGCTCAAAAATGACCAAAGAGTTTCGATATTTTTCTGATTTAAAACTTGACTCTTCTGTAGTTACATCGTGTACTAAGACCGACGGAAAATGAAAAGTTGCGATTTTCTAAGCCAATATGGCTAGGAACTATTCCGGCGTAATAATCAAGGAACTTTGCTGTCGTACCATGGGTGCAGCAGGCGTAATGATATTACGCAGCGTCTCTCACAAATGTCTCCATGGTTGCAAGGCACGCTCCCTGTGCAAGCAGGGGGTCACAGGCGCTGCGTAATATCATTGCGCCTGCTGCACCCATGGTACGGCAGCAAAGTTCCTTGATTATTACGCCGGAATGAGAGTATAGTTCCTAGCCATATCGGCCTAAAAAAAATCGCAACTTTTAATCTTCCGTCGGTCTTAGTACACAATGTAACTACGTTGAGTACGTTAAGTACGTTGAGATTGACCTTCTAGGTCATAGTTACTATTTCATCAAATATACATAAGTTAAAATGAGAGAACTTACTTTTGGTCTTCTCATGGCCTGCATAAGATCCAGATGATGCAACTTCCTTTTGAAAATGTGGCATGTTCCAAGTTTTTTAGAAGGGGCAACATGTGAGGGTAACAGGACTGAGTGAAAACCTGGGGACACGACTAAAATGTGTATTTTATATAATATATTATGGATTTCTCGTGAAATTTCTTTTTGTTTAGCATAGATGGTATATAGAGTCACACAATGCAAAAATAATAAGATTTCTGAAAAATTTTAATGATTATATTTCATGATAAAGATTAGGTTTAGATAGTGGGGACATGCAACAAATGCTATTTTTTACTGTTCTGAGTAGTTTTTAATAATGTTTTAAATTATATATTTTAAATTTGCAGTTAGAGTAATGTTCAGGACATTTTGCTTAATAATAAAATGTATTTTAGAGTTAATTTTCATGCATATTTATACATACAATGTCCTAGGGACAGAAATGGCACCCATTCGGTGGAATGGCTCTTATATACCCTCTGATACTTCAGTGACAATACAAGAACTGAACAGAATGGTAGAACAGTTACCATCACCATATATATTAATGGGTGATTTTAATAGCCAAAGCACATTATGGGGAGGAAAGCAAACTAACACCAAAGGCAGAAGAATAGAAGAGTTCATATATAATAATGATTTGTGCTTGTTAAATGATGGTTCAAGTACATATTTGCATCCAGGATATGGAACGTATTCTGCTATTGATTTAACTTTGTGTGAACCTGAAGTAATAATTGATTTTTCATGGCAAGTATGGAAGGATCTCTGTGGGAGTGATCATTACTTATTGATTATAACGTTCATTGAAGAAGACATTCAACAAGACACTCCAAGGTGGCAACTGGAAAAAGCTAATTGGCATGTTTTCCAAACACTGTGCTATGAGAAGTTCAACATAGACTGGCAAGAACATCAAGATCCTCTAAAGAAATTCACTGACATAATAATTGAAATAGCAGAAAAATCTGTTCCTAAAACAGCAGAAATCCATGCTTTAATAAAGACTGTAAAAAGGCAATTGCTAATCGGAAGAAGGCAGAAAGAACATTTAATAAACATCCAACAACAGAAAACTTCATCAGACTAAAAAATCTGTAGAGCATAAGCACGAAGAATTATTAATGAAACAAAGAGGCAGAGTTGGGAAAAAATATGTATCAAGTCTAACATCACAGACACCAACAAAGAAAGTATGGGATATGATACGAAAGATGAAAAATAAGGAAAGAGGACTACAAGTACAACATATAAAAAAATCTGGATACTTTACTAACAATGCTTATAAATTGGCAGAGACATTTGAGAGAAATTCATCAATAGAAAATGGTCTTCCCAGGTTTAAAGAAATGCAAATAAAACAATGTAAAAAAATGTTTTTTTCCTCGGATAACACTGAACCATATAACCAGCTTTTCACAATAAACTTTTGAAAGCCATTAAAAACTCTGATGACACTGCAGTTGGACCTGATAAAATTCAATATTAGTTTTTGAAACATTTACCTCATAATGTATTACTTATTATACTGGAAAATTTCAACAACATCTGGAAATCAGGAGAAATTTTAGCTTACTGGAAAAAAGCAATTGTTATGATCTTTTCCTGGTTTAGGTTTTGGTATATTGATTCAAATAATTATCGCCCAATAGCCCTAACCAACTGCCTGTGCAAAACCAATGGTCAATGATCGGTTGGTGTGGGTTTTTGAAAAAGAACAAAAAAATCTGTAAAATGTGGATTTAGACGAGGGAAAAGTATTCTTGATCATCTTATAAGATTAGAATGTTTTGTTCGAAATGGTTTTATTAAAGAGTATGTAGTGGCGGTATTTTTTTGATTTAGAAAAAGCTTATGATACCACGTGTAGGTATGATAATTTAGAAGATTTATATGATATGGGTTTTAGAGTAAATTTACCCATTTTTATTTCAAATTTATTATCCAATAGAGTTTTTCATGTTTGAGTAAGAAATGTGCTACAGTGTCTGACTTGCATGAACAAGAATCAGGAGGGCCCCAAGGAAGTATACTTTCAGTAACTCTTTTTAGTATTAAAATGAATGGTATTTTAAGTGTAATGGGGTCCAATATATTTCGTAGTTTATATGTAGATGATGTGTGTATTTGTTTTAAAGGCAAAAATATGAACGTAATTGACAAATACAAATATGTATAAATAAAATGTATGACTGATCAGTACAAAACAGTTTTAAATTTTCTTAATCAAAAACTGTATGCATTTTTGTCTTTTACGGTCTATGCACTTAGATCCAGAGCTTTTTTGGAAAGAGAACCTATAAAAGTCGTAAAAGAGACAAAATTCCTAGAACTTAATTTTAATAAAAACTGTCCTTTATTCTTCATCAAAATGCCGTGATAGATGTTTCAAAGCAGTGGGGATTGTGAAGTACTCTTGAAACTTTATAGGACACTTGTTAGATCAAAAATGGAGTATAGTTTTCGGATCTGCCAGGAAGTCGTACATTAAAATGCTGGACACAGTACATACAGGATTGAGACTTGCTCTAGGAGTATTTAGGACCTCTCCAATTCAGAGCTTGTATACAGAAGCAAGAGAACCATCACTGTATAACCTAAGACTGAAACTGGCTCTCAACTATGCAGTTAAGCTAAAAGCTAATGAGAATAATCCAGCATATCCTTCAGTCTTTGATCCTCAACATGCACACCTGTATGAAGCCAGACCCAGGTACATCAGTCCTTTTGGAATCCGCATAAAGACTCATTTAGACAACTTAACACATCTAGGACACATCTGTGCCCTATACCACCCTGGGATATTAAAAAAAAACAACTATTATAATACACCTGGCTCAGTATAAAAAAAAAAAAGCTAAATCATTCAAATGTTTATCAGGAGAAATTTCTGGACATAAGATGCAGTTTACCATCTCATGTACCGGTCTACACAGATGGATCAAAGTCAGATGGTCATATATCTGCTGCAGTAGTGACTGGTTCAAAATGTTCTGGCAAGAGTATCCTTGGACAAAGTTCAATTTTCACAGCCGAAGCTTATGCATTACTTTTAGCTCTAGAGCAAGTAGAAAAAGAACAACAACGTTATTTATTAATTTGCATTCCAAATCCTGCCTACCAGCACTTGTGTCTTCGAAAACTGCCGATAGCCTAGTGGTTAGTGTGCCGACATATGGCGCAAATGCGTTCACGCCGACCTGAGTTCGATTCCCGTCTCGGGGTCCTTTGCTGATCCCACCCCCCTCTCTCCACCCAATGCTTTCCTGTCTGCTCTCTACTGTCCTCTCTGAATAAAGGCACAAAAAGCCCATAAATATAACTTAAAAAAAAAAAAGAAAGAAAACTGAACATCCTACAATTATCAGCATAATAGGAAAAGTGGACTCTTTAAAGAAACAAGCTTTTAATATTATTTTTTATTGGATAATATAATCAGGCCATATGGGATTGACTGGTAATGAACAAGCAGATTTAGTGGCTAAAGGCTGGAATACACTACACGATTTTTGCCCTGATTTTCCTCCCCGATTTACAGTCTGAACAAGTTGACACTAGTTGCCAAAAGTCAGAGCCAGTCTGCAGATTTGAGCTGACAGATTTAATGGAAAATTGCGTAGTATGGTCACAGACAGATTTTTTAGCTTCAGATTTTGATTCCATCCAGTGGGAGGATATCAACCATGTTTGATATTTTGAGCCGATTTTAGAACACATACCGTAGTGTATGACACGTTGCTACTGAATCCAGAAATCACTATACGCTGACCACCAGCCAAAGGAAATCAAAGGTCGAGAAGAAATGGAGACGTACAAGATCACAAAGTGCAACTCCGCCATGGAAGAAAAACTTATTCAGCTGTGGCAGGAGCAAGAGTGTCTTTATAATGTGGAAGACAACTGTTACCACAAAAGAGTAGACAAAGAAAAAAGCTGGGCGGCGATCGCAACAAAGCTAAACCAACCACGCAAGTACTGATTTGCCCGTTAACTTTGTCTTGACATAATTAGCAAACCAAATTCTGAGGTAAAAATTTGTCTTGATTCATTCATTATTATGCTAATATTTACCATTACCCAGGTCTCGACATTAACGCTTTCCTGGGATAAGTGTTTAAATGTGATTAAAGCGTCAATAGCTGCGAATAATTGATTGTATTACATTAAATGTTAACAGATCATTTAATAACGTAAACAAGGTCGCGCCACTCGATGCTCATGCAGCTTGTCTGTGTGAGACTCGTGTAGGAATCCAAACAGCAAAAACTTTTGTATTAAGTGACTTACATCTTAATATTGTCAACGAAAGTAGTTCCAAACAAAGCCACAGCAGAGAATTTGTGCGTCTCCAAACACAGTAGTGTTTCTTTACTTAAAAATTCATTGTTTTAAACAAATTAATGATTTAATGACCTATTCATAAAGACAATCACACTTGCTTTGTTTTTGAATTAATGTTTTAATGAGTCACTCATTTAAAGGGGACATCGGATGCCAATTTTCCACAAGTTAGTATGATTCTTTAGGGTCTTCATGAAAAGTCTATAACATACTTTGATTAAAATTTCTTAATGGTTGTGTAAAAAACCCCCACCCTTTTTACCTTGTCAAAAACAGCTCTGTTCACAGTGAGCTGTTTCGGTGCATGTCCCTTTAAATGATAATGAGCTACTGTGTACCCCACCCCTATCTTCCGTGGGCGGGCTGTAAACACTATTTTGCAGGGATTGCATTGAACTCACCATTCTTATTTATGCAGCTATAAATGCTCAAAAATGATTAAAATACATTTGTAAATTACTTGTTAGTCATTAACCATAGTGATGGGCAGATCGAAGCTTCGTGAAACACTGAAGCAGCTGAAGCAAATGTGCCGTGATGTGTCGAGGCTTCGAAACAACCTGACACCTGTCTCCACGGTGACCCCTAGTGGTCAGAACAGTGTAAATGCAACAAAACTCAGGCCAAACATGCATAAAAAAAAACCCTTTTACAAATGTATTGCAAAAGTTTTATTGAAAGTAAAATCTATCAAATGCAATTAACTAATCATCTATTAAGATTAAATATAGAGTGTCTGTATAATATGTCTTCTTTTATCCATTTTCAAGGCTTGTTTCTCTGTTCCATGGCTCAAACTAAACAGGCTAATAAGAGATTAATAACTACCATCATTCATTTTAATTATTCTAATGTCTAATTAAAACATCTACAAATGTATAAAACTGATCAGAGATCAGGTAAAGCCCATAGACACTTGTTCAATAGTTCTCAGTGAATCTGCATGATTCATGGGTTCACTTTATCATCGCCCTCTACCGGTAAACCCTTGAAATTTCGAAAGGTTTTGAAATGTTTCGAAACAGTGATGAGGTAATGAAGCCTCGTTTACTAAAATCATGTGACTTTGGCAGTTTGACACACGCTCCGAATCACTGATTCGAAACAAAAGATTCATAAAGATTCGGAGCTTCATGAAGCAGTGTTTCGAAATCGTCCATCACTAATTAACCAACACCTTTTATAAACCCTCAACAAAGGGAACCTTATTGTGGTGTTATCTTTACATAAAATGTACACAGTTTGTAATAAGACGATCACCTTAATGCATTGTTCACTATAAATGTGCAGTTATGAATTACAGTGAGAAGGTTCTAAATAGAAATGACGACATATGTTTGTTCTGTATTATTTTGATAATGAACAAGCTGCGACGTGTGCGTGAGGCGGCGGCGCGATCAAACAGCAGTCTTTGCAAGGGACTTGCCTCATCATCATGGCAACGGTTCGTGGCCAGGTCAGATTACGTCAGAGTTTGTTGTTGTTTGTTGGAAAATCATACCACACTGCTCAGACATTTCCCGGCCCAACAAACGCCGATTAAACATCTTCAGTTGTGTGAAAACAAACTCTGACCAACGGCAACAGACGCCGACAGGGGTGTCACACTAGCTGCGTCTCATTTCGGAGGCTGCGTCCTGATCCAACAAACGTGTTTGTTGGTGTTTATCTGTGCGGTGTGAACTGGCCTTTAACTTTAGCCGCATTCGTCGTGGAACTTGCTAACTAACTAGCACATTATTAGGAAAGGCGATTTGCAAAGATTCATAAAAAAAAAAAAAACCTTATATATATACACACACACTCACGTCTTTTGGAGGTTAAGTTGTATAACAAACAGTTGGTACTGATCCATCCTTTAGGAACTTTTCAGCAAAACCTGCTTTGTACTGTCCCTCGTTCAGAAAGCAGTCTGATGTAAAGTGATTCGCACAAACATAAACACATATAGGTAGATCCAGGGGCGCATTCCCTTCAAAAACAAAATTAATCCACTTCGTCCTCAGCGGCTCACATGTCGGGAGTAAATGATGACTGCTATGTTCATTCTTATATCCAATAACAAAACACCTCAGTCGCTTAGGGGACATTCTTGTCTACTCCTGCGTGGCGTCGAAACAATGGCGGACTGTCTGTTTACAGCTTACTCAGGGCGGGTCTAAGCTAAAACGGCAAGAGTCGTGGGAGTGGCCTGTGCAAAATGACGTCACCTTGCCACGAATCCGAGAACGGCTTGATCTGACAAAGTGCTTATGATTTATGGTGCTTAAAAAAAAAAAAACACACACTGGGTGGATTTTTATCATTATAGGGTGGTTGTGTAAACACACTGCCAACACACATTTAAGTTCAAACACCATGTAAAAGTGAATTTGGCATCCGATGTCACCTTTAAGACAGTGCCTTGCCACCACCTGGCGGTTTTTGCTCTAAATGTAAATGTATTGCATTTTGTCCAACATTTCTATATTTAAAATGTCATCTTAAAAACATTAATCTTATAACATTCTTTATGCAATTATTATTTAACATTGTGATATGAAACATTTATAAATGAATTTACATTTCAGTTTCAGAGATGAAGAAACAAATTACTTCATTAAGTACCCAGTACAGCTGACTACTTAAGCCCAAGCCAAGTGGCAGTGGAGATGTAACTGCTTGTTATTTTTACTTGAGTACACCAAATTACATTTTTAAAAGTGACTGATTAAATGTGTATTAAACTAGATTTTTAAAAAAAGTTACCTTTTCTTTATTGTGGAAACTTCTATACGTCAATTAATTATTCACCAAGACTTTAATGACTTTACAGCTTGATTCATCGATAAAGGAACTGTTGAAAGGAGATGAGAAGAACCCAAATGAACTGAGTGAGCAAGAAGACTGCATGTCAGATCAAGAAAAGTTCAAAAACAGCCTGGGACTGCTCAAACTGATACTTGCCATGAAAAGAGTGTTTTTACAACTACAAAAAAAAAAAAAAAAACTAAAACAACAGAAACAGAGACAATCTGACAATTTGATGTACTGAACCTGTGGTTATGTCTTGATTATTATTTCCTCCTTGCCAAGACTGCAGTGTTGGTTCCTCTCTCCTCCATCCTCCCTCCATAAGTCTGTGGTCTTCATCCTCTCTAGCCAGTGCAGGGGGTGTGTATGTCTAGGTCAAAGTTTAAACTAAATTGTCACATACAATATGCTAGTGCAAGTATATAACAATTAGTTCAAACTTTGACCTGTGGAGGGCAGTAATACATTTAGCAGCATCTACACTGCCGGAATTCTTTTTTTTTTTTTTAAATGACTGATCGTTTCGCTAGATAAGACCCTTATTCCTCGTCTGGGATTGTGTAGAGCCCTTTGAAGCTGTACTGAAACTGTAATTTTGACCTTCAACCGTTTGGAGTCCACTGTAAGGAGAATAATCCTGGAATGTTTTCATCAAAAACCTTAATTTCTTTTCGACTGAAGAAAGAAATACATAAACATCTTGCATGACATGGGGGTGAGTAAATTATCAGGAAATTTTAATTTGAAAGTGAACTAATCCTTTAAGTAAAGCCCCAGATATCATACAAACAAACCTGTTGCCAAAAAGCGTGGGTTAATGATAACCTTTCTTTGGCAGTGATGGCCCGTCTCATTTTCGTATTCTGTTTGGCAATCAGAGGTTCAACCATACCAAGAAAGATGTTAAATTCTTCATGGTCCATTCTTAGCATTTGTCTGAACCCGAAGCTGTCCTCTATCTACAAGTGTTGCAATAAAATGCAATACAATAACAATAAACGAACAGAACACGCTTACAAATTAGCCTCAATATTTGACTCATCAGCATAGAAAAACACTCACCTCTAACTCCCGCTGTAATCTGTAGAGACCATACTGACCACGTCTACCCACCCAAGACTGCATCCAAATGCGCTTGGCTTGTTTTTTCACTTTTGATTCAGCACACAGCACACATTACTGCGCTCATCTCCTGCACATCCATGTTTGTTTCATCTGTCATGCATCTCCTAGCAACCCGGCGCGTTTCTGTTTGTGTTCCGAACGATTTTAAAGTCGTGTAGTGTATGATGCCCAGCTTTTCTCTGTAACCATTTACAAAGTCAGCAAGTGTATGATGCCTAGTGTTTTAAAAATCTGTTCAGATTTAAAAAATCGTGTAGTGTATTCCAGCTTTAAGGAAGCACTTTGGTTGGAAATGACAGAATATAACATACCAGCATCTGCTGTTAAACCCATATTGAATCTCTACATTTATACTACGGGGCTGTTGAATGCTCGAATCTGATTGGTTGACCAAAGTTCTAAGGTGTGCAATTATTTTCAGGGAAACGCACGGCTAAAGTAGTTCTAGCAGGTCTTGACCGCATTGAAATCATTTGGCGAAGTGATATGGAACTGCAGTTATTTCAATAGGTCCTACAGCCTACAACCGCAAAAGAAACTAAACTCACAATGACACCGACCAAGCAAATTAATATAGTAGACAACAGGATGAAAACGACAAATTATTGTCATGGTTTTTGCCACAAAATACGTTTTATTGTGTCCTGAAAGCGCATACTCTCTCCCGCTCTCTCTCTTTCAAACGTACACGCGTACTGTATAGTACGGACACACACTTGCACAGAAACGTTTTGTCAGTGCTGCTCTGATAAATTAATCAGTAAAATAGTTTAGCAACTTAAAAGATACATGACTCACCTGTGCAGTTCTTAATAGATAAACTTATATTTTCGCTATTAGCTACTGCTGCCGTGAGAGACACACATACTCAGGTAGGCTAATTCACATATGCTTATTCTCTCTCTCTCTCTCTCTCTCTCTCAACTGCGTTAATAACTGTATCAGCTGTATTATTCTGCTATCAAGGCTCAAGCCTCCGTTACTAGTTTTGAAATGATGTTTTGGAATTAGCAACGGAGGCTTGGGATGAGAAGCGTAAGAAATTAGTCCCACACACAGGAGTGTTTTAAGGACAAAAACCTGACAAATGTCTTGAAATACAACATCGGAACAGTGTCTTAAGGTGTGGTAGCCGTAGTATAAGCGAAATAATTGACTCCGGTCTGTTGAATTCTTAGAAAATAATCCACACACATAATGTGCATTTTTTTCTAAGAATTCAACAGACCGGAGTCAATTATTCCTTACTTATAATATATGGCGAATAGAATGGAATGGGTGTATGTATAACAAACTATATGAGGTGAATCCAGTCATAAATCAAGAAATAAATCATTATAATTATATTGAAAATAGACATGATCAGGTTGTGTACACAAGATGTCGATTTGGACATTCAAGACTCACTCATTCATATTTATTGAAAGGAGAAGAGAAACCGGTTTGTGACTTGTGTAAGAACTGTAAGAAAAAGTGTAAAACATTTTAATAGAATGTCCGGTTTTAAATGGCATTAGACAACATTTTTATAAAGGTCGCTCCTGGAAGAATTCTAGAGTTTCTATCACAAATTAAATGGAAAGACTCTATATGATATTATTATTGCTATTGTTCTTATGGTTATTTATATGTTTTTGTATATTGATTGTTTCTTAGGAAATTCTTAAATAATGTATTAAAATTATATTGTAATGAGAATTTTTTAATATTGCCATGAATATAGCCATTGTTGCTAAAATGGCGTTAAATATGAATATAAATAACTTGTGAAAACAACTGCCACAGGTAATTGGACATTATTTATTTATTTATTAAAGATTTATTTTTGGCATTTTACCTTCTTATTATGATATGACAGTAAGTAGACAGGAAGCGAAGTGGGAGAAAGAAAGGGGGGAGGGGATCGGGAAAGGTCCACGAGCCCCAGAACTCAAACTCGGGTCACCCCAGCTGCCCATCATCAGCGTCAACGATAAGACATTATTTTCAGTTTGACTGCAATGTTTTTATTCTCTATCATTCAATGCATTTTGCCTGTACATAACTGAATATTTATGTTATGTCATTGCAGATTAAAATCTATAAATCAAAATATTTATTGCATTTATGAAGAAAAGGCTCAGCACCCAAGGCTTTATCGTCTACTGCATCAATGATGTACAGTGTCTTTGGGCGGATTGCCGGCAACAACCATTTTAGGATTGTTTGTGATTTAGTCTTAGTGACTTGGGAGTCCTTTTGACTACTAACTTTTCACAGGTTTAGGAGCTAGTTTAATATGTGAAATACTCTTAGAGCAAAAATTCATAAAATTAGGACTGACACGCCCATTATTTTTAAGTTTCTCCTAAATCGTTAAGTTAGGAGCTACTTTTAGCCTTAAGATCTTTTTTGAATACGGCCCCTGGTCCGTATACAGGTGCTGGTCATATAATTAGAATATCATCAAAAAGTTGATTTATTTCACTAATTCCATCCAAAAAGTGAAACTTGTATATTATATTCATTCATTACACACAGACTGATATATTTCAAATGTTTATTTCTTTTAATTTTGATGATTATAACTGACAACTAAGGAAAATCCCAAATTCAGTATCTCAGAAAATTAGAATATTGTGAAAAGGTTCAATATTGAAGACACCTGGTGCCACACTCTAATCAGCTAATTAACTCAAAACACCTGCAAAGGCCTTTAAATGGTCTCTCAGTCTAGTTCTGTAGGCTACACAATCATGGGGAAGACTGCTGACTTGACAGTTGTCCAAAAGACGACCATTGACACCTTGCACAAGGAGGGCAAGACACAAAAGGTCATTGCAAAAGAGGCTGGCTGTTCACAGAGCTCTGTGTCCAAGCACATTAATAGAGAGGCGAAGGGAAGGAAAAGATGTGGTAGAAAAAAGTGTACAAGCAATAGGGATAACCGCACCCTGGAGAGGATTGTGAAACAAAACCCATTCAAAAATGTGGGGGAGATTCACAAAGAGTGGACTGCAGCTGGAGTCAGTGCTTCAAGAACCACTACGCACAGACGTATGCAAGACATGGGTTTCAGCTGTCGCATTCCTTGTGTCAAGCCACTCTTGAACAACAGACAGCGTCAGAAGCGTCTCGCCTGGGCTAAAGACAAAAAGGACTGGACTGCTGCTGAGTGGTCCAAAGTTATGTTCTCTGATGAAAGTAAATTTTGTATTTCCTTTGGAAATCAGGATCCCAGAGTCTGGAGGAAGAGAGGAGAGGCACACAATCCACGTTGCTTGAGGTCCAGTGTAAAGTTTCCACAGTCAGTGATGGTTTGGGGTGCCATGTCATCTGCTGGTGTTGGTCCACTGTGTTTTCTGAGGTCCAAGGTCAACGCAGCCGTATACCAGGAAGTTTTAGAGCACTTCATGCTTCCTGCTGCTGACCAACTTTATGGAGATGCAGATTTCATTTTCCAACAGGACTTGGCACCTGCACACAGTGCCAAAGCTACCAGTACCTGGTTTAAGGACCATGGTATCCCTGTTCTTAATTGGCCAGCAAACTCGCCTGACCTTAACCCCATAGAAAATCTATGGGGTATTGTGAAGAGGAAGATGCGATATGCCAGACCCAATAATGCAGAAGAGCTGAAGGCCACTATCAGAGCAACCTGGGCTCTTATAACACCTGAGCAGTGCCACAGACTGATCGACTCCATGCCACACCGCATTGCTGCAGTAATTCAGGCAAAAGAAGCCCTAACCAAGTATTGAGTGCTGTACATGCTCATACTTTTCATGTTCATACTTTTCAGTTGGCCAAGATTTCTAAAAATCCTTTCTTTGTATTGGTCTTAAGTAATATTCTAATTTTCTGAGATACTGAATTTGGAATTTTACTTAGTTGTCAGTTATAATCATCAAAATTAAAAGAAATAAACATTTGAAATATATCAGTCTGTGTGTAATGAATGAATATAATATACAAGTTTCACTTTTTGAATGGAATTAGTGAAATAAATCAACTTTTTGATGATATTCTAATTATATGACCAGCACCTGTAGTTTATTAAGAACAGTGAATGTTATAAATACACTTACCACTTTTGAAGAGTTGTTTACCAAACTTGTAGTTAAAAACCTGGTTCATTTATATAGTGTATTCGCTCCATCTGTGTGTGTATGTGAAGTATACTTACCTTTAGAATGGTACTGTCCAGGGGAGGAGTCAAGAATATAAAATGGCTCCAGAAACAAAGTACAGTGTGGTAGTAGTGGGAGTGCTGTTTGTAGTACATAGTTTTTAAGCGGACTGTATATGCAGATTAGATCTTTGGATTTAGCTGAGCTTGTTATATTTTGTAAATATTGTACGGTTTTAGTTTTGTTCTACCTTTATATTGCACATTTATCGTGGGACGTTACCGTGTGGCACAAATAAATCACCCTCAAACCTTCCTCGGCGGTTTCCCTCGTCACTTCTGACCTCCATCCGCAGGTGCACTTAACAAGCGGGCTATTTAAAATGTTAGCACACTAGTGAAATAAAACGCTTACAGCACCTGGTATTCCCAAGCAGTCTCCCATCTAAGTACTAACAAGGCCCGACCCGGCTTCGGTTCCAAATTCAGACGAGATCGGGCATGCCTTTTTAAAATTTATTTCTTTACTAAAAATAATGCAAAAATTTACACTTAGAAATAATGTTTACTTGCATTTCTTTTCTCTTCTTTTTACCAAACAAATGTTATTCACATACCAGTACCTCACATTTTAGATCCTTTAAAACCTGCAAAACTTTGGTGTAAAAACATTATAAAAAATCTTGCATTATATTTTCATTTTTAAAAGAAACAATAGTCCTTCAATAGATCAATAGTCTTCAATAGATTCAATAATCTTCAATAGATTCAATAGTCCTTCAATAGATTATATGTGTATATATATATATATATATATATATATATATATATACACAAAAATGTAAAGAAATGCAAGATGAGTACCATGCATGAAAGATGCATTTAAGCCCCCCTAGTGCATTCAAGCATTACAGCTCACCCTTTTACAGCAGATTTAGCACAAACACCTGTTGTGACCTAAAGATGAGTTTCATTTACAATAATCAATTCTAAAATTCGGCATTTGTAACTTACTTTTTGTGCCATCAGTCGCACGTGCACTCAAGCTCTGAGGATCTCCCGGTTCTTGGCTCATTTTTAGTCAGACTTCTAAATTTATTCAGTTAACTAGAGACTCACTCTGAATGGATCACTGAATCAGTGAGTTATTGACTTGTGAACAGTTGCAGCTGGATCAGTCCAATTCACAAATGAATTATTCGGTACGATCTGCGAACCGGTTAAACAGGTTCATTGAAAAGAATAAGTTTGTTCACAAATCGGACACTGCTATTGCATCTTGGAGCATGTGACGATTTCTTCAGTTCAAAATAACGAGTAACAAACCCCCGATTTCACAGACAAATCTTAAGCTAGTGTAACCCTTCTCTAAGGGTAAGTACACACTAGGTTCGGATACTCACTGAATTCTAGTATAGTGAATGGCACAACCAGAAGTTACTGATAACCACACAAATTACCATTCCACATGAACTGTATTGAAGTAACAAATATAACACAATTTTTATCACCAGAACATCAATAAAGTGTGGTGTGCAATCAGTGTATATGTCTGTCTTTTTTTCTTTTAAAAGTTCCTCAGTCCAGTCTTTCAGATGACCAAAAAAAATGTTTCCTTTGGTGGAAATCACTTCTGTCTTTTGGGTTCCAAAAAAAACGAATGAAGCAAAATCAAAAAAAAGAAGAAAAGAATTGAACAAAAAAAAAATTGTTCTATCCAATCCCAATCTGGAATTTAGGGGAAGGAGAAAAAAATGCATTCAGGGGTTCACTGAGATCCTACCGCACAGTGTTATCACATGAGACATCCCGCAGCAATTGATGACTCCATGGATCCAATGATCAAGGGTGGCTGGCTCGCCATCTTCCCTCCGGAAGAATTCAAATGCATACAAAAATACCTGGCCTGCAATAGAACAGGCACATTCATATCATATTACTTAATAATCAACTCACAATCAATTTATATGGACCTTAATGTACATTAAACGCTGTTTAAACATCATTAATTAATTTAAATCATGAATTCAATTCCCCAAACATTCACAATCATGTACGCAATTCACATATTTGACAGAGATAAAGCTCACTCAGTGAATTTATGTCAACAACGTGACTTCCACAAATAATTATACATATTCAACATACCTTTTAACTATGCATACAACTCTTACATCGTTGATAATATTGACGTTTCTCAAATCACAAAATTACGTGTCCTCAGCCATGCATTAAAATGGCCGCTCAACATTACAGTATTTACTTTACACATCGAGCTGATAGTTATGGAAGCCCGTTTCCGCCACTAAATAAAAAAATAAAAAGAGTAATTGCGACTTTTTATCTCAGAATTGCGAGTTATAAAGTCACAATTCTGAGATATAAACTCGCAATTGCGTGATATAAAGTCAGAATTCTGAGATATAAACTCAGAATTGCGAGTTTTTATCTCAGAATTCTGACTTTTTTTCTCACAGTTCTGACTTTTTTTCCTCACAATTGTGTGAAACTTTATTTCTCACAGTTCTTACTTTGCTTGCGTTTCCTTTCATTGCGACTGACCATCAGGATTGCTGCTTCGTTATTATTCTACATAAAATGGAAGACATCATAAAGGATTATTTTTAGCGCGGATTTACCAATAAAGAAATTTTCATTTTACTGGAGGAGACACATAAAGATTAGTCTCCGGACATATGCATTATGCAGGAATATGCATATAGCATGTTCCCTCGGTAACCTTGTACATGAGTACAGCGTTTCAAGGAGAAAAAACAGCTTTTACTGCCATCTAGTGGGCTTAATACTAAAACATCAATACCTATCATGCTTCATCAACTTTGTAACTTTGCAACTCAAGTCTGGTGGCTCCATAAAAAGGGGCATTCAAGGGTAGAATCATGCAATTCTGCAAATTACAGTGGAAGTATTTGGTGAATAAAAGTTGTTTTTAACAGAATGGATATACTAATGAATTTGACACAATAATAACAATATAATAGTAATAATAATAAGAATCAGCTGTGGCGGAGGCGCAATAAAACAGACGAAGCTGAAGTGGCACATTTTATACACCAACAGCTTCAGACATCAGGACAGCAGCACGGCTATCGTTGGATGCACCAGAAATGTTGGATGTCCGGAATTGTTACAGACAGAGACACTGTCCGTCAGTTAATTGCGAGAAAAAAGTCAGAATTCTGAGATATAAACTCGCAATTGCGAGAAAAAAAGTCAGAATTGCGAGGAAAAAAAGTCAGAATTCTGAGATAACTCGCAATTCTGACTTTTTTTCTCGCAATTCTGACTTTATATCACGCAATTGCGAGTTTATATCACGCAATTGTGAGATGTAAACTTGCAATTGCGAGACAAAAAGTCAGAATTCTGAGATAAAAAGTCGCAATTACTCTTTTTATTTTTTTTATTTAGTGGCGGAAACGGGCTTCCATAGATAGTTCTTTCAAAACTCAGAAATAATTTGATCATGACACGAAAAAAAACATTAGAGACAAAATACAACAATATGAACCTCCTCTTTTAACTATTTCGGAGTTAATGTTAGATCGTTTAACTCGTTAAGCTCGTTAACACTCACCGAGATTCAAGTTCACACTTGCCAAAATACAGCTTCAAATCCAATGGTTCAAGTATTCATGACGATCTCAATCATATTTTTTAGTTAATATCAGTTTACAATTTATGTAAATACAATGCATTTATAGAGTGATCGATTCAAACTTCCCTGCATCATCTTCTTCTTCTTCTTCTTCTTAATTTATTGGCGGTTATTCGCAGCTTTTTTATTCGCAGCTTTCGGTGCATTACCGCCACCAACTGAACTGGAGTGTGGAGCATTGATGGGAAATGAGAAAAACAAACAAACAAAAAAACTATATTCTTAAATCAATTCCTGTTTCCTTTAAAAACCTCAATATTGCATATTGCATAGGAATTCGTCCACTTTTTTTAGCCAGAATATTTTCTAATGATATTGTATTATGCTCCATTTCCTTCATCTTATCCTTTAACTCCTGTCTTTTATTTTTATATGCTATGCAATTTATGAGAACATGTTTACAGAAGCCCTGAACCGCATGGTGAAAAAAAAAAAACTTGGTGGGGAGAGAAAAAAAAAAAAAAAAAAACTTATCTCGTTATTTCAAGATATTAAGTCGTTATTTCAACATAACTCTTTGTCTATCAAGTATGATAAAGGAGAAAAGCACATCAACGTCTTCAGTGGCGCAGCGCTTATGTATTGGATCGCAATTCAAGCTTTTACTGCGATCGCCTCGGTTTCGAATCCGCCTTTTGCCGAGTTCGCTCTTCTCTAGTTACACTTCACATATCAAAAAAGGCATTTATTTTCAATAAAAAGGAAAACAATGTTCTAAAATTGCAAATAACCTGCCTAACGAGTGTTTAATAACATTAAAAGTATTTATTGGGCAGCGTTAGCAGCATGTTCTCTCTCGATATTACCCACTAGAGGGCAGAATAAGACAGGGAATCAATTAAAGAACGCAATAGTTATGTTGACCTACTGTTGTTACAAGTTGGTGCTGCAAAATCCCAGAGGGTTATCATTGGAATTTGCATTCATCCCAGGCTAACATTGAGGTTAAATTTATTAGCCCATAGGAAATAAAACAATTTACAGTGCAAACAGATGTATATCAGGGGTGTCAAACTTACGGCCCGGTGTCCAATCTGATTTGAACTATAATAAAACATAGAGATGCACTAGTCCAGGGGCCAAAAACGTTTTTATTCCGGGCTTGCAAACAAACTGCTTTGTAATAATTTCCCAAAATTTCATCTGTGTATTTACGATGTAAACAGGACTTTAACACGCTCAATACGGACACAAAGAGAACAGACCCGCCAGCAGAGGAAATACTGTACCATGCACAAGCTCACTGTTCGCGAAAAATAGGGAGAATAATATAAATATTACAGTGGGATTGATATGAATGTATCTCTGGAAGGAACTGTATTAATAAAACTTTTGATGGCTTTTCCTCTTATCTCCATATAAAGTAGTAGTATTAGCCTATATTTATCGAAAAGCGCTGCTGTGTGTATAGCGGTAACCATGGAAACGCTATATCACTGCTGTTCCATTTTCATTCAGTCCGTCTGCTGATTTTGTTTTAGCATAATTTCACAAAGCTAAAGTCAGACCAGACCTAGTTTTTGCTGTTAATCTTGAAATTATTCAGTAATTTAAATTAAAAACAACTGCTCATGCTCATGTGCATAACATCGTTGTTGGGATTATGATAAAAATGCCTCTAATATCTAAATGCCAGTGTTTGCCTCTAATATCAAAGAGCTATACATATTTGTTTAAGGCCAGATTGGCCTGTGAAAAAATAAACAACAAATACATTTGCTTTAAAAAAATCTGCAACCAGTATCAGAATCAGACGATTTGCTTCTTATAAAAATTGAAATTGGCCATGAAAAATGAAAATAAAAAATGCTAATAAAAAATATTAAATAAGAAATCATTTAAAAAAAAAAATACAGTTTTCTTACAAATTAATTTGTTCTTCATATGTTTAATATTAATGCAACTATCAGCGCACTAAGGTTATTATAAGAAGAAGCTAATTCGGCCCGCATATGGTTAATTTATTTCCAGTCCGGCCCTCAAACTAAAATGAGTTTGACACCCCTACTGTAGATGCTATTTACACTAAGTGAAAATACCGATACATCCTATTTATACTAAGTGACAATAGCAACATTTTCACGATATGCTATTTATACTAGATGAAAATAGCGATATATTGACACCATGTAAAAGTAGCCTATCAGTTCTTTGCAAGAAGTGTAAATAGTATTTAGATGCTGTAGGCTACATTGTATTGGCAGATATTATTTGTACCCCAGTATTTTTGTACAGGATGCAATAATATCATAGAGTGTGATTATATTGATTAAAATTATTAAATGGATGCTGCCTTATTGGGAGAATAAAACCCCTCCACTACTCAATGAACACTTTTAAAATTATTAAACTCTTGTTCACATTTTATTTCCACTTTTTGAACATGATTTTCATTTTATTGAAAATGTATATGATGAGAAAATAGGAGTGAGCTCTATTATTGGGTGAGCTCGGCAAAATGCTGATTCGACCCCGCAGCGATCGCTGTAAAAGCCAAAATCTGAAACCCCACATGCTATTGTTGCGCCACTGAATACATTGAATTACATCTGTCCCTTTTTAAACTTGAGTGGCCCATCCAGACATTGGAGCTAAAGAGTGTTTGTCAACAAGGGACGCTATTTGCACTTATTGTAAATAGACACTCCGTGGCCTATAGGCTTCTGAAAAGTTAACAGATAAGCAAAACTATGAAGCTGGCTGAAAGAGCAATACTGGCAATTAGCACAAAACTCTATAGCTAGCCTATGTAATTGCTAAATAAATTAATTATTAGGCCACGTATTAGAAGTATGGATTAGTAGAAAAGTATGAATTAGTAGAATATCCAGTGTTATGAAAACTACATAGAATAAACGCCTATAGAGTATTTATGAGAATTTATGGGCTACACAAATTTAACCTCAATAAAGGTTAGCCTGGGATGAATGCAAATTCCAATGATAACCCTCTGGGATTTTGGAGCACCAACTTGTAACAGTAGGTCAACATAACTATTGCGTTCTTTAATTGATTCCCTGTCTTATTCTGCCCTCTAGTGGCTATTATCGAACGAGAACATGCTGCTAACGCTGCCCAATAAATACTTTTAATGTTATTAAACACTCGTTAGGCAGGTTATTTGCACTTTTAGAACATTGTTTTCATTTTAATTGAAAATAAATGCCTTTTTTGATATGTGATGTGAAAATAGAGAAGAGCAAACTCTGCAAAAGGCGGATTCGAAACCGCGGCGATCGAGGTAAAAGCTAGAATTGCGATCCAATACTTTAACATTGCGCCACTGAAGATGAAGGGGCACTTATCAACGTCTTCAGTGGCGCAACATTGAAGTATTGGATCGCAATTCTAGCTTTTACTGCGATCGCCGCGGTTTCGAATCCGCCTTTTGCAGAGTTCGCTCTTCTCTATTTTCACATCACATATCAAAAAAGGCATTTATTTTCAATTAAAATGAAAACAATGTTCTAAAAGTGCAAATAACCTGCCTAACGAGTGTTTAATAACATTAAAAGTATTTATTGGGCAGCGTTAGCAGCATGTTCTCGTTCGATAATAGCCACTAGAGGGCAGAATAAGACAGGGAATCAATTAAAGAACGCAATAGTTATGTTGACCTACTGTTGTTACAAGTTGGTGCTCCAAAATCCCAGAGGGTTATCATTGGAATTTGCATTCATCCCAGGCTAACCTTTATTGAGGTTAAATTTGTGTAGCCCATAAATTCTCATAAATACTCTATAGGCGTTTATTCTATGTAGTTTTCATAACTCTGGATATTCTACTAATTCATACTTTTCTACTAATCCATACTTCTAATACGTGGCCTAATAATTAATTTATTTAGCAATTACATAGGCTAGCTATAGAGTTTTGTGCTAATTGCCAGTATTGCTCTTTTAGCCAGCTTCATAGTTTTGCTTATCTGTTAACTTTTCAGAAGCCTATAGGCCACGGAGTGTCTATTTACAATAAGTGCAAATAGCGTCCCTTGTTGACAAACACTCTTTAGCGCCAATGTCTGGATGGGCCACTCAAGTTTAAAAAGGGACAGATGTAATTCAATGTACTCAGTGGCGCAACAATAGCATGTAGGGTTTCAGATTTTGGCTTTTACAGCGATCGCTGCGGGGTCGAATCAGCATTTTGCCGAGCTCACCCAATAATAGAGCTCACTCCTATTTTCTCATCATATACATTTTCAATAAAATGAAAATCATGTTCAAAAAGTGGAAATAAAATGTGAACAAGAGTTTAATAATTTTAAAAGTGTTCATTGAGTAGTGGAGGGGTTTTATTCTCCCAATAAGGCAGCATCCATTTAATAATTTTAATCAATATAATCACACTCTATGATATTATTGCATCCTGTACAAAAATACTGGGGTACAAATAATATCTGCCAATACAATGTAGCCTACAGCATCTAAATACTATTTACACTTCTTGCAAAAAACTGATAGGCTACTTTTACATGGTGTCAATATATCGCTATTTTCATCTAGTATAAATAGCATATTGTGAAAATGTTGCTATTGTCACTTAGTATAAATAGGATGTATCGGTATTTTCACTTAGTGTAAATAGCATCTACAGTAGGGGTGTCAAACTCATTTTAGTTTGAGGGCTGGACTGGAAATAAGTTAACCATATGCGGGCCGAATTAGCTTCTTCTTATAATAACCTTAGTGCGCTGATAGTTGCATTAATATTAAACATATGAAGAACAAATTAATTTGTAAGAAAACTGTATTTTTTTTTTTTTACAGCGAAAAGACTATTTTTTTTTTTTTAATGATTTTTTTATTTAATATTGTTTATTAGCATTTTTTATTTTCATTTTTCATGGCCAATTTCAATTTTTATAAGAAGCAAATCGTCTGATTCTGATACTGGTTGCAGATTTTTTTAAAGCAAATGTATTTGTTGTTTATTTTTTCACAGGCCAATCTGGCCTTAAACAAATATGTATAGCTCTTTGATATTAGAGGCAAACACTGGCATTTAGATATTAGAGGCATTTTTATCATAATCCCAACAACGATGTTATGCACATGAGCATGAGCAGTTGTTTTTAATTTAAATTACTGAATAATTTCAAGATTAACAGCAAAAACTAGGTCTGGTCTGACTTTAGCTTTGTGAAATTATGCTAAAACAAAATCAGCAGACGGACTGAATGAAAATGGAACAGCAGTGATATAGCGTTTCCATGGTTACCGCTATACACACAGCAGCGCTTTTCGATAAATATAGGCTAATACTACTACTTTATATGGAGATAAGAGGAAAAGCCATCAAAAGTTTTATTAATACAGTTCCTTCCAGAGATACCTTCATATCAATCCCACTGTAATATTTATATTATTCTCCCTATTTTTCACGAACAGTGAGCTTGTGCATGGTACAGTATTTCCTCTGCTGGCGGGTCTGTTCTCTTTGTGTCCGTATTGAGCGTGTTAAAGTCCTGTTTACATCGTAAATACACAGATGAAATTTTGGGAAATTATTACAAAGCAGTTTGTTTGCAAGCCCGGAATAAAAACGTTTTTGGCCCCTGGACTAGTGCATCTCTGTGTTTTATTATAGTTCAAATCAGATTGGACACCGGGCCGTAAGTTTGACACCCCTGATATACATCTGTTTGCACTGTAAATTGTTTTATTTACTATGGGCTAATAAATTTAACCTCAATGTTAGCCTGGGATGAATGCAAATTCCAATGATAACCCTCTGGGATTTTGCAGCACCAACTTGTAACAACAGTAGGTCAACATAACTATTGCGTTCTTTAATTGATTCCCTGTCTTATTCTGCCCTCTAGTGGGTAATATCGAGAGAGAACATGCTGCTAACGCTGCCCAATAAATACTTTTAATGTTATTAAACACTCGTTAGGCAGGTTATTTGCAATTTTAGAACATTGTTTTCCTTTTTATTGAAAATAAATGCCTTTTTTGATATGTGAAGTGTAACTAGAGAAGAGCGAACTCGGCAAAAGGCGGATTCGAAACCGAGGCGATCGCAGTAAAAGCTTGAATTGCGATCCAATACATAAGCGCTGCGCCACTGAAGACGTTGATGTGCTTTTCTCCTTTATCATACTTGATAGACAATAAAGAGTTATTATGTTGAAATAACGACTTAATATCTTGAAATAACGAGATATGTCGTTATAACGACTTAATATCTCGAAATAACGAGATATTATGTCGTTATAACGACTTAATATCTTGAAATAACGAGATAAGTTTTGTTTTTTTTCTCCCCACCAAGTTTTTTTTTTTTTCACCATGCGGTTCAGGGCTTCCGTACATGTTCAACTGTTTCTGGTTCATAACACTTATTGCACTTCCCTGTAGGATGTTTATTGATTTTATGTAAACTATAATTTAACCGTGTGTCCTATGCGAAGTCTAAAAATTAATGATGATTCTTTCCTTCTTAATATTGAATTCCAATCTCCTTTTCCCACTTTTTTCTGAATCTGAAACCGGTGTCTCTCCTTCATCTCTCTTTCCCAACGCTTCTGCCAGATGTCATGTGCCGCCTTACATGTTTTTGCTTCTGATTTACTCATATCAATGTGAATCTTTACATTTCTGCTTTTAAGTGAGTTCTTTGCCAGAATATCTACCACCTCATTGCCCTATTTTCCTGCATCTGCATGACAGATCATTTTCATCACTCTCTGCCAATACTCGCTTGCATCGCCCCAGAAAGAGGGCGGAGTTTCACGTTTTTTTCCACCAATAGCAAATTTCCATCTGCTAACACACTCTAGTTACCAGGCAGATTTTCTAATATCAGGTTTCACAGAGTAAGGTGACTTAAAGGCACAATTTATGATAATGAGTTCATACAAATATGCCACAAACTCATTTTTTTTTTTCTTTTATGGGGATTTTGCATCAGTCCTAGACTAAAATGCATTTGAGCTGTTTTAACTGAAAGCAACTTGTTCTGACATACAGTACCTTAAAATATGTCAGAGCCATTGTTTTGTCTCAATATACACACAAGTAATTCTCTTTTTCTAGGGTATGTTTATAAAAGCTACTTAAATGTTCTAATTGAACTAAGGTCTAATCCTGATTCAGTCTAAACCCTAAGTAATTATATAAGGCTTAAGCTAGTCTCAGACTAATTTCATGTTTGAGATGTTTTAAATGAAAGCAACTTGCACTGGCGTATCTTGAAATATGTGCCATTGTTCTGTCTCAAGATGCACACCAGTAATGTTTGTTTTGTTTTTTTTGTTTGTTTTTTTAAGGCACGTTTTATAAAAGCTACTTAAATATCCTAATTGAACTAAGGCCTAATCCTGGCTTAATCTAAGCCCTGTCTGTGAAACCAGGTCATTAACTTTACCGTCTTTATAAAATCACAGCGAATCAGTCCCACAGTACGTGTTCATTACATGGGGTAAGAATAAGTCTCCACTAGACCTTCTCCAACTCGGTGAGGAAAGCTTCAACTTCAGATGTGGTTGAGAATAGTTTGAATCCTCCATGATGATGGACTCACATCTTAGCTGGGTAATGGTTAGCATAATCAATGTTTTTCTCCCAAAGTTTGCTTGGCTTCCGAAATCGGATGTGCTCTTTTTATTCTTTTAAATTTATAACAAAATATACATTGGCAAAAACCAATGATATATTACATTTATTGCACTTAAAATTATACATCCATATTCTATACAATATTGTTTCTCGGATCAAAATAATAATTATATTCTATTTCAAAATTATACATCCACAAACAGAAGGGGAAAAAATGCGTTCAGGCAGTATTATTTTAAAAGCAGCATTTTATTTTTTCCATTCATATTAAAATAATCATATCTTCTTTATATTTTCTTTAATTTCATTATATGTGATGTGTTCCATAACAGGGTGAAATTTTACCTATTATAGGTTTCGATACCAAAAAAATGAAAGCTGGCTTCAAACCCTTTCCAAATTCAAATTTTTATTTCTTTCATAGCTTGTCTGTAACAAAAGTTATGGTTATCTGAAGTCGGCTGTTCGCTATGATTTTCAAGAACGTAATTTTGAGATAAACAGGTTTAAATTACTGTCACCCCCCCCCCTTTTTTCGCATAAACATGAAAATGCAAACCTGGGTCATGGAGCAGAGGGCCGTGATGCAGTGGTGGACCTGGGCCATGGAGCAGCGGCAGACTGTGGAACAATAGAGGACAAAGGCCATGGAACAATGACGGAAACCATGGATTGTAGAGTAGAGGTTGGTCTAGAAAGCCAGAGTGGGCATGGACAACCTCTTTAGCTGTGACATGGGGTGCAGAGAGTTCGTGGATTGCCTCCGTGGCTGTGACATGGGGCGTAGAGAGTTCGTGGATGGCCTCCGTGGCTGTGACACAGAAAGTTTGTGGACGGCCCCGGAGGAGCTGTGGCAGATGCCGTCTCTGGAGAAGCAGAGGTGTGTGCAACTCAAACACACCAGATAGTGATCCCCATTATGGGGAGTGCAGCTGACAGTGGTAGGATCTCTGGGACCACTGGACATGGGAGTACTGGGCTTGAGAGCGCTGAGGAGGTTAGCAGTGAACCAAGCTCTGCATCCCGGAGGAGCTTGTGTCCTATAGTCCCCCCCCCCCACTCCCACTAATATTTAGTGCCAAAATTATCTAATTAATATTGCTATAATATTGATAAACAGAGGGAAGAATGTGCAGAAATATTTTAGTATCAAAATCTTAAGCCATGAAGGTGTAGTTTGCTTGAAACAAAAAGACATGATGGTACATGATGGAAGTCTGTCTCATTAGAAACATTCAATTTAAATCTTGCAATCACTACTAATGAGCTGATGTGTTGAACCAGGTGTGTTAGATGAAGAAGATATGATAAATGTGCAGTGGTGGTTGGAGCTGAGGATAGGTTTGTAGTGTTTGTTGTGAATAGTTGTATTTAAATTGGAACTATAACAAGTATTCATTATTGATGCTAGGTTTTTAGTTTCATGGGACAGCCATAATTAATTAGTAAATACAAAAATTGTTGACTTTTGACAGATATTATAGGGAAAAAAAATTGTTAGTGGTCACAAAATAAGAACATGTGAATGTACTTACCAGTTGGCAAGATGGCAGTCTTTTTACATCCACAATTTTGAGGGGGGTAGCCTCTTGCAGGGGTTTATGTGGAAAGTTTAACTCTGTCACGTCGATTGTGGTGCTTCGAGTGAGTTAGTCAAATTTTGTGGGGTCAGTGAGGCCTACAAGACAAAGCAGGGAGTTGGGTTAGTATGTTATTCTTATCTTGTAGAGTTGTGTAAATAAAGTTAGTGTTTAGTAGGGGTGTGTGATATTGACAAATTATATTAAATGATAATTACATGAAATTTAGCTGAGTGTTTTTGTTGCATTGGTAATTTGGCGGGTTTAGGACTGCAACAAAACACCTCAAATAATTACTGATTTATACTTGTTAAATGATGTTGTCTTCAGACCATCATATGAATATTTTGACCTCAAGTCATTATATGAATGTTGACTTGTACGTAACATCTCTATTTTACTCCAAAGTTTAGAAAAAGACCTTACAATATGCATTGCATTGCTTTCTTGAGATTATCATGGAATTTTAGCTCTTTACATTATTGATATTTTTAGCCTAATTGTTTGTGTCCCTTTGCTTTTTAGGTTTTGCACATCAAAAATGGAGAAACTTATAAAGAAAACTGTACAAAGAAGAGAGATTTAAAGGAAACAAAAAAAGAGACAGATATAACAGTCCATGTTTAGAAAAGGATTCGGATGCTAATGAATTTATTCAAGAAAGGCTCACTACCATAAACACCTTCAAAGATGCTAACTTCAGAAGTGTGAATTCTGCAAGTCTGCAAAATCAGAAAAATTGATATTTTTTGTTTACATGCAAACGCTCTGGAGCATGCACACCCCAAAGTCGAAGGTTCAAAGGATGTAAGGCCTATGTTTCCTTTAAAAAAGAGGACAGACTGGCTCAACAAACTGGTTATAGTTGAAAATTTACAGCATTCATTCAGGGCATGACCCAACAAGTTTTTCTGAGGGTCACTCAGAAAAAAATTGTCAAGAGCTGGTATTAAGCCAGATACAACCAGTATGGCTTTCCTTTATTTACATTAGTTGTCAGGGACAGTCACGGTCATGGCATACCCGTTGCCTATATACACAATATCAATATCAGATTTTCAACCTACAGTAGATTTCGGCTTCAGAGCAAACTTGCATTGATTTCTTAAAGAAAATGGTGTCATTGTGCAGCTTAAGAGCTGCTGTGTAGCCAAAATTATTATCCACTTATCACTGTAAAGCTGCTTTGACACAATCTGCATTGTAAAAAACGCTATATAAATAAAGGTGACTTGGTACTAATAAAGTGTTGTATGCTATTCTCGGGGGTTTACCACAAAAAGCTAAAAAACCTTTTCTTTAACCTCGCTTCTACCCGCAAAGGCATTACCATCATGAATAAAACATACCACAACTTTGAAACCATTAAAACATTCAATATTAAGACTTTCCCTTTCAAATTTAAAGCCCTCATTCTCCAAAAATTTAGCCTCTTATCTATTCCTGTTATCAGTTTCTCCCACATTTTTTCTCTTACTTGAAATATTTTCCCTTCTGCTTTACTTTCCTCTTTTTGTATTTCTTTTATTTTCTCTTTTTTTCCCCTTATTGCTAGGCCCTGTGGTTCTAATAGAGTGGACATGCTTGTCTAATTCATCTAGTTATTTTAAAACATTCTGTTAAAAACCTGTTACATTTTATTTTTGTTAGAGCCCCCTTATATAAAATCTTTATTCGTTTAATAAAATTCTCACCAAAACTATTGAAAACCCCAAAACAAATATTCATGCTCCACTATATTAAAAGCTTTTTCAAAATCTAAACCGATTAAATACCCAAAATCATTTGTTTTTTTTTTATGTATTGTATTGCATCCCTATTGGGATACAGCTACAGCCGGAAGTGATGCAAAATCTCAGGATAAATAACAGTAAATTAAATTTGCTACTTATCAAATTGTGTTTTATTAACATCTACACCTACCCTCAACCCTAAACTCATCGTTATGACTGCTATAGCTCTTCCTTTTTTTTTTTTGTAGCATCACTTCCTTTAACCTATTTGCTAAAATCTTTGCTAATATCTTTAAATCGGTATTTAACATTGTTATTGGCCTGTAGTTTTTTTTTTAAATCTGTTTGTTAACCTTTATTTTTATTAGCTTCATCAGTTCCAGTCCCATGCTTTTATTTATCTCTTCGTTTTTTAAATATTCTTTAAAAACCTCCCTTAAAATCTCTATTAAAACGTACATAAAATTTACTTCCTAAACCGTCTATCCCTGGACTTTTGTTTTTATTTAGTTGCTCTATTGCTCTTTCGATCTCCTCTGTTACGTCCCTGGATGTAAAGGTTTTTTTTTTTTGGTTTTTTTTTTACTGTTATTTATTTTATTTCTTGATTTTGTTATGTGTTCTGTGTGTTGTGTGCAGTTGTGGGGCATGTGAGTGTGTTATCTGCCTCCAGAATGAATAGTGCCGTTGTAATGTTCCTCGACAGTGTTGATAAAGCCAATGAATTAGTTGAGCACGGAATAGTTATTGGCGGTGAACTTGTTCTTCCCCTTGCGTTGCCAGCTAAGCGAGTTACTTTGTCAAACGTTTCACCTTTTGTGAGCAATGACATTTTAACCCAGGCTTTATCCAAGTATGGTAAATTGGTTTCTCCATCAAAATTCCAATCAGTTGCGAATCTCCTCTGTTGAAACATATTGTTTCCTTCAGACGCTTCGCTTATATGGTTATTAAAGATGACTATGAGCTTGAATTGACACTCAATTTCCGAGTTGACAATTTTGATCATGCTATTTTTGTCACTACTGTGAAGATGAAGTGTTTTGGCTGTGGTAAATTTGGGCATTTAATTCGTAATTGTCCTGACAAAATTCCAGAAAAATAGTCAAATGTAGTGAACGCGATTTCTGAGAGCGGTGATGCGGCTGGTGTTGCCGGCGTGGCTCAGGCGAACAAAACAAAACAAAACAAAAAAACATTGTCATAAGCAGTGACCTGCGTAATATTGCATTCTGACGCCTCTGTTCCGCAATATAATGGGAGAACTGTGCATGTATGTGTATACATGTTATAAGCCCTGTTAGCACAGTTATTAGCAGGCAATATTTTGGCTACGTCCTTCACTGCACAGACTCGCCTCACGTAAACAAAAAAGATAGCGGCGCACAATCTGACGTCAAACAAAGGAGATAACAGCGCGCACTCCGATGTCCCTGGCCAAAATATCCAGTTTCACCGTCTACATGACAACGCTGTAACTAGAGTTTCTAAAAATCTTCACCCTGGCCAGAGTTTTCAAAAAAGTTCGGTTTCAGTTACTGGATGCTGCGTTTGCATGTGGACGAACGGCCAAACCACATAGAAAATGCTGCGGTCTTAAAATACCCGCATTCGTGTGAACAGGGCCTTAGGCGGTGATTTCAATTGTACTGAAGTCAATCTAGATAGGAATCACATTGAGCCTCATTTGGCTTCACATAGTCATCTCATTCATATCATTAAAAAAATATGAATTATGTGATATTTGGAGGTATTTAAATGGCAATAAAAGACAGTACACTTGGGTTCACACACGTGATAATGTTATCTTCAGCAAGACTGGATAGATTTTATAGTTTTAACTATCATTTGAAAATCTTTAGCAAGTGCTATATTACGCCAGTAAGTTTTTCAGACCATAGTATGGTGCACTGTAATTTTATTTTAAGCTTAATTAAACCAAAAAGTGCATACTGGCATTTTAACACTAATTTGCATAATGATAATTTTTTAAGGAATCTTTTAAGTCTTTTTGGGAAGTCTACAAAACAACGAAGAGTTCTTTTTATTAATTGCAACAGTGGAGGGATTTTGGCAAGGTCCAGATAAGGCAGTTTACTCAGTATACTCACAACGTCACTAAAGAGTTGCATCGGTCGTTGGAGCTTTTGGGGAAAAAAAATAATTGAATCCCTGAATTTGGTTCAATCTACTGGTGAATGTCGTTTTTTGGAAGCATGCTCTAAGAAGAAGGCTCAATTAGCAGATCTATTGGGGTATAAAACACAGGGGGCTCTGGTCCGTTCATGTTTTCAAAGCATTGATCAGATGGATGGTCCATCCAAATACTTTTTCAGCATGGAAAAAAAGAATGGGCAGAAACGTTTTATTTATGCACTGCACTCTGAAGATGGAGTGTTAATGTCAGATCCTGCCGATATTCGAAGGAGAGCAGTCACTTTTTATCAATATCTTTATAGTAGTGAGATTAAGCCAGGGTATTGTGTGGAAAGTGTTTTTTCTTGACAACTTACCAAAAGTCTCAGAGGAAGGTAATGAGGTCCTTTCAGGAGTGTTGACCCTGGGAGAGCTTCATAAGGCCCTGCAAAGTATGGAGTCTGGAAGGGCACCAGGAGTGGATCTGCTGGAGGTACTTAATGACAGCTTGTCGGAGGACAGGTTGCCGTTGAGTTGCCGAAGAGCAGTAATCACACTTATTCCAAAAAAGGGGGACCTTACTGATATAAAGAACTAGCGCCCTGTCTCACTACTTTGTAGTGACTACAAACTGCTTTGCAAAGCATTGGTTAATAGATTGGCTGGAGTGCTGGATCAGGTTATCCATCCGGACCAGACGTATTGTGTCCCCGGTAGATCTATTTTTGATAATGTTTTTTTAATTCGAGACATTTTTCATGTCTCTAAATTGTTAAAGTTAGATTGTGGTTTGTTGGCTTTAGATCAGGAGAAGGCCTTGAACACTAGCGCTGAAACAGTGAATTTTCGTAAACAGAACTAATAGTGCAGTAATCCATCAGCACAACAACAAACAAGACTCGGACAACCACTGAAAAAACATTAACATGCAATCATGACTAGCTGGACTTTTTGTCTCGATTAGAGGCACGGGAGTTAAGCGATATCTGGCGTTGGTCTGCTCACTGCTCATTCATTGTAAATGAGGCCTTTAAACCTGACGGCACGTCAGCGGATTGGTCGAACATCGGCCATGACGTTGAGTGTCGTGACGCCACAGATATGATGGACAGCCGTATAGTCCAATGATTGCAACCTAAGAGGAATTTACAGAAACAAAGCACAAAAGAGAGAAAAATTATTAAAAAATCTTTTTCTTTCTTCTCTGTTGGTGCATGTACATTCACTACAATCAATTCACATCCTTCGTAGCACCATGCACTTTTTCCCAACTTATCTTTGTACACCACTCTGCTTGTATTAAAGGGGTGGTATAATGCCACTTTAAAAGATGTAAAATAAGTCTATGATGTCCCTTAGAGTGTGTATGTGAAGTTTTAGCTCAAAATACCCTACAGATCATTTTTTATAGCATGTTAAATTTGTCACTTTTTGAGGGTGAGCAAAAACGCTCCGTTTGTGTCTCTTGAAATGCAAATGAGCTGCTGCTCTAAAAAGGGGGCGGAGTTTCAGGAGCTCATGTTCAGTGTCGCCGTGACTTTTATTAATGTTTTGCGACAAGGAGCTATTTTTAAATAAAATTAGTGATTTTCTTTATTTTTATTATTTTTTTTTTTATTTTGGGCAATTAAACTCTCGCACTTGTTGGCCACACCCTGCCGTGATCTCACGTTCGCACTCAATCATGCGATGAGCCTGCGCAGTAACACACAGACACTCATCAGTAGCCCTACATGACATTTCATTAGCATCAAGATGGCGGAGAAAAAAATATGAGCAGCATTTTAGAAATTGCAAGAGCTTGCATTTAAAGACTGGCTTCAGGTTGTTATGGGAAATGCATCAAAAGTTTTTTTGCAAACACTGCAAAGTCATACTTCATGCTAAGAAGTCAGATCTAAATAAACATTCACTGACCACCAAGCACATTGCGTGTACAAGGCCTTTTTCCGATCAGAGGCAGGTGCGTATGGACTCATTTGCATTACCTAGAAATCTCTCTGTTGCGGAAACTGAATGTTCTTTAGCACTTTACGTTGCTGAACATAGATCAATCAGCAGTGTTGACTACTTATCAGATTTATACAAAGCACGTTTTAAAGATGCTGCAGCCGTCAGATTACACAGGACCAAGTGCACTGCCATTATAAAAAATGTGATTGCCCCCCACTTTATCAGTGAACTTGTCGCAGACCTTGGCGAGGGACCCTTCAGCCTTTTTTATAAACAAATCAAATGACAATCCTGTTTCGAAAATTTTAGGCTTTGTGATCCGCCACTTCAGTCTGTCTCAACTGCATTATCAGCCATTACTTGGCAGCAGTGGGGCTAGAAAACTTCACAGCAGATGGAATCATTAATGCGCTGAAGTCTTGCCTGCCCTCTCTGGGCCTAGATATCAAGATGTCAGGACTAGGAACTGATAATGCATCAGCAATGACCGGAATAAATAACGGCATGTATGCAAAATTGAAGCAAGAAATTTCTAACCTGGTGTTAGTGCGATGCGTGTGTCATAGTCTAGTTCTAGCTGTGTCTCATGTTTACGAGAAGACATTGCTGAAGTTTTTGGACTTTTTAGTCAGAGAGACATATAAATGGTTTTCTCATAGTGCTTCAAGACAGATTACATACAAAGCTGCCATCAATGACGGTGAAGAGCCTCTTAAAATTGTAAAGGCGTGTGCAACAAGATGGATATCAGTGGAACCAGCTGTTCGGAGAATACTAGAAAAATGGCTGGAATTAAAAACTCACTTTGGAGTAGTGCGGGAAACAGAACGCTGTTTTATGGCAGAGGAACTGTACCGTCTCTACTGTGACCCCCAGAGCAGGCCATTTCTGATGTTTGTCAGGAATACGCTGTCAGAAGTACAAGCAGCGAACAAAACGTTCCAGGCTAAAGCAGCTGATCCGACTCTGCTGAATGATGGACTTGAATGTCTTGTTGGGTCACTTGGCCGAAGTGTGACATTTTCCAGCACAAACGTGGGCTTTTTAACAGAGGACATTACACCATACCTGGATTCTCAACCACTACTCGGATATGAGGTAGAAAGAGCCATGAGAGAAGAGTCTGTGCCAGAAGCAGCAGAAACTGCAGTCAGAGAGCACTGCAGAAAATTCACAGTAATCCTTGAAGAAATAAAACAGCGCTTAGTGGAGATTTTTGCAATATTAAAGAAGGTCAACACACTGTCAGCCTGCAATGCTCTGGTTCCGTCAAAACCTTCAATTGTTGAGTTGGCTGAAGCATTTGTGACATAGCCAGAAGAAATTGGGAAAATTGAGAGACGATGACAAAACCTTCCCTATGTACATTAGCAAAATGTGGACAGTACAGAGAAATAGTGGAGTGAAGTACGCTTGTACAGAGATGCAGCAGGTGACAGTCCTTTTAAAGAGCTATGGAACCTAGCTCTGACAATGTTGTTGCTCCCATACAGTAATGCAGATGTGGAAAGAGTCTTCAGTCAGTTAAACATTGTAAAAAACAAACTCTGGAATCGTCTAGCTCTCGGAACTGTGAACTCCATTCTTAATATAAGATATGGACTTTTGGCTTATGTGGCAAATCTTGTTGGAATTACAGTCTTCCACGTGGTGTAATTGAGAAAGTTGGGACAATGGCATCATATGAGGAGAAAGATGATCCCAATGAAGACCTTTTTCTGTTTTAAATGAGGTAAGCACTGATTTATTTTTGTACTATATATATGCTATGAGTGGGGATTTTTTTTTAAATATGCACATATGCAGAGCTGAATTTACTTTGTTTTCACATTTAGCGACTTTTTGTGAAAACTGGAGACTTTTGAGGGTTGGTTTAGAGATTTTCTGAGGGAGGGGTTTGGCAACACTGCTTGTGTTAGCACTTAGCAGCTCTGATTAACGTTACCTCACGCAGACTCATCAGAAACTGTTCTGCCTTTTAATGTTCAAAACGGAGTCAGACAATGATGGAGAGACTCGAGAAAAAGTGACAATTTTGAATGGAACAGGATGTTTCTGAACTGTTAGTTGATGAATTTATGCAGCTGATGTGGAGTTAACTATCTTAAAGTCATTGATTAGCATATTCTGTTATGATAATCTATAAATTGTGCGGGAACTGTTGTAAGATGCTTACAGAGCCAGAGAATATATGCTGCATGAAGATAGAACAGGTATAGTTTAGTTTAATTACTGTTATAACTTGTCCTTTTTTCATCTCATCTCTTATGACATGCTATTGCATTTGTATTCCATAGCCTACTGTAATGCAGTAACATGGCCTCACTCCCTTTGTTGCGTGTTCTCAGGGGCGGGGTTTATGTAAATTCTAGGGTTAGTGATGTCAACAACCTGGAAAGAAGCTCATTGTAGTCCCTACCAGCTGTTTGTTGTAGTCCTTAAACAGAGAATTATTTAAAAGAAAATATCTCCCTTTGCATTGAACTTTAAGCGCTGTAACTTTGCATATGTTGTTTATGCTCAAGCAGCAACATTACACACCAAGTTAAAGTAAAATCGCAATGAACCACCCCTTTAAAAACATTTTTCTCATTAAAAATGCCACCCCTCTTCCAAGCCTACCATCCCCATTATTATATAAAATATCCCCTTCCCATTTTTTTTATAGTCCATCATCACAATTTCTTTCCAGTTTGTTTCTTGTAAAACAATAAAATCACCTCCTCTACACTTTTCTTTCACTCCTTTAAATTTCCCCATGTCTATCAGTCCCCCTTGCATTAAAACTAACACAACTTACCTTTAAAAGAAAGAACAATAAATACTTAAACTGTTATTCTCCTTTTTCTACTTCCAGGCCCCTTAACACTTCATATCTGTTTGAACAGGTCTTCACCTGATGGCTGTGCATCACCCTGAAGTACTGTGTCCTTTCTGCTGTATGGCAGCGTTGTGCTATAGGGCAATGATGCCACCTCTTTAGGGAAACTTACTTTAAGGAAACTTGTTTCATCCTCGATTTCAGTACCCAGGTAGCAGCATCTTTTAATTTTTGATATGGGATTAACTCCCCATCCCTCCAATTTTCTGATAATTTCTCCATCATCAAGGTAAATGGGCAGGTGCATGAAGAAAACAATGTAATCTCTATTTTGCAGGGGGTTTTTTTCACAGTTCACCCCTTTTATTATCAGTCCATAAGTCAATTCCTCACGTTTCCTCCTTTTCCATTGCTAGTTCAAACTCCTTTCCTTGCCTTGGCCTTAAAGCCAGATTTTTCCCATTTCCGCATTTATCCATCACTGCTTTAATAATATCCACTGCTTTCACCTCAGTTACATTCTCCACAATCACAGTCGCATCCTTTAAATACTTTCTTCCAGCAAACTTGTCTTGTGTCCTGTTTTTGTCAGTGTCCTGCTCGTTGTCGATAATCCAGTCCAGTGTCATTTGCCATGCGTGTCTCTCCAGCCAGTCCAGTGTTGTTTGCCGTTAATCCGTCCATTGTTTGTAAAAAGAAAAAAGAAGAAAAAAAGGTTAACCATCCTCCAGCCAGCAAAAGCTGCTGTTAGGTGGTTTTAAAAATGAAAAAAACTTTCAAAAAACAAACAAAATACTCCACAAAAAAACTATACAAACACTACAAAACAAACAGAGGTGTGGGAGAGCCTTCCTCTCCAAACTGCTGCCAACTCACTTCCTGTGTGCACTCTAGCGCCCTCAGAGTGGTATGGCCATAAGCAAAAGCTGCAGCCAAGAGCGGGCTATTTAAGACATTCAGACACTTTTAAAGGGGTGGTTCGCTGTTTTTTTTCTAGGCTTGATTTTGTGTATGGGGCGCAGTTTAACATATCTTGACGCTTCGTTTTTAAAAAATTTTCATATATTTTACCTTTATTCTACACCGCTGTCTCCATTCTCAAACGGCCGGTTTGACTTACTGGTTCTATGATACCACTCCCTCCGAAATGCGCAATGGTTTTAGATTGGTTAGCTGGCCCAGTGTATTGTGATTCACTGAAGCGTCTAGCGCACGTCATACGGAAACGCCACGCCCCTTACCATTACGGGCAAAAGTTGCATGCTTTCGGTGGAAATGTAAATAATGGCATCAATATTGCCGTATCAATTTGAGCTCGAATCAGACCCAGATAGCAGTAATGAAGAGGGTCAAGCAGAACCTCTGCAAGCACGGCTATTAACCCTCTATGGCACGCATTTATATTTTTGGAGGAAAAAAATATTTCACCCCATTTTTTGGGAGCTTGGGAGTCTCTGATAATATATCCATCATAAAATGGATGGTCACGATGATCATATCCAATAAGTGGAACACCAGCCGGTGGTACCACTTCTTCGAACGGATTTTGTTCCGGTACAATGCAATCAGTGAGTCAAGCAGATCCACCCCACCCATATTCTTGTTGTATTCTTTCACCACAGCAGGGCAGGGGACTTTGGTGATCATCTTTCGCTTGCGATCCCATCTGTCAACCTCTGTGACTGAGCTCCAGTGTAATCACTGAGTAGGGTCACTGAGCGATTATCATACCACTTTACACCGTGCAAGGTGGTTTCTCCAACTATGGCCATCTTCTGTTCAAAAGATCCACATCCTGCTCTCTTCAGCTCAGCATCGCACATCAAGTTGACACCTGGTAGTCTGTTGCCACGAACAGTACCAATGCAGTGAATTCCCTGCTGAGCCAGTGTAAGCACAAGAGGGACACTCATAAACCAATTGTCAAATAAACAATTGTAGTTCTTTTGCTTGGGTATAGGCTGGGCCAGGCGGAGGACAACATTGTCAATCGCTACCACATCTGCTAGCTCAGGGGTTTGTACAACTCTCCCTGTGTAGATTTCTAAGTTGTGTGGGACACCATCAGATCCAGCCAAGATGAGTATCTTGTAGCCCCATTTCTTTGGTTTTGATGGCAGGTATTGCTTTAGTCTATTTCTCCCCTTGAATGGGACCATCTGCTCATCAACAGCCAGCTTCTCACTCATTGGGATTGATGTCAGTTTTGAGGTTAGATGAGTGACCGGTGGTCGGATCTTGTGGAGTGGATCATCATTATCCTCCTTTCTCTCTTCATTGTTACTGAAATGCAGGTGTTTTTTGATGGCCTCCCATTTATTCAGTGTCATGGTGCCAGCTACTTGGGACACTCGGCATACTTTGTTCAAAAACATGCGGGTGCCTGGTAAACCAAACAATGACATGTACACTGCGATACCCAGGAACTGCTCTAATTCTTTTATAGTGAGGTTAAGCGGCTTGTTTGCATCACATTGTATTGCATATAGATTTTACTGCTCTACAATAACTTCCAGAATGTCTTCAGAAAAAAAAACTGCTTGAAGTAATTGATATCATCAGATCTTGGAAGCAGGCCCTGCCATTCTGGGTAAGCATTTGTAGCAAGTGGCTCGTTTGTAGTGACTACGCCACCCCGAAATAATGGGGAAATAACCAAAGAATCAAAACACACAAATACGTTCCACTTAGAAGAGGCATGAGTTTCCGTTTAAACAAATCTTTTATTAAAGTTAAAAATAGTTTACAAAGAAATTTAAAACCCAAAATCAACAGCATTAAATTGTCTTGGTCAAATGAAAGAAAGAAAAAGAAAAAAAGAAAGTTAATCAATACAGGGGCTGAGGGTTCCTTTATGAGAAGCAGGCTAGTGTGGTGCACCCAGTGCACAAAAGAAAAATCCCACCAATCAGAGTCACATCCACAAAAATCACTGCAAATAATGACCAGAAATAGTGACACAGCAATAATGATAAGATAAATGAAAAGAAAACACATTCAAAGTCACAAATATAACAAAACCAATAAAAACAACTCCCAATACTCAAAAGAACAAAATAATCAATTTTACAAATAAAAATACAAATTAAAGACAAAAAAAGACATATACGGTCACAGCAACGCAAAGATCACACAAACTCAGAACTGATCACAGCTCAAGGTTTCAAAATAACCGAGATCACGAATACCGCATAGCAGTAATCACTCCAATTCAATCAATCAATCAATCTTTATTACAGACTCAAGATCCAAATTTAAAAAGAAAAGAAAAAGAAAAAAAGAAGAAAAAAAAAAAAAAGACAATAGGACAACATATACAGCCCACAGCATCTACCACACACAAAGAGTTACAAAATACAACAATACCAATGTCTCCACAGCTTTGACTGATACCGTGTAGTACTAACCCTTATATTTGATAGACCCACAATAATCTCATTTTTAGAAGCATTTAGCCGGCAGATAAATCTATACATAAGATTTCGTAACAGTGCTTTAAAAGTAATTACTCTTGCACTCTGCCATCTTGGTTTCTTTAGTAAAATTCTCATTGCATTATTATAAGCTACTTGCAGCTTCTGTAAACTAGATGTTCTATAGCTGAACCACAAATGAGCAGTATAAAGTGTTGTACAATATGCTTTAAAAAGTGACACCTTCACCTCATCTGAACAGAAACTAAACTAACATGAAAGTATATTAGCCTGCATATACATCATACGGCGTTGCCTTTCAATATCCTCATCGTCTGTCATGCGTTCAGTGATGAAATGTCCAAGGTATTTTACTTTCGCACACACAGTGAGACTCTTATTAGACAACTTGAAAACTGGAAATTTTATACTTTTATCCTCCTTAGTTCTGCAAATCATAACCACACTCTTATCAGGATTATATAAAATATCATGTTCAAGACCATAATCAGAACACATAGTTAAAAGCTGTTGAAAACCAGCACTTCTAGGACTAAACACCACAAGATCATCTGCATTCATAATATGATTCACTAGAATATTCCCAATCATACACCCAGTTTTACAAGCATTCAAACATTCAGATAGATCATCCATGTAAAGATTAAACAGAATTGGGGACAAAATCCCTCCTTGTCTCACGCCATTTCTAACCCCAAAAGGGGCAGAGACTTTATTGCCCCATTTTACTTGCATCATTTGGTGGGCATACCAATAAGCCAGGATTCTCACAGTGTATTCTGGCACCCCCTCTTTGTCTCATTTTAAAAAATAACGTTGCATGGTTAACCCGATCAAAAGCTTTAAATGCATCAATGAAGCACATAAAGACTGATGAGTTTTTATCTCTATACTTGTTTACTATTTCCTTTAATGCATAGATGCAAAAATCAGTACCATGTTTAGCCTTAAAACCAAACTGCTTGTCTTGTCAATTAATCTTTGCGTTCAATTAATTCAATTAATTAATCAATTAATTTGACTGTTATCAAACAGTCAAATTAATACGAACCCGGAGTGAATTCAATCCGGACCCGCCTTCATTTCGTATTTCAATAGCACTAATTGTGTGTAATGTGTGAATTTCCTACTTTGATAAACTTGTTAAACTTGTAAATCATTTATTTAGTTTTATGTCTTTTTGGAAATGGTCTGAAATGAAAGCAAAGGCGAGATATTTAAAGTTTTCCTGCGTGACATTTTGCCCCAATCCAGCACGAAGCCGGTGTGTTTGATTTGTAAAAATACAGTTGGAGTTGTGAAGAATGGAAATGTCAAACGGCACTATAAAAAAAACAAAAAAAAAAAAAAGCCGCTTTTCCACCGTCGGGCCGCACGTTTTTTAGAATGGTAAGGAATGGTTCCAGTTGTGTTTCCACTTGAGCCTGGTATGACACGGCACGATTACAAAAACTGTTCTCGTGCTGGTAGAATTCGTGAAGTGATATCACCACTCAGGATTGGTCACTTGTATATTGCCTGGCTACCAGTTTCTCTGTAGCTGGCTGCACTCTATTTGAGCAATGTAAACACAAATTAATGATAAAATTAAAAGAAATATCTGATCATCCTCCATAACATGGTCATTATTTACATCTCATATAATCAGTAAACTGTTGCGTTACCAAGGCAACGACAGACGCTTTTGTATTATGTTCCAAAGAGCGGCTGTTATCAGTCACACAGGGGAAAAAGAAACCATAACCCTACCAGTGACAGCCTATGACATCATACTAGTGCAACCAGGAAGTATATAAGGGGCACCTAGAGAACATGTCCGAAGAGACTGTTCGCAGGCGGCCCTAAGGCATGGCAGGGAGACGCAGTGTCTCGTTGCCTGTTCTCAGGGAACCAGGGTTACAGTCGTAACCTAAGACATTCCCTTTCGAAAGGGAACTTGCACTGCGTCTTGAGACACTAATGTGAAACGAAATACAAACGCCGCCATGCTGAGGGGAGTGCATGCCAAGAAATAGCTTGTGACTAAGCACAAATAATGGCAGTTTCAACAGAAATGCCAAAACGCACTCTACCCCTTCTGATCACACACTAGGCTGTCAGTGACAATACTCCCTATGGCCACTGCCCGAGCTATAATGCCTCAAAGAGGAAGTACCTTTCTATAGTAACAGAAGGACTTGTCAAAGGCCGCTCAAGGCTTGGAACCAACACCTTCGATTTGAAGGGGTTCCTTTAAGGGATCTCTACCTTAAAAGGTTTGCACACAGGTATTTTTGCCTTCTTTTGTGTTGATGTTTCTTCTGCTTCAAATTACAAATATAGCAATGGTTAACATCACATTTAAAAAAACACAGATTCTTAACATTACCTTTAAAACCAAATAAAAACATTGTTTCCCAATCTTCATTAATGCATCTTTGTTCTACCCTCCAATTTACTTGTCATTCCTTTTATTATTTATTTTATAAAACATTTTAACCTTGTGCATTTAAAATAAAGGTGTAGCAATTCTTCATCTTCCCTATTGCATACCTTGCACCTTGCATAACTTGCCAAAACAATTTCGCTTGGTAAACAATTATGTCTTAAAATGTAATCAAAATTTTCTACCAAGCTCAGATTCTGCAAAGTTTTCTTTGTTTCCATGTTTGGCTAATCTTTGCCAATATTCTTCTGCTCTTGGTGTGATAAAAACATCTTTACATAAACAGGAATAAAACATCTTTACAATACCATCTTTAAAAACATGCTGTTTGTCATTAATTTAAAATCAACCACCATTCCATCATTACACTTTGTTTTTTTCTGTTACCTTCTAAAATATTTATCCATTCTTTATGTATTAACACTTTCATTTTTTTATATTTATTTTCTAAGACTGTTTTAGTTTCATCATCATAATTTTCTACAATTGCGTCTCTTATTACTTGCACTGGAAAAAAAAAAAAACATATCACTTCATACATAATATCTTTTATTTGATTTATCCCCGCATAAAACCATTTTATATATATAACTTGATTATTTAAAAACAGTGGTTTTCCTAAAATCTCTTCCTTGCTAGAAGACGTACAAACAACATCCTTCTTTAAAATCACCCCATGCTTTTACAACCTCTTTACAAAACTCTGGAATTCCGTTCATCTTTTTTTTTAATTTTTTTTTTATTTTTTTATTTTTTATACCTTCATCCATAAAACATCTTCCATTTTTCCACGTTTATTTAAAAAGTAATTCATTACACCCTTCCAAGCATATTTTCCATCCTTCCCATATTTATTATATATAATTTTCATTCTTATGAATGGATCTAATAGTCCTAACCCTCCTTCCTCCACCATTCCAATTAAAGTGTCATAAGCAATTTTTAGTGTTTTCACAATCCATGATGCACTATGGAAAGAAAGCAAGCCGGAGGAGGCAGTGTGATGCTTTAGGCAATGTTCTGCTGGGAAACCTTGGGTCCTGCCATCCATGTGGATGTTACTTTGACACGTACCACCTACCTAAGCATTGTTGCAGACCATGTACACCCTTTCTTGGAAACAGTATTCCCTGGTAGCTGTGGCCTCTTTCAGCAGGATAATGCGCCCTGCCACAAAGCAAAAATGGTTCACGAATGGTTTGAGGAGCAAAACAACGAGTTTGAGGTGTTGACTTGGCCTCCAAATTTCCCAGATCTCAATCCAATCGAGCATCTGTGGGAAGTGCTGAACAAACAAGTCTGATCCATGGAGACCCCACCTCGCAACTTACAGGACTTAAAGGATCTGCTAACATCTTGGTGCCAGATACCACAGCACACCTTCAGGGGTCTAGTGGAGTCCATGCCTCGACGGGTCAGGGCTGTTTTGGCAGCAAAAGGGGGACCAACACAATATTAGGAAGGTGGTCATATATATATATCAGGGGCGTTTCCTCCGAGGAGGCGCAAGGGAGGCAGTGCCTCCTCAAAAAAATAGGATAAGAAAATAATCCATATTACATATACAGCAACACAAATATTACAAATTATGACATTAAAAAGAGCGCAAGTCACTCGTATTTCTTAAGGAACACTGCCCAACAGCGACACCCGCAGGTAAAGTTACAGCAGGAGTCATGCCTCCCTTTGCTCTCATATAAAACCGTAGAAAACCATCAGACCCCTGGTGTGCGGTGGGTTTTGTGGGGAGTAATTGAGAATGAATGGGGGAAAGTCACATGAGAGGAGGCAATGTCTCCATCGCACTATGATTGGATGTAATTGGTTATGATTGGATATGATTGGTTTGTGCGATAAATCCCGCCTCTTGTTTACGTGCACATTCCGCGCGTCAGTTTGAATGAACAAATGATGGCGTCAATGGGAAGACTAATTGAAAAGTAAGTAAACAGATCACCCAGTTAGATATCACCGCTTTATGTCACGTCAAAATCAAACTTGAAATGGACTGAAAGCATGATGTTGACTGCGGGGGTTTGTAGTGCAATCAGCTTGGTGAAATTAAAAATACAATTCGTGTCTGTGACAGACGGTGTTTACGGAGCATGACTGATGATCCAAAATAGCCTAAGTTGACTATTAAAAAGAAAGAAAAACATCAATACACAAATAAAATATATTGTTTAAATTATTATTGCCTTTAGTTATTATTTTGGAATGAATGTAGAAATGCTTAAAACACTAACTTGATGAGATTGACTTGGTTTTGATAAATAGAACATTTATTACAATACACTGTGAATGTAAAATTACAAAATAGAATTGTATTTGGTTTCTTTTTTTCTTTTTTGATGTAAAGTAATATTCATTTAACAAAGAAGATGTGTCAACGTTAAGAGTAATGCACATGAATTTACATTGATTCATAAATAAATAAAAAATGTGCCTCCTCATTTCAGAACACCACTGCACGCCACTGATAGATATATATATATATATATATATATATAGATATTTATATAGATATATATACAGTATGTCACAGAAGTGAGTACACCCCTCACATTTTTGTAAATATTTTATTATATCTTTTCATGTGACAACACTGAAGAAATGACACTTTGCTACAATGTAAAGTAGTGAGTGTACAGCTTGTATAACAGTGTAAATTTGCTGTCCCCTCAAAATAACTCAACACACAGTTATTAATGTCTAAACCGCTGGCCACAAAAGTGAGTACACCCCTAAGTGAAAATGTCCAAATTGGGCCCAATTAGCCATTTTCTCTCCCCGGTGTCATGTGACTCGTTAGTGTTACAAGGTCTCAGGTGTGAATGGGGAGAAGGTGTGTTAAATTTGGTGTTATCGCTCTCACTCTCTCATACTGGTCACTGGAAGTTCAACATGGCACCTCATGGCAAAGAACTCTCTGAGGATCTGAAAAAAAGAATTGTTGCTCTACATAAAGATGGTGTAGGCTATAAGAAGATTGCCAAGACCCTGAAACTGAGCTGCAACACGGTGGACAAGACCATACAGCGGTTTAACAGGACAGGTTCCACTCAGAACAGGCCTCACCATGGTCGACCAAAGAAGTTGAGTGCACGTGCTCAGCGTCATCTCCAGAGGTTGTGTTTGGGAAATAGACGTATGAGTGCTGCCAGCATTGCTGCAGAGGTTGAAGGGGTGAGAGGTCAGCCTGTCAGTGCTCAGACCATACGCCGCACACTGCATCAAATTGGTCTGCATGGCTGTCGTCCCAGAAGGAAGCCTTTTGGAAACAGTTTGCTGAAGACAAGCAGACTAAGGACATTACTGGAACCATGTCCTGTGGTCTGATGAGACCAAGATAAACTTATTTGATTCAGATGGTGTCAAGCATGTGTGGCGGCAACCAGGTGGGGAGTACAAAGACAAGTGTGTCTTGCCTACAGTCAAGCATGGTGGTGGGAGTGTCATGGTCTGGGGCTGCATGAGTGCTGCCAGCACTGGGGAGCTACAGTTCATTGAGGGAACCATGAATGCCAACATGTACTGTGACATACTGAAGTAGAGCATGATCCCCTCCCTTCGGAGACTGGGCCGCAGGGCAGTATTCCAACATGATAACGACCCCAAACACACCTCCAAGAGTTATTTTGAGGGGACAACAAATTTACATTGTTATACAAGCTGTACACTCACTACTTTACATTGTAGCAAAGTGTCATTTCTTCAGTGTTGTCACATGAAAAGATATAATAAAATATTTACAAAAATGTGAGGGGTGTACTCACTTCTGTGAGATACTCTGTGTGTGTGTATATGTGTATATATATATATATATAGCTTTAAGTCGCGCTGGATTTTCTTCTTAATGCAAGGCTGAGAGGTCCATCTATCACTGTTTTCCATATTTGTAGAGTTAGTTCGTGGAGTAATTATATAGGCCGCGTTCACGTGTCAAATTGTCTTGGACAAAAGATGGTTTATTTCCTTGCACAAAAATGGTCAAACAGTCTTACAGTCACCTGCAGAGTGTGTGACAGTGAAGAGAGGGCATCCTTTCTCTTTATAGTCTTACCTTTCAATGTTATCTCTCTAGGCCAATGATGATATCTTCAACCACATTCTTAGGCTTGCTCATCATATTCTAACCTTGGGTAGTGGCCCTGTCACATACCAACACCCTTTTACTCTCATAATTTGCCTACCTAAAATATAGAATTCCATCACAGTCTTCTTGAATATTCATAGGTCCAAGCACAGAAGGTGCCGGGACCCTATTGTATTTTTATTACATATTTCGGGCGAGAAACTCTAATGATGCAGGTTGATGGGTCTTTAACTCATTTGGTAGCGATCACATAATTATCTACTCAGCACAGCTGATTGGTTGCTGTTGCATCAGCGGCCAATGAGCTTGCTGCTCAAACATTCAAATATTTGGCATTGATGGCTGTTAGCAGTCTACAGCATGCTTTCAGAACCCTCCTCTTTCCCCAGCTCCACCTGTGTAGATCTGCTATGGGGGTTAATTCATGTATGTTACATGTGCAGCAGCATGTCTTACATGCTCACAGCAATGTCTGTGAATGTATTGGCAGTAGCAAGTCTCAGTACTTGCTCTGCAGCAGCAGCATATCAGATCTATCCCGCCAAGACCAAATACATTAACATTGTCATATCCATTACCATGCTATTCTCAATTACCATACCAATATCCCGAGAGTTGTCTTGAAGAAACTGATTTTCTTCTTCTTCTTCTTCTTCTTATTATTATTATTTTAATTATTATTATTATTATTTTTTTTTTTTCCTTATTATTTTTAAATTTTATTGTCAAGATTCATCTTTGTTTTTGTTCCTCCTTTCCCCTGTGTGAAGTTCATGTTTACTTGATTGTCATAGTTTCAATCATGACAACTCTCGGAGTGGATTAAATTCAACCAGCATTTATTGGCATGGGGCATGAAGTATACATGGCTTGATTTTGGCGTACGAGATCTGCTACGCTGCTGTTGCTGCTGCTGCTGCTGCTGAGCAAATACAAATTTGTTCAGCTTAGTCAAATAAAACAACAAAGAAAAGGCTGCTGCAAGAATGGTAGAACCCCCTCAAAGCAGTGGACCGCATGGTCCATGTTACCCAAGTAGCTTCGGCCTGATACCCCCCACCCAGCAGATCTGAACGCCAAAATATGTGTACTGCTGCTGCTCCGTAGAGCTATAGGCGCGTGTATGACTATCTATGTGTGTCTGGGCCTGCTTTGCCGAGTGGCTTAACGCTATTGAGCTTACCTATAAATGTGCATCTGACCTAGTGGCCTAAACTAGAATGATACTGAGCCAGAGCTCATATGCGTAAATAACATGCCTATAGAATGTGATTGGTTTTATCTAATGCAGTGTATGGTATGCTGGTTTTTTGATGGTGACCGCTCCGGAACATTTGTCCCCGGTCCCCTGCATCAAACTCAAATCTCGCAGCCGAGATCCTCCCCTCCACTGCCGAGGATTTGGCTACTGTAAAATGCTGCATACACGTCGTTGCTAACCTCTGCAAATGATCAAATTGAAATAATTGTATCTGAATAAAACAATTAATATACCCGGATGCCCAGCACCACCTGATAATTTAAATCAGAGATGTTTCTTGTCCTTTCAAAGTCTTTGGAATTAGGTCTGATGTAGCATTTGTGGGCTGCCGAATTCCAGTGGCCCATTACTTTAAGGGTAGTGGATGGTACTCTTGGAGTGCTGACATTGCTGCACCGATTCTGGATGAGTGGTAAGTGTAGACTTCTAGGTTTAAGCCATGTGGATGACATGGGTGTTTTAACAGAACCAGGCCCTGTTCATCAGTTTCCATCAGCTGTAAGGAAACAGTGGATCTGAAAAACACGGAATTAATGCTGGATAATAAAGTGTGACCTTGTTAAGTCTGCCGTTTTTGAGTGCTTAAATGTAAGAGAAACAATTTTATTTATTTATATTATACAAGCTGAGAGAACTGCTTGTATGGAATGTGGATCAAGAGCTTTCCTTCTGAAGTGGTGAAACATGTTGCGCAGAGGTGTAGGAATAGCTTTGGTTGTTGGGAATGTCTTCACTATGCTGTTCGGTAGACAGTTGCGGGGACTTGAAGAGGCTTGGTGCGCTGGGGTCCGGTGTCAGCAACAGGGATGAAACTGTGAATTGAAGAAGCAGATTTAATATTTAACTGGTAGTTTGCTTAAGCTTGGCTCTAATGCCTTTAAGACTACGTATGCCTGCTACACACCGAATGCTTAACATTAATGCCTAAACCTAATGGCTAGATTACGTGTACATGAGTCAAAAAGCACGAACGTGTCCGATTAGAACGTGCATAAGTGCTTTAACAAGATAGACGCATTGCAAGCTAAGAGATGGAAATATTCTCCCACACCACCTGAGCAAATAGTATAAAGATTTAGCATCCTTTTATCATTGGAAAAACCTGTATAGTCCCATTGAAAGTTGATGTCATTAGAACAGAGATAATGGAGCAATATTCTAACGCGCTTCGGCTGAACCAGCTCGAACACACTAGGTTAACTGAATCAGCCTTGGAAGTGTGTTGGAAGTTGAGCAAATAATAAGCCCCGTTGAAGGTGTATATGCGAGAAGCCCATTACTCTGAACATCCTCATGTACTATGTTTAGTCGCTATATATTATGTAAAGCTTGCTGCTGCTATAGATTTGAACGTGTAGCTGCTGATAAATGCTTGTATTTACTCCTATGTCAATGCAAGACTGTAACACCCTCTTAACAAAAGGCATGGTTTGATGTTTTGTAGAAGGCTAAGTAGTTAGATGTGATTGCCCAGCCCCGAAATCCAGAAATTCCCCAGAATTTAGTGAGGGTGCTCTAAGCAGATACTACTGTGTAGCAAGCACTCCACCAATAGATACCAATGACTGTGAAACTATTTAGATTTAGTTAGTTTAATCGTATTTAGTATGGAACTCAATATTTTAAAAATATATTTCTATTATATGTATTAGTCTGAGTTTGCATGCTGGTGAGTTTGCATACCATATCGCTATCCCGTGCAGTAGTAAATAAATACAATTTGAGAGTCAGAGGTGACAAGCACCAAAGTAAACCAAAGCAGACTCGATGATGTAATAACATCTACTCCCTCAACATGGCAGTCCCCCTAAAATACGATGTTTGCGTGGTTCGTCCAAGATGCATACATGACTTGGTAGTTTATTATTCAATCGTTATCCTATTATTCATTATCATATAATTTATGATTTAATGCCATAAGCAACAATGCTATTCATAACAGTATTTAAATTCTCATACAAATCATTTCATTACCCAGAATTCTTCCAGAAGACTAAAATGTCCATTAAGATATTTCTGAATAAAAAAAAAAGTTGTCTGATGCCATTTGACGGACTTAACGCAGTCTATGCCACCCGCTGTCTGGGAGAGTGCATAACATCAGCTAAGATCATTCGCACCCAGCACATCACCTGTTCCACCTGCTGCCCTCAGGGAGATGATACCGGGCCATGTAAACCGCAACCACCTGGCTGGCCCATAGCTTTTAACCCACTGTAATGAACTGTAGAACGAATATCTTCAAATTTACATCCAGCCCATCACATTCACCACACTTCCTAAGTAAACGCAGTAGCTGGGACTGGAGTATGCATGTTGCAGTATATATGCCACAATCTGCATTATATTTTTCATATGAACAATTCTGTGTTTCTGCTGGCTGAGCCGAATGGTACAAGATGATTCGATGTATAATGGATTGCACTTTATGACTTAATTGCACTTTTGCATTGTAGGATTCTCTAATGTTATCTCGTTATTTAGAACAATGACATAAAAACTTGAATTAAAATTACATAATAAAAAATGTTTTATACTTAATTTCTTTCACGAGTCACAACCGGTTATCAAATCACTATTATATTTTGTCACTTTAGTACATGAGAATAGGAAAATACAGTAGTTCAAAATTGCATATATCAACACACAGTGTTATCACATGCACACACACACACACACGCAGTGTATATCGAACACAGTATATTATTAACGTTAATATAATATTCATTCTTGACAAAAAAAACATGATTTTTGTGATCTCATGCATGCACGTATTATTGCACATCATGTGAAGAAAATTTTGTATAGGCCTATTATAGTTTAAATTACAGTACCAGTCAAAAGATTGGACGCATTACTATTATAATGTTTTTAAAAGAAGTCTGATGCTCATCATGCTGCATATCAAAAATACAGAAAAAACAGCAATACTGTGAAATATTATTACAATTTAAAATAATGGTTTTCTATTTTAATATACTTTAAAATATAGCAATATAGCCTATATGGCATTTCATATAGGCTTTTAGCTTAAAAGCATGCACATTTGGAGAAATATTGATGGATTCTCATATGTTTGTCAATTTTCTATACAGAGGAGTAATATTTATTCAATATTTATTGTCATCACTATGAGCACTGGATACTCTGATGTACTGTTTTCAATTCATACTTGCAGCCGGAGGGCGCTCTGTGCACATTTAGTCCACAGGCATACCATGTGACATTCCAGGAACTAACAGAGGCTTCCAGAGATCGCTATAACCATGGCTATAACATGCAGATAGACACTTTTGAAGATAATAAATACACGATTGCAACGATGTATACATGTAATGCCTCAGAATTTGCGTCTGAATAGCGCTCGCTCCGTGGGCGTGGCTGAATTAGTGGATAATGAGCTGGCTCACGGACGTCTGACATGTCTCTCTTTTCATACAGATTACATAAACAGAGAATTTTTGTTTTCGATTTGACTTACACGATTTAAAACCTGACATTTCAACGTTTCTTTAGACACATGTCTAATTTTTGTGTGATTAGTATTCACTAAGTTACACTTCATTTTCTGAGAACTATCAGATTGGACTTCATTCAGAGGGAGACGACAGATCATGCATCATGTTAGTTTTATTTTAGTTTTTATTTTGCAAAAAGCACACCATTTTGTTTTTACTCTGAGTGTACACAAATAAAAGAACACATTCTATAGTTTCAGTTGATATATTACTTCTGTCTCTATGACGGAGTATTTTAAGTCTGTTTTTTTTTTTTTTTTTTGAACATTATATTTATTGGGTTTTTTAAAAAAAAAAAACAAATATATATATATATATATATATTATATACACGCGCGCGCGCACACACGCAAATAATAATACTAAGATATCAGTACAAAATACAAATTAGTCTGAATAAATCTTTTCCATGTCACAACCCTATATCACACCCCAAACCTCCCTCCCACAGTGCCACAAATAAACCATTAGACAGATTAAACAAGAAAAAGGCATTTAAAGTCATATGAGGTTTAAGTATTTTGTCCAAAGTATATTGACAGACAAAATCTGAGCTTTCTCACATATGATTTCCCATTCATCATCACTGAATGAGCACTCCAGGTCTTCTTCCTCTTTAGATTTAACATTGCAAAAATTACCAGCCATCAACTGGGACAACTTGCCATAGATAAATGAGATAAGACCCTTAGGGTCTTTTTTATCAGATAAGATGGCCTCCAGGGGTGAAAGGGAGAGGTTGGATAAGCGGCCACCTTGCTGAGTCTGAATGTAGTGTCTAACTTGTAGGTATTTAAAGAAAAATTTAGAGGGGAGGTAAAATTTCTGTTGTAGCTGCTCGAAAGACATGAGTGTGTCCCCCTCATAAAGTTTTTCAAAAGTTTGAATACCACAGTCATACCATTGTTTGGTTATGCCATCTTTAAGAGCTGGGGGTAGAAAAAGATTATAATAAAATGCAGTGGATCTGAACAAAGTTTGTTTGCAATTCATCTTTTTCCTGAGGTCTGTACAAATTTTACAAGTACCAACGATCAGAGGGTTAGAAGTCAATTTCTTTAAGCAATTTAGAGGAACAAAAGGTGTTGCAGCAAGAGCTATACCCTGTACTTGTGCTTCCTCTAGTTGTCGCCAAGCAGGAGGAGAGGTGCATTTTGATCACCAAATCCAAATTGAGCGCAGCTGAGCTGCACAATAATATAAATAAAAATTGGGCAATTTTAGTCCACCGTTCCGGAATGTCATAAATATTGAACTTAGCTTGACCCGTGGCACTTTCCCTTTCCATAAGAACCTCGAAATAATTCTATTAAGGTCCTTAAAAAAACTTCGGCAAAACAGGAGGGAGTGCCTGAAACAAATATAAAAATTTTGGCAGAATAGTCATTTTGATAGAATTTACCCAGCCAATTAATGAAATAGGAAGAGATTTCCATCTATCTAAATCCCCTTCTACTCTTTTAAGCAAAGGAGTATAGTTTAAGTTATATAACTGAGATAGATCTCTGGGTATTTGTAGTCCTAGATATGTGAATTTATCCATATTCCAGGCGAAGGGAAAAATTTTTAAGGGGCAATCAAGTAGCAGCTATATTAAGAGGCATAGAAACACTCTTATTTACATTAATTTTATAACCAGATATGATTCCATAATCTTGTAATAAAGTCGTTAATGCTGGTATAGTAGAGTTTACATTAGTCAAATACAACATGATATCGTCTGCATATAGTGAAATTACATGCCGAGATTGAAGGGTTGTAAAACCACTAATGACGTCATGCGAGCAAATTGCAATAGCTAAAGGCTCTATTGCTAGAGCGAATAAAAGGGGAGACAGTGGGCAACCCTGTCTTGTGCCCCACTCCAAGGAAAATAGAGTTGAGATCTCACTACTGGTCTGAATGACTGCTGTTGGGTGGTTATAAAGCATCTTAACCATATTAATAAATTTAGGACCAAAATTCATCTTTTGGAGGACTGAAAGCAGATATAGCCACTCAACTCGGTCAAAGGCCTTTTCGGTGTCTAAAGAGATGGCAATAACAGGATAATCCACCTGAGAAGCGGAAAAAGTTACATTCAGAAGTCTGCGAACGTTGTCAAAAAGAGATCGATTTTGAATAAATCCTGTCTGATCCATATGTACTAACTGAGAAATTACTTTTTCCAATCTTAAGGCAATAATTTTGGCAAATACCCTGTAGTCTGAATTGAGCAATGAAATTGGCCTGTATGAGCCACACAGACAGGGGTCTTTACCAGGCTTAAGTAGAAATTTTAAGTCTGTTTTGCAGCAATGTGAAAAAAATCCTGCAAAACGCGCCGGCGCATTTCCCGACTCCAGAGGGTTAAAAGGGGTAAGGATACTTAATGTATCAACTAATGAGACTAAGTTTGATACTTGCATGTCTCGCCCATTTGAATTAAAACTGTCCTGATGCAATTTGTGGAGGCTCCCATTGATATTTGCTGATAATGTCTTGATGAAAGAGAACCAGTTGGATTCGGAGGATCTTTGGTGAATGGAAGGTCTAGGCCGGAGCCTGGCACAAGCTTGGGGTTCCTTAGAAGCTTCTAGTACAGCATCATCTTGACATCAGCGTTTTTCAGTAAAAGAAAAGAGAGAGTGTGATCTTGTGATCAGTGATTTTAAAGGGTGAAGATGTCACACCCTCTTAAGGTGACTGAGCCAATAAGGAGTTTTCCCTTCGGAGGGAAACTTTTACGAGTCTTTGTTCTGTAGCAAGATATTAGCATAAGACACTGGATTGGATGTTTGAGCGAAGAACCTTCTAGATTCGTATAATACTAATGTGTCACAGAGTTAGTAACATGTAACATAAATTACCAAATAGGAAACGAAAGTTGGAGTCCGTAGATACCAAACATGCTACCCATGTGATTTTAGTTAACTATAAATTTGCAACTCTGAAACATTAATACCAAAATAGTTCAAAAGAGAGAATTAATACATAGAATAAACCCTATAAAAGGAAAATCATGAGAGGGGAAAATTGGTACACGTTTATACATTTCTAATGCGGTTATATATAGAATATATAGAATTAAGAGGGTTTATTTGTCCTTCTCAGAAAGAATGAAGTCAGAGTCACAAATTCCTGACGATCATAAAAAAGATTCTTATCAGTTCCCTTTCAGTCGGTCACGTTCGACGTACGTCAGTAGTGACTGATGAATTGGGATATCGCTAGAGAGCCCTATCAGCTTCAAGTGAACTAAAACAAGCCAATGGAGTTGGCATGCGATATTTGCATAATGCGCACCGCCCCCGCCAGGTGGTATAAATAGGGGAGCAGATGCAAACGCACTCTGTCTTTCCCTTCGGAGCCAACCAGTTGTGTTCCAGCTTTCAGACTGAGAGTGTAACTACAAGCCTTTGTGAAGTGACAGCGTCTTGTGTTGGTGTTAAGGCACTTCAGCGAGGTCTTGAGCTTCCCGAGGAGCCTGAGCTGTAAGCTCTCAACTGCTGTTTTTACAGCAAAAATTTCCCAAGCTTCCCAGCTTTTTGTCTGTTGCGATTTGGGCCGGTTCCTCCGTTGTGTTCGGGGAGTGGTGTACCCGAACACATCGTGACACTCCCTGTGTGCTTCAGCACAAGTGAGCTGAGCATTTCCCTTCTAAAAGAGCTTCACAGACGAACCCTGCGTCTTTTTCAAGATGTCATTTCGTCTGTGCGTTACTGGATGCGGTCGCTCATTGGTCCCCACTGACAGTCACAATCGCTGCATCACGTGCCTGGTCGTTCAGTATGCTGAAGCTGCTTTTGTGGATAGTTCATGTTCTCATTGTGGGAACATGACTATTGCAGTGTTGAGATCAAGACTCTTGTTCCTTGGTTCTCAGGGAGCGGGGGTCCCCTCCCCTATGCCCCGTTCCGCCGTTTTCTCTGGCTTTGGCCGGGGTGACGGTGCGTCGGTGTGTAGGCAGGGTGATCTGAGGATCACGGTCAGGGCTTCCCCGCCGAGCGCCGCTCCGCGGGCCCCTGCCCCCTTTACATCACTGCAGCCGGTGGTGCTGCCATTGGAGCGTGCTGGTCCCTCTACGGAGCGGCCATCTGTTTCCTTCGGCGCACCCGCGGATGACCTTATGTCGATCGCGGCATCGGAAGGTGAGCAAGAGTCCTCAGGAGATGAAGACTCGGCTGCGTTACCTCCCTCCGGGACAGTAGCGTTGCCCGAGGCCGATCCTGAGTTGACGGCTATGCTTTTCCGGGCTGCTGAGAAGGTCGGGCTCGTCTGGAATCCTCCACCGTGTCCCGGCCCGTCTCGGCTTGATGATTGGTGCCTTTCTTCCCGGAGGTGCATGATGAGGTGACCAGGTCTTGGCAAACGCCCTATAGCGTTCGTGCTAGACCTGGCCCCTCATCCGCCTTCACCACCCTGGATGGCGGAGAAGTTAGGAGATACACGCGGATTCCCCCGGTCAAGCGGTCTGTTGCGATGCAGCTGTGTCCAACGGCCGCCGACTGGCGAGGTGAACCGCGTCTCCCATTCTGGGCCTGTAAATTCTCGTCAGGACTGACGGAGAAAGCTTACAGAGCCTGTGGACAGGCTGCCTCCTCCCTGCATTCCATGGCCCTTTTGCAAGTTTATCAGGCAAAAGCGTTGATGGAAATGCCCCAGGGAGGTCTTGACCAGCAGCTGCTTGGGAGCTGCTTGGGGAGCTGCGTGCCGCCACTGACCTCGCCCTCCGGGCGACTAAAGTAACAGCACGTTCTGTTGGTCAAGCGATGGCCACGCTTGTGGTCCAGCAGCGCCACCTATGGCTGACCCTGGCCAATATAAATATTGGTTTCTGGACTCCCCCGTATCTCAGGTTGGCCTTTTCCGCGACGCGGTAGAGAGCCTCGCCCAGCAGTTCTCTGCCGCCCAGAAGCAGGCTGAGGCTATCAAACATGTCCTGCCCCGGTGGTCCGCTGCTGCCTCCACCCAGCCGCCAGCGGCACAGCCTCAGCCCGCTCCTCGCCGAGGGCGCCCGCCTGCGACGTCCTCCGCCCCTGCTAAGTCGGCGAAGCAGCAGCCTACACCCACCAAACAGCGGAGAGCCGGTCGCGGATGCGGCGCCCAGCCCGCGGCGCCCAGCCCGCTCAGGCCAAGCCGGGTGGCAAGAGATTGAGGAAGACGCGATCCTGAGACGGGCGACCTGGAGGGGAAGGTTTCTGCTCTTCGGGAGAGGATTCCAGCATCTCTCCCACCCCCGGAGGAGGGCCGGGAGGAATTTGTGTCTCTGCCTGTCCCGCCGCTGGCTCTCTGGAGTCCAGCAGTACCCACTTCTACACAAAAAGAGCAGTTTCCCAATCCTCCAGGTCACAAGAGGGCGCGGCTGTCAGTGTGCGAGGCCCCGCCTTGCCACTCGCAGCCCCCTCTCACTTCGCCAGCAGGTCCCAGTGTGATGGTCGAGGCCGCCTCCCAGCCGTCTCCCATACACACTGTCACCTCGCAGAGTCTGACCCCACTTCGGGCCGCTATGCCGTCCGAGTCGGGTCCCAGCAGTCTGCTTCGCTGCCCCATGCCCGGTACGTCTGTGGTGCCTTTGGTCCCGCTGGCTCGGTGTCTGGAAGCCTGGATAGCGCTCCCCAGCCCGTCCCGCTGGCTCATTCGCACTATCAGACTCGGCTATGCGATTCAGTTCGCCCGGCGTCCCCCGGTGTTCAGGGGTGTCTTCTATGCTCAGGTGTCACTGAACAACGCACCTGTTCTCCGGGTGGAGATTGCTGTCCTCCTGGCGAAGGATGCAATTGAGCCGGTTCCTCCAGCTGATATGAAGTCGGGGTTTTACAGCCCCTACTTCATTGTACCGAAGAAGGGCGGTGGGCTACAGCCAATCCTGGATCTGCGTGTCTTGAATTGGTCCCTTGACAGGCTGCCGTTCAAGAAGCTTACGCAGAGGCGCATTTTCGAATGCATCCGTCCCCAGGATTGGCTCATCCTGGCCAGCTCGCGAGAGCAGTTGTGCGAACACAGGGACATGGTGTTAGCTCACCTCAGCCGGTTGGGTCTTCGGGTCAACTGGGACAAGAGCAAACTCGCCCCTGGGCAGAGGATCTCTTATCTCGGTATGGAACTGGACTCGGTCGCCCAGACAGCGCGCCTCACCGAGGAGCACGTCCAGTCAGTGTTGAACTGCCTGAGTACGCTCAAGCGCAGGACAGCGGCCCCACTAAAACTCTTTCAGAGGCTTCTGGGGCATATAGCAACCGCAGCCGCGGTCACGCCGCTCGGATTGCTTCATATGAGGCCGCTTCAACACTGACTCCACGGCCGGGTCCCGAGATGGGCGTGGCAGCGCGGTACGTTCCATGTCCCCGTGACACCGAACTGCCGTCGCACTCTCACCAAGTGGTCAGACCCTTCGTTCCTGCGGGCTGGAGTTCCCCTCGAACAAGTGTCCAGGCATGCTGTGGTCCACACAGATGCTTCGGCCACGGGGTGGGGAGCTACGTACAATGGGCATGCAGTTTCAGGTCTGTGGACAGGGCCTCAACTGCATTGGCATATCAATTGCCTCGAGTTGCTAGCAGTATGTCTTGCACTGAGCCGCTTCAAGGAGCTGTTGACAGACAAGCACGTACTGGTCCGCTCAGACAGCACTGCGGCCGTTGCGTACATCAACCATCAGGGTGGTCTACGCTCCCGCCGCATGTCGCAACTCGCCCGCCATCTCTTGCTATGGAGTCAGAAGCATCTGAGGTCGCTTCGTGCCATTCATGTCCCAAGCGTGCTCAACCGTGCAGCCGACGAGCTCTCACGGCAGCCTCCGCTTCCGGGCGAATGGAGACTCCATCCCCAGGTGGTCCAGCTGATTTGGCAGCGCTTTGACGAGGCACAGATAGATCTGTTCGCCTCCCCGGAGACTGCCCACTGCCAGTGGTTCTATTCCCTGTCCGGTGGCATGCTCGGCACGGATGCCCTGGCACTCAGCTGGCCCCGGGGCCTACGCAAGTATGCGTTTCCCCCAGTGAGCCTTCTCGCACAGCTCCTGTGCAAAGTCAGGGAGGACGAGGAGCAGGTCTTGTTAGTGGCTCCATACTGGCCCACTCGGACCTGGTTCTCGGACCTCACGCTCCTCGCGACAGCACCTCCCTGGCCCATTCCTCTGAGGAAGGACCTCCTGACTCAGAGACGGGGCACCCTCTGGCACCCGCGTCCCGACCTGTGGAAACTCCATGTGTGGTCCCTGGACGGGACGCGGAGGTTCTGAGTGATCTCCCGCAAGCGGTCGCAGACACTATCACTTCCGCTAGAGCTCCTTCTATGAGGAACCTCTATGCGTTGAAGTGGAACCTGTTCGTCAAATGGTGCTCCTCTCACCGAGAGGACCCCCGATCATGTTTGGCCAGATCTGTGCTCTCCTTCCTGCAGGAGGGCCTGGAGCGAAGGCGGTCTCCCTCCACCGTCAAGGTGTATGTTGCCGCTATTGCTGCACATCACTATGCAGTTGATGGTAAATCGCTGGGGAAGCATGATCTGATCGTCAGGTTCCTGAGGGGGGCGAGGAGACTAAATCCGCCTTGTTCTCCCTCTGTACCCTCTTGGGATCTCACCCTGGTACTTACATCTCTCCGGGCTCATCCCTTCGAGCCTTTGCAATCAGTCGAGTTAAAAGTACTGTCCCTTAAGACCATCCTCCTGGTTGCATTGGCCTCGCTCAAGAGGGTAGGGGACCTGCACGCATTTTCGGTCGACGAATCGTGCCTGGAATTCGGGCCCGGTGACTCTCACGTTATCCTGAGACCCCGGCCTGGATATGTGCCCAAAGATCCTACCACTCCCTTCAGAGATCAGGTAGTGAACCTGCAAGCGCTGCCTTCGGAGGAGGCAGACCCAGCCCTAGCTTTGCTCTGTCCCGTCCGCGCTCTGTGCCTGTACATGGACAGAACGTGAAGTTTCAGGACCTCAGATCAGCTCTTTGTCTGTTACGGAGGCCAACAGAAGGGAAAGGCTGTCTCCAAGCAGAGGATGGCCCACTGGATAGTGGATGCCATCGCCCTGGCGCGCCTTGCCCACTCCACCAGAGGAGTGGCCCCTTCCTGGGTGCTGGCGCACGGCGCCTCGCTGACAGATATCTGTAGAGCTGCGGGCTGGGCGACACCTAACACATTCGCTAGATTCTATAGCCTTCGTGTAGAACCGGTATCTTCCCGTGTACTCGCTTCCAGCAGCCGGTAGACGCGAAGAGCCCATTCTAGTGTCGGCTTACAATGCCATTCCCGCCCCCTGGGCTGGATACGTGCATCCTTTACTCCAGTTGAGTTCCCCGCTTGGCGAACCCTGTCGAGTTCCTCCGCCTCCCCTTGCGGCTTGGACATTGCGGAGTGTCTGATGCCAGGCCAAACGTCCGTCACCGACGTTGATGTTTGGCTGGGTGCCATATGTTGTGGTCCCTCCACGTGAGTGGTCCCATATGTGTATTGTCCACGGTCAACTCCCCACGGTGAGCCCGTGTCTTTCCCTTAGCAGAGCCAGCTCTGCTGTCACCTGTCAGATGAGTCTCCCCTTATGCTTAGGCTGGAGCCATCCCAGGGACTCCATATGCGTACTGCCCACGGCTAGTCCATATGTGTATTCTCCACGTAAACTCCTCCCCTGCAGGGTAGGTAGTGGTCTCCGCAGCGTCCCCCTATGGGTTCGCTTCCCCAGTGTAGTCTAGTTTACTTAGTGGGTATTTTCCCACTGGTGCGCCGGGTGGCTAGAGCTTGCGCTGGGCACTGGAAGGGGTTCATAACTGTGGCGCTTTATTTGAGATCCCAATTCGTCAGTCGCTACTGACATACGTCGAACGTGACCAACTGAAAGGGGAACGTCTCGGTTACGTATGTAACCCTCGTTCCCTGAAGAAGGGAACGGAGACGTACGTCCCGTCGCCACAGTTTCTGTACCCTCGCTGCAGTGCAGACTAGGTTGTCTCCTCAGCGACAAACAGAGTGCGATTGCATCCGGTCCCCTATTTATACCACCTGGCGGGGGCGGTGCGCATTATGCAAATATCGCATGCCAACTCCATTGGCTTGTTTTAGTTCACTTGAAGCTGATAGGGCTCTCTAGCGATATCCCAATTCATCGGTCACTACTGACGTACGTCTCCGTTCCCTCCTTCAGGGAACGAGGGTTACATACGTAACCGAGACGTTTTTTGTGTCCTGTAACAAGACACCTAGTTGTGTCTGTGTTAAGCATCATTTGGGATGCTAGTTGCAGTTTAGGGGGATGGGTTCACAGAACTTTGAGAGAGTGAGTTTCTGGATTATTCATTAAATATAATGAATAATTGTGTGTCTGATTGGTCCAGACACTACATAATCATTATTCCATTCAACAGCAAATCACAGTCAATCCCACTTTCCATAGTCATTTCTAAATCATTCTTAGTCTTCTTAGGCCTATCAGTTTTCCAATTTCAACCTTCTCTTCAACTGTTTTAATTATCATCATTATTATTGTTATATTTTCCAAATCTTTTATAGTCATTGTTAATGTTGCTTCTTTCTTCAGGGTATCCGTGGGGCATTAAAAAGCATTAAAAGTCATTAAATGGATTTTGCGAAAATTAAGGCCTTAAATGGCATTAAAAAACATTAAATTTTATTCCTACAGGCATTAATTTTTTTAGATATTATTTTCCTTCAAAACTACCAGTTTATTATTATTATTGAATATAGCCTTCATAATTAATAACTTTGATTTGCTGTCGCAAAATATGTACATTGGTGTGATACACACACGGAACCAGTTTGGTAATTGCCTCCGGCCGGTGCAAAATTGCCGTAACGCCATTTTGGACAGCGGCGGGCTGGGACCTGGAGACGGAAGGTTGAATCAGTGTTGCCAACTTAGTGACTTTTCAGACCCCTATTGTGACGAATATACTTGTTAACCTGATCTAGCTTCCGAGACTCCCTGGTACTGCCGCACGAGCGCGAGGTCTTGCTTTCCTGCCGCAGGCGCACCTGCGTCTGCTCTGTTCAGTGAGTGGCTGAGAGGAGCAGCGCATTCAGTTGAGGATGTCAGAGAACAAATAAAATAGATACTATTGCTTCTAACCTGAGTGATCATTTTACGTGTACATATAGCCAAAATCACAGCGAATGTCTTTATATTACGTGTATGGTGATTTTGTCAGACAACGTCTCGATTATAAATCAGGATTTTAGCGCTGGTTTAACATGTCAGGGCTCGACACTAACACTTGTCAATCAGTCCGGGATAAGTGTATTTTTTGAAGGGGCAAGTGAAAGAGATTTTTACTTGCCCAGCCAGGCAAGGACCTGATTAAAACGTCAATACCAAAAAACAAACAAAACAAAAAACCGCGAGAATGACTGATTTTATTACATTTAGTTTAAGTGGCGATCCATAGTGCATAATAATACGCTGTATAATGTAGTGACGATAACAAGGTCGCGCTGTTGTGGCTCGCGCACCATCTCGAGGAGAAATGGAAACATGAGCAAAGCACACACAAAAAGACGTTTTTATAACTTGATACAGGTAAGCAAAATCACACGACCAAGAATGCTGTTTTCCTAAATAGGCTACCGTCACGATTAAAAATGTGACACTGATTTCATACAACTGTTCAGTTAACAAATAGTTAATATTAAGTCACTTACATTTTAGAAGGAACATTGACTGTTTTTGTTCTATTTTAGCAGCAGAAATAGTTTCAAACAAAGATCACAGCAGAACCATAACGCAACACTCAGCCTTGTTTTCATTACTGAATGATTAAGCGTTTTGAATGAATCGGTTGAGTCAAAGATTAAATGACCCATTCATAAACAACTGCCTCATTCTTGAATGAATCAGCCATTGGAATGAATCATTTAAATGAATGACTCACTTATTAAGACGGTTACTTGACGCCACCTACTGGTGGTTTAGTTTAATTTTTAAAAGTATTATTTTCCCCCCAACATTTCTTAAAATCCCATAACATTATTTAATGCAGTTGTAATTTTTTTGTTGTAAATTTGTAAATTATTTAATTTGATTGGTAACAGCCCTTAGTGTCTTATTCTAATTAAATTTATTGATCAAATTTAAGAATTTAAAATGAAAGATGAATCATACATTTTACATGAATCGTACAAGAATCGTACAAGTGAATTAAAAGGCTTAATGTCGAGCCCTGTATGTAGTCTTAATGGGCTGCGTTTCAGTCACCATTTCATATTGTCTGACAACAAAAACAGAAAAATATATAGATGAAACAATTTTATTGGGAATTTGGCTGTATTAAAATATATTATGTGAGCAAAAAGGGTAGCACCAGAGAAGCAAACAAATGTAAAGGGCTGACACTTGGCAGAATGCGAATGCAACAGTAACTTGATGAATATTCTAATTGCCTTATGACATCATCTTTTGACATTTACCGACATATATATATATATATATATATATATATATATATGGCATTAAAAATTGGCATTAAAAAGTATTACTCAACTTACAATGTTAGGCTTGCTGCGATAGACGGTGTTACCGGTGTTCAGCTGTAACAACGGTTATACTTGCCCACCATAACTGCGGCACCGCCCCCCACCGTCGTTTTGATTTTTTCATAGTAATAAAAATCATTTAGTTCATGTAGGAAACAGATACAGTTAAAAACTCAACGCGTCTGCTTAATTCAGTGAGCTGAACGAGACTAACAGCATAGATCAGCAGCAGAAGATTTGGTTGCAAAGCGAAATACAAAAGTGCATATTTAAGCAAGTTTTTTTTATTTTTTTTATTAAGAATAATAACGAACCCACCATTCAAGCAATTGCTGCCTCCAAATTGCCGCTACTTCAAAAGCGAAAGTAATATGTAAACGGGCATTCATAATGTTGCGTGCGTTTTTTTTAAAATTCATTTTTGGAGGTATTTTTGCCCCAAGCCCCCATTTATTTCCGACCTTGTTTATGATAATCCAAATGTAGTATTTCCAGTTAACTTGCCTGAAACATCAGCAGCATGAGACAGTAACTGCACATCACCTGTTTCACCTTCTAAACAATCGTTGAAGTGTAGTCTGTCACGCACGTCTTTTGCACTTGCTCTGCTGTGCTGACTGAAGCAAAGTCTTTGAATGAAGGCATGAAAAGCAGCCAACCGCAGTGTGAAACATTTTGGGAGTTGTATTTTTTATTCCGATTGTATTATAGACCTATTCATGAGAATCGATCGGGTCACTCGCACCGGTGTGGCTAAATATTTTTTTCACACTTGCACAGTTATTTTTACTCGCAAATGCGAGTGAAATGCTCGCACCGTAGAGCCCTGCTAACAATCCTTTAACGGATTTGAAAACATCAATTGATAATGTGTTATGTGTATGCCAGGGTAAAGAGATGCGTTTTTAGTCTAGATTTAACCCTCTGGGGTCTGAGGATTTTTGGGGCCCTGTAGAAGTTTTGACATGCCCTGACATTTGTGCTTTTTTTCACTTGCTTATAAACATATTAATGGCAAAAGTGTCATTACACTGTATTCAGCACGAACTAGACTACCATAATATGTGAGCAACATGTATGTACATGTTTGTATTTTTGAGAGAATAACGTTTATGTGTGGTTATTGAAAAAACAAAAAACTTAAGTCACTGAAATAAGGCCACAAAACAAATACTAAATATGTGTTCACAAGACTTCTGGGTATTGAGGGATGTAGACTAGAATTTTTGCTTCAAAATGATGTAAAAATTATCATATAATATAAGACACTTTTTGTCAAGAAAGACAGTATGCGGGAGCCGTGAATCTTCATGAATAATGCTGTGATTCACATCTGAGAAGACAAAGACCCACATAATGAGCCGCATAATGAGCCCTTTCAGTCAGGTAGGCTACGTGAGAGGAAACTAAAAAAAACAAAAAAAACAAAAGTACAAAGTAGTTTTTTTGTAGTAGTTTATTCAGAATATAGTTAACAATATAAATGACACACATTTTGAATAAATGAGGGCACATTTTGAGTATACAGTTTTACCTGGAAATAAATCCTGTTCAAAGACATAAGTGAACATCACTTAAGGCCTTATCATTATTCGTTACATCATCGTATTCATATTGATGTCCTGAACCGCTCATATGAAACAATCGCATCAAATTTTTGGTGTAAATTGTAGCCTAGCTAACTAGTAATTCACCATTGTCTGTGAAGTGATGTGCTGTTGTGATACGTCATGACTGACTGATCACGCTAGAGTTCCCAATGCATGATCGCAGCACGGCCCAAACCTGCTCCCTTCGGGTTGTGTTGTGAGCTGGCATTGGTCTCTTGGCAACGCATGACAACACGTCACAGACCGTTGTGCAAACAACAACCGCGTGTAGCCAAAGCTAGCTCTTTAGCAACCCTACACGTATATCCTACAAGTTAAAGCCTTTACCTCAACTAAAAGCTGTCAGCATCCTGCTAACACCTAGACACGTGTGAACGTAGAGTGTAACATTCGAACCAAAGGCTCTATAGACTTTGGTACCCTTCTAGACTAAGGGACTTTGATTTGAACTATTGATAGGGGATATGAAGCTTTGTGAAGCTCCGAATCAAACAAATCAATTGCGTCACAAATGATTCACTGTTTTGAACCGCTCAAAGGAGCACAAGCTGGTGACCCCTGCTGGTCAGAAAAGTAAGTGCAGTTAGTTCACCCAAAAATGAAAATTACCCCATGATTTTACTCATCCTAGGTGTATATGACATTCAGACGAATATAATCAGAGTTATATTAAATAATGTCCAGGGTAATCCATGCTTTATAGTAGGAGTGGATGGTGCCCCAAATTCTAAAGACAGAAAAAATTTACTCATTCATTATAAAAGAAGTCCACGCGGCTCTGGGCGGTTAAAAAAGTCCTTCTGAAGTGAAGCGATGCGTTTGCGTAAGAAAAATATCCATATTTAAAACTTTATAAACTGTAACCTCTAACTTCTGCTAGCTGTCGTATGCACGTTCACAAAAGAGTGGCGTTCCAGCTTGTGATGTAAGATGCATGCGCAGCGTGAGCTCCGGTGAGAATATGCTAGTCTCGCGAGAACCAAGTTGTGTACAGCAAAGGAAATCCACGTGAATAAGTGAATTATTTGAGCTATACCTTACATTTTATTAGTGTTAAAATGCTGATTTCTTGTGAATATCCGGGTTGCTTCAACAAAGCTAAAGTCTTGAGATTACGTGCGCTGATATCAAAGGGAGATGCAGAGCGCTGTGCGTGACTGGCTGACGCTTTGTTTTGTTCTTTTTTGTTTGTTTGTTTGTATGTTTTGCTGCACTGATCGGATTACTGATTTATTTGTATTTCTACATCACCGTTGGATTACTGTGCTTTTCGGATTACTCAAATTCTAACTGTTGGTGCTTTGGACTTGATTGTTGACTGCAATTTTTACTGCCTGCAAGTTTTGCCATCGGGCTGCTGCGAGCTCTCTACCCTGTTGCGTCTTCCACCACTTTCGGCTCATCAGATGGGTGAGTTACCGCTCTCTCTATCAGTTGCGCGGTTTGTTTACTGCTTGCTATCTGGGTGTGTTGTCTTCCTCTTAGCCTGCTATTTTTTTGATGTGACTTACAAGGTTTGGCTAACGTGGTTTTCGCTAGTGATTGGCATTTACTCCGACAATATAAACATGCCTCGGCCAACAGTTTTTCAGTTTGTTTTGCTGCTGCAGCCTCCTCCATCTCCCGGAGTTCCTGGTCGGTATACTCTGGTTCAAACAAATATGGCTGGCCAAAAAACAAAGTCTTCTCTTGGCTTATATCGAAATCCTCTGACATTTTTCTTAACAAATCCTAGTTTTGTACTTTTAATTCGTGACCGGTATTTTGTTTTGCTCTCTTCTCTGCACTTCTGTGTTCGTCACCGGAGCTCACACTGCACATGCATCCTATGTCATAAGCATAAGTATGACAGTTAGCGGAAGCTAGAGATTACAGTTTATGAAGTTTGAAATACGGATATTTTTCTTACACAAACGCATTGCTTCGCTTCAGAAGGCCTTTATTAACCCCCTGGAGCCTTGTGGACTTCTTTTATAATGGATGAGTGCATTTTTTCTGTCTTTAGAATTTGGGGCACCATCCACTCCCATTATAAAGCATGGATTAGCCTGGACATTATTTAATATAACTCCGATTATATTTGTCTGAAAGAATAATGTCATATACACCTAGGATGGCTTGAGGGTGAGTAAATCATGGGGTAATTTTTATTTTTGGGTGAACTATCCCTTTAATGCTGCTGGTAATCTGGGTTACAGAAGACTCAGACTCAGATCTGTCTTCAGATGCTGCAGCAGGAACACATGGCACTGATCTTAATGGCAGGTCTGATCAACGCTATAAGCAGGAGCTTTAGAAAGGTCAGGTATCATACAGATATTATAATGAGAGTTAAATATTGTTTTTATTATGCAAAGTGTTTGTGTGTGTGAGAGTTTATTTTTTAAATGAGATCAGGTGAAAAACAAGAATGAGGTAAAATACTGTACTAGTATGTCTTTGTAGCGCAACAAAGCTCCATTCATTTTCTCCACAGGGTAAATGATTTTTAATGACAACTTATAAACCTTTAAAGACAAGCCCTACAGTGAGCTAAAAGATTGATAATCAATCATAAATCAATCATATTTGCTTTTGTTGAAGCTGTCAGCCTGCATTATTTCAAGTTGTTCTCAAAATAATCGTGTTTAACAGCAGAATTTGTTGTGAAAAATTGTGCTGTGTTGAGCGTTAAACAAAGTTTGTAATGTTATGATTATCATAGCTGGTTGGCTTGATTCATGGCTTAAAATTATTTAACAGGGGGATGCAAGATGGCGCTGTAGAGTGAACATGCGTTTTGCGAGCTGCGCGATTAGTCTCGGTTATCTATAAAAATTTCATTTTCATCTCGACAATTATTTTAACAAATCATTGGGTATTTCGTTGAGGAGTGCGAAAAAAGCAGCAGCAAGAAGCACGCAAAGATCGGCCGCCATGGCCACGGATAGCACATCAGCTACAGACCGGTTATTCCACGATGAAGAGGCAGAGAAACTGACTGCTGACGTCCCTACTAACAATCTTGCTACCGACCCTAACCTTATACAAGCTATGAAGAGCATGGCGGACGACATAGTTGCAGTGATTGATGCTAAGATCTCGACGGTTCTCGAAGCGATAGATAACCAGTTGTCTAAAATTCAAAGTATTGTACAGCGAGTCCAAGAAGCAGAGGACAGAATCGAAGTGACGGAAACTACATGTACCGCTAATGAAACTAAGATTCAATACTTGGAAAAACAAATACGTGACTTGACCGAGCAAGTAGACGACTTGGAAAACCGCGGAAGGAGATGTGATGTACGCATCATTGGCTTACCGGAGGATACGGAGGGAGCGAACCCGCTCAAGTTCTTTGAAAAATGGATCCCGGAATACCTTCACCTGGACATGAAGGCGGGTAAATTGAAACTGGAAAGAGCTCACCGCTCCCTCGCTCCAAAGCCAGTTCAGGGCCGCCGTCCTCGACCTGTCATCGTTCAGTTTCATAATTTCCAAGACAAACAAAGAGTGATGGTAGCCGCCAGTAAGCGCTTCACGCTCAACAGTAAGCAAGCATCTTCGCAGGACGCAGTCACCCCGAGAATTTCCTTTTTTAACGATTATTCAGCGGCGTTCAACGAGGTCAAAATTCGTCTTTGAGAGCTACAGATGGATTAGGCACTGCTCTACCCTGCCACACTTAGCGTCAAAGTCGGCCATGCGCGCAAAAAGTTCGCTTCTCCGGAGGAGGTGACTGCTTTTCTTGATTCTCGATAAGTGCCGGCTTAGATGTGGTGTAACCTTTCGGTGGTCATGGTTTAGACTTTGAGTTATATTTATTCTGTCTTATTACTGCATTTAGAAGAGACTGACTGTGCAGTTCTGCAGATGACTGATTTATAGTGCGCTGACTTTCGTTGAAGATGGTGTTTTGAGAAGTTTGTATCTCTCTTCACAACAAGGTTTGGTTGGAAGCCCTTGTGAGATGGATGTAAGGGTGGTTTCCCCTGCTTTCTATTTTTTGTTATTTGTTTTGGATTTGTATTATAGTTTTGATAAATGTTTTCGGTTCCTGTTTAGCTCGGCATATTTCTGTTTTAAGTGAATATACAAGTGATTCACGTTCAATCATATCAATACTAGACACAAATGATAAGTTACATTATGACCGTATGTCAATTAATAACACATTTAGAGATTACTATATGAACTTATACAATACTGATGTGTCCAGTAGTAATACTACTCTATTAGAAGCTTTTTTTTTTCCAAAATTAGTTCACCAACTATTTCAGAGGAGCAGAAAGTAAAATTAAGTGCTCCTATCTCTAAGGAAGAGTTAATGGAGGCAATTTCAAGGATGCAGAACGGAAAAGTGCCAGGTACAGATGGCATAGCTTGTGAATTTGTGAAGGAATGGCACACTTTGTTACTGGAACCCATACTCAATATGTTTAACCATTCATTTAACATTGGGCAACTCCCTGAATCCCTGAGAGAAGCTAATATTTCTCTTATACTGAAAAAAGGTAAATCTCCTGAAGCCTGCTCTTCGTATAGACCCATATCTCTATTAAACTCGGATAGGAAGTTGCTAGCCAAAATCCTGGCATCTCATTTGGAGAATGTAATAATAGACGTTATTAAAGATGACCAAGTAGGTTTTATAAGAGGCCGCTCATCTTGCAATAATATGAGACGTCTTCTTAATGTTATACAAGTCTGTAAGCAGCGTGAGATTGATGGGTTGGTGCTTTCTCTCGATGCAGAGAAAGCGTTTGACCGCATCGAGTGGTCATATTTATTTTTTGTTTTGGAAAGATTTAATTTTGGTGACGCTTTCATCAGATGGGTTAGAGTGTTATATGAAGAACCTAAAGCTTTTGTTCTTACTAACGGTTCCAGATCAGTAAGTTTTTCATTACAGAGAGGGACTAGCCAGGGGTGCCCATTGTCACCCTTGCTTTTTGCGCTCGCTATTGAACCCCTAGCTGAAGCGATCAGAGCAGAGCCTTCAATTGAAGGTCTACAGACTGATGAAAAACATCATAAATTAGCCCTATATGCAGATGATGTGCTCATTTTCATTTCAAATCCTGATTCTTCAGTACCATCTCTTCTTAACATTATTAATACTTTCAGTACCTTCTCAGGATACAAAATCAATTTAAGCAAGTCAGAGGCTATGCCTGCTGGTTCTATGAAAACAATGCCAAATATTAGCCCCTCATTTCCATTTAAGTGGTCCCCTGGAGGATTTATATACTTGGGTATTTTTGTGAGCCAAAGACAATTTTAATCCGTTGTTTAGTAAAATTAGAGAAGATTTAAACTGATGGGACACTCTACCTATTTCATGGTTGGGTAGAATGGCTCTTATAAAAATAACTGTTCTTCCTAAGCTTCTATACCCAATTCAGATGATCCCTATTCTGTTCTCTAAAAAGGTTTTAAAAGATGTGAATGGTTGGCTTAGCTCTTTTATTTGGAGTAAGCGTAAACCAAGATTGAAGTTTTCTGTATTACAATTACCAGGTTCGATTGGAGGACTGGATTTACCTAATATTAAGCTATATCAGTGGTCTGCTCATCTAAGATACATTTCTGATTGGGTTGTTCTCGATAACTCCCCTACCTGGTTGGACCTTGAACAGTCATTGTCGAAACTTCCCCTTGTGGATCTGTTGTTGTTTATCAAAAAAATGAAATCCTTATTGGATAACTGTGAGAACCCTCTAACTGTAAATGCACTTAAGGCATGGATGGCTGTTTGTCATTTTGAGGGAAGAACTAAACTAACCTCTGCTCTTACGCCAATTGTGAATAACCCAGACTTCCCTTCAGGCAGATTGGATGGGAGGTTTAAATTTTGGGTGAATCAAGGCATTAATCGGCTAATGGATGTGTTTGATGAAGAAGGCCTAATGTCCTTTGAGGATCTGAGACAGAAATACCAATTATTAAAACAGGACTTTTTTCGTTTTCTACAGATTAGAAATTATATTTTGAAGGATACCTCATTATGTACTAATAGAAGTCTGTTTCCTATAGAAAAACTACTTTTTCAAACACCTGGAAAGAAGTCAGTGAATTTGTTATATAAGGTTCTTAGTGTTACATTTGAGGGACAAGTAGTTTTAAATACTAGACTTGCTTGGGAGAGGGAACTTTCTATCTCTATAAGTGAGGAAGAATGGGGTAATATTTGGAAATATGCCAAATCTATTTCAGTATGCAATCGTGCCAAGGTAATACAATTTAAAATTGTACACAGAATGCATATTTCACCAAACCGTAGACATGCATTTAACAATACCCTTTCACCTCTATGCCTTAACATGCAAAACACAAGTTGGCACTCTCACTCACTGTCTTTGGTCATGTAATCAGTTACAAATATACTGGGCCAAGATTGTATTTGAAATGAGTAATATCTTTGATAAGGAGTTGGTTTTGGATCCTCTACTGTTGATCCTTGGTCTGCCGGATAAAGCTTTGACTTTATCAAATGAAAAGAGACTTTATAGTCTTCTCACATTTGCAGCCAGGAAAACTTAAAGGGCGGACTGTGAAGGCCACACACCTAGAAAGCTTGCTTGCTGATAAGCAAGATCCCACAAACATGGACCTTGCTCAGAATGAACTAAGTTTAACTAGCAGATAAGACTGTAGACTGCCCACATGTTACAGTCTACCTCAACACAATCCAACAAGCAGTGTAGTCAGTAAAAAACACTTTTTACTCTTTAAGCAAGAGGAGTACAGCTTACGCCATCGTGCTCTAGAGAAGGTCCAAACAGGACCTGCGACTTCAGAATGACACGGGCGTCAGCTAGTGGCAGTGTCTATGCTCTAAGTGAGCCAAATCTGAGAACCAAACTCTCCAGTGAGGTTAACTAGTTTAGCTCAACCTGAGCACACATTCCAACAGGCAATGTACTCAGTAAAAACACTTTTTACTCTTTAAGCAAGAGGAGTACAAACTTACGCCATCATGCTCTGAAGGAGGTCCAAACAGGACCTGCGACCTCAGAATGACATGGGCATCAGCCAGTGGCAGCCTAAACTCTAAGGGAGCCAAAACTTAGAACCCAACTATCCAGTGAGGTTAACTAGTTTAACTCAACCTGAGCTAATTCCAATAAGCCACACATTCCACCAGGCAATGTACTCATTAAAAACAATTTTTACTCTTTAAGCAAGAGGAGTACAAACTTACGCCATCATGCTCTGAGGGAGGTCCAAACAAGACCTGCGACTTCAGAATGACACGGGCGTCAACCTGTGGCAGTGCTAGTTTCCACGTGAGCAAACTCTAACTGAAACATCTACCAACAAGCTTAGTAATACAACAAGCTATTGTGCTCTGAAGGAGGCCCAAACGGAGCCTTCTACTTCATACAACACAAGCGTCAGCTTGTGGCAGTGTTCAACCTCTAAGGGAGCCATATATGAAAACCAAACTATGTAGTGAGGTTAGCTTTATTAAACTCTAAAAAACACTTTTTACCCTTACAGCAAGGGGAGTACAAACTACGTCACCATACTCTAAAGGAGGCCAAAGTCAGGCCTACTACTCCAGAATACACACGGGTGCTAGCCTGTGGCAGTATTAGAGTTACTGAGCTCACAAAGTGTAGGGCAGGAACCAGAACTAACATATTAAAGTACATTAACCTTGAACAACAAGGGAGTTTCTATTCACATAGTGAAAAGGGCCTACACCGCCTGAGACAACGGCACCAGGGAGATTTAGCAATAGTCTGCTACCTTAGCTGCTATCTATTTTGCACCTACACCGAAGGGACAATGGGCCTTGGCCTGACAACTCTGATAAGAGGAGGCCAAAACTAGGAAAACTACACTCACATAACAGGGGTAGTATAAAAAGAGCGTACAATGCTACTATCAGACCGCCTAAACCCTAGTTCTAGCCTAGGCCAGCTATAGCTGTGGGCCTATAAGGCCAACACATAAGCATAGATCTGCCTGGGGCTAAGAAACAACAGCCTCTACCAACGACTCTCAACTGAGAGGAGGCAAACTCTGAGAATACTAAATTTCTAAGTAAAGCTCAGAGAAGCAAAGCTCAACCCAAGCACACAATGTCAGGCGGCCTGTAAGGCCGACGCTAAACACAGATCTATCTGAAGTTAGTGAAAGCTAATCTCAAATCTTTAGCATTTACCAGAGGAGAAAGCTAATTAACCAAAAGGTGGCTAACAGTGCGGCTTAGTTAAAGCTGACATCTGAATACATATGAACGGTGGCTTCATTATCTGAAGCCAACACATCCAAAAAAGGGGACAAACAAAGTACTACCCTAATAATATATCGTTACAGCCAACCTAATGGAACTTCAGGGCCCTTAGTCTGCATCCTATACAGGAAACTGATTATAAATAAAAAGAGACCTACCAAGCCAATTTCAGCAGGTCTAACTGATATGCTTACAAACAGACATTGTGTGTAAAGTAACACCTGCCTGACCTGCTGCCGCGTAGAGAGCGTTGGAGCCTACCTATATCACGAGATAGTTGCACCCATCTCGTCAGTAGGAGGCATCGACGCATACTCATACTCACTCCATCAACACCAGTGAATTAACCTGCTGATGTTGATGAATGTGAGCTGAATACAGGTCCTTCCATGCCTTCTCGATCTCAGTATGAAGATCAAGAAGGAACGGAAAGCTTACGGTGGCTGGAAGATTATGGCAAAAAAGGAACCATTCGACGAACAATCCGCGAGCGGTTTCTTTCTTAACACTCTGGAGTCGGGAAACGCGCCGGCGCGTTTTGCAGGATTTTTTTCACATTGCAGCAAAACAGACTTAAAATACTCCGTCATTTTTTGTCATAGAGACATAAGTAATATATCAATTGAAACTATAGAATATCTTCTTTTATTTGTGTACACTCAGAGTAAAAACAAAATGTTGTGCTTTTTGCAAAATAAAGAAAACTAACATGATGCGTGATCTGTCGTCTCCCTCTGAACGAAGTCCAATCTGATAGTTCTCAGAAAATGAACTGTAACTTAGTGAATACTAATCACAAAAAAATTAGACTTATGTCTAAAGAAACGTTGGAATGTCAGGTTTTAAATCATGTAAGTCAAATCAAAAACAAATATTCTCTGTTTATGTAATCTGTATGAAAACAAAGCCATGTCAGACGCCCATGATTCAGCTCATTATCTGCTAATGCGGCCACGCCCACGGAGCTAGCGCTATTCAGACGCAAATTCTAAGGCAATACATGTATACATCGTCGCAATCCTGTATTTATTGTCTTCAAAAGTGTTTATCTGCATGTTATAGCCATGGTTAGCGATCTCTGGAAGCCTCTGTTCCTGGAATGTCACATGGCCTGTTCTTCTTTAGAGTAATTTGTGGACTAAAGGTGCACAGAGCGCCCTCCGGCTGCAAGTATGAATTGAAAACACAGTATCCAGTGCTCATAGTGATGACAATAAATATTGAATAAATATTACTCCTCTGTATAGAAAATTGACATAAACATATGAGAATCCATCAATATTTCTGCAAATGTGCATGCTTTTAAGCTAAAAGCCTATATGAAATGCCATAGAGGTAACATGACTGTTCAGACGCTTTGCATCACAGAAATACATTATATTTTAAAGTTTATAATAGAATACCATTATTTTAAATTGTAATAATATTTCAAAGGATTGGTGTTTTTTCTGTATGTTTGATATACAGCATGATGAGCTTGAGACATGATCACAGAGGGTTTTTTCACATAGCCTACCTGACTGAAAGAGCTCATTATTATGCAGGTCATTAGCTCATTATGTGGATCTTTTGTCTTCTCAGATGTGAATCACAGCATTATTCATGAAGATTCACGCCTCCACGCATACTGTGTTTCTTGACAAAAAGTGTCTTAGAAAATTTAAATCTCTCTATTGTTTTATATGAACGAGTAGGCAGGATAATTTTTACATCATTTTGAAGCAAACATTCTATTCTGCAACCTCCAATACCCAGAAGTCTTGTGAACACAGATTTAATATTTTTTTGGCCTTATTTCAGTGACTTAAGTTTTTTGTTTTTTCAATAACCACACATAAACGTTATTCCTTCAGAAATACAAACATGTACGTACATGTTGCTCACATATTATGGTAGCCAAGTTCGTGCTGAATACAGTGTAATGACACTTTTGCCATTAATATGTTTATGAACAACTGAAAAAAGCACAAATGTCAGGGCATGTCAAAACTTCTCCAGGGCCCCAAAACAGCCTCAGGGTTAACCTGCTCCAATGGCAGCTGCTGTCTGCCAGAGGCGCGTTCCATAATCTCACACAGCTGTACATACGTGGGGGCAGGGTGGCTTTGAGGATTCAGGAGGCTCACCATCTTCATCTTCATCTTCATCAGCCATCTCCTGCTTTCTTGTTTGGCTTGAAACAAGAAGAGCAACTGCTGCTGAATCTAATGATATCATAGACAACACATCATCATAATCACACAGCTCTCTCCTGTCAGCCGTCGAAGGTCGCAGGGAATTTCACCCCTTCAACTCTTCAACAAGCTTCAGCTGAGAACCCCATGATCTAGTCTCTACTCTGCCTCAGCAAGAGTAAGACCTGAACCATTAGGTGCAGCTGCCGGTCCTTCTCCTCTCGAGGAAAAGACCAGAAGAGAGTGGAGCATTTTACAAGTAAAACACACTCCAATAACAAACAGACAGATCCCTCAAGAACTGCCTGTACATGCTCTTTTGTTCTCATAAAAGACAACATTATAAGTTATGTGTGTGATCAGATGTCAACACAGATGTACACACTTCCTGAAACGTTTGTCAGACATAAATTGTCTTACCTTAATATCGGTTTGACATCGTTTCAAACAGAACAGTCCCTGAAGATGAAAAGATACTGACTGGTTCTCTAGGTGCTCCTTATATACTTCCAGGTCGCGCTATGATGACGTCATAGGCTGTCGCCGGCCAATAGGATTGTTGTGAGTTGATATTGTTTTCAGACACCGGTTCACGTGGAGGCGTTCCCCATATGCGTTTCAACGCAGTGTAGAGTTCCCTTTCGAAAGGGAAACACACTTAAGCTTGTGCTGTTGAAATACTTCACTTTGTTGATCATAAAGCACTTTTTACATGTTATGGAAATAACCTACCTGTTACTGGAAGCACATACAATTTAGGACATTTAGAATAACATTATTTGGTAGTTACACCTTATAAACCTGGAATATATATTTACATTATCATTTTGCATGCTTATTATAATAAGTGCATTGGTTTATGGTTATGGAAGAGGTTTGTTTTCAGCAGTTTCTTGAAGGTTGAGATGCTCTCAGCAGATCAAATGGAGATCAGATGGAGTCGAATGTTTCTGGAGTGAAGCTTCTGAAAGACAGTCATTGTGATGAACCACTAGATGGCGCTTTTTCACTTTATTAATATAATTATGTATTCAGTTCAACAATAACCTACAGTTAGCATTCATATATCTTGATAAATTCATACATTTGCTTTGTGATGTTTAGAAATATGGAAACACTCAAATCAGCATTTAACCCTCAGTGACATCTTCAAGACAAACCGACCATGAGTTCTCAGGACAGTCAACATCATTTATGAAATGTATTAAATTAACAAACTGAATGTGAAGAAGATCTGCACTAAACATATTGTACTGTCAGTTTTTACTTGATTTGTTATCAATGTACTGTATGTGCATATGACAATGCACAAAGTGAATAATTCATATGTTTTGCTTCAAAACACACTTTGTATTATTGTGATCCAGCACAGAGCTGGTTTGTTTGGTTCATTAGAACTCATTAGAATTTGAAATCCTTGTGGAGAAAATGAATTTGAACAATACTTTTAAAGTATATGAATCTGATTGTAACTTTTGCTCTTTTTTTGCATGTTTGTATTGTGAATATATCCTTTTACTGTTGCTTTTAATAACAGCGAGTGAATAAATGTGTTACGTACACAGAAGGGGACAGCGACACAGGAATACAGGTATTAAAGTTTATTGAGCAACCAGAATGTGACAGAGTGCAGGTGAGTGAAGACAGGTTGATACGTTGACTGGGATAGCAGATGAACTGATACTTGTCTTGGTTTTGCAGGATGGGCAGACAGATGGCAGACTTGAAGCTTGAGCAGACACAGATGAACTCACAGGAGACGAGGAGACAACGAGGAGTCGAGGGAACACAGGAGACAGGTAAGTATCTTCAGAGGAGTCCTTAAGGTAAGCAGAATGGTGAGTACCAAGTGCAAACGAGACCGGACAGTGAGTGAGTGAGAGCGTGGGCCTCTTGTGCTGCTGGTGATGAGGGTGCTGATGAGCTGCAGATGTGAGTGATTAGTATTCTGGTGATGACGTGCGCTGTGTCTGTGAGAGTGTAGAGCCTGGCGTGTCTGTGACATTACCCCCCCCTCCACGGCCCGCTCCTGAGGGCCGCGGACCCCGACGTCGTGGTGGTCGGCCTCTGCCACGGGGTGCTGGTCTCTCTGGGTGAGTAGCATGGAAGGTATCGAGTAGGCTGGGGTCAAGTATGTCATTCCTGGGGACCCATGAGCGCTCCTCAGGGCCGTAACCTTCCCAGTCCACCAGATATTCGAGAAGACCACCACGACGCCGGGAGTCCAAGATCTCTTTCACCAGGTAAGCAGCTCCATCGTCCATGATGATAGGAAGGGGGGGTTCCTCGGCTGTGCCAGGCTCTGTGGAAACAGAAACAAAGGGGTAGTGAGGCTTCAACAAGGAAACGTGGAATGTGGGGTGAATTTTGTATTCAGGTGGGAGCTGGAGTTGGTAGGTGACCGGGTTGATCTGCCGCAGGATGGTGAACGGGCCAATGAATCTGGGACTCAGTTTCCTACAGGGCAGGCGCATTCTGATGTCCCTTGTGGACAGCCAAACCTTCTGTCCCGGCTGGTAATTGGGATCGTTGGATCGCCGAAGGTTGGCTGTCATCCTGCGCCTGCGTAGGGCTCGTTGGAGCTGGTGGTGTGCGGAGTCCCAGACCCTCTCGCTCTCTCGGAACCAGTAGTCGACCGCAGGTACGTCCGAAGGCTCTCCTGACCAGGGGAACAGTGGGGGTTGGTAGCCAAGTACGCATTGAAACGGGGTGAGTCCGGTGGTAGGCTGTCGCAGGGAGTTTTGGGCGTACTCGGCCCAACCCAGGAACTGGTTCCAAGAGTCCTGGTGGTCGTGGCAGAAGGTACGGAGGAAGCGGCCGATCTCTTGAACCTTCCGCTCCGACTGCCCGTTAGTTTGGGGGTGGTAACCGGAGGAGAGGCTGACGGTCACACCTAGGAGGGTAAAGAAAGCCTTCCAGACCCTGGAGATAAACTGGAGCCCTCTATCTGACACGATGTCCTCCGGAATTCCATAATATCTAAAGACATTGTTGAACATTAGCTCAGCAGTCTCCATGGCCGTGGGTAGTCCCCTTAAGGGAATCAGGTGACATGATTTGGAGAATCTGTCAACGACAACTAGGATGCAGGTACAGTTATCCGAAACAGGGAGGTCGGTGATAAAATCCACTCCTAGGTGTGACCAAGGGCGGTTGGGAACGGGCAGAGGTTGGAGTTTGCCGGAGGGAAGGTGCCGAGGACTCTTTGAGATGGCGCATTCCTTGCATCCCTGCACGTACCTTCTGACGTCCGATGCTATGTTCAGCCACCAGAAGCGCTCTTTCAGCAGCGAGAGGGTTTCATTGACCCCCGGGTGGCCAGTGCCCAGTGACGTGTGAGATGCGTGGATGAGGGGAGTACGCCGTGTCCGAGTGATGTAGAGCAAACCGGGGGGACAACCCGGCGGAGCGTTGGTGGAGGCATTGGACTCGGGAAGCGTTTCCTCAGACCAGACGATGGGACTTACGAAGAGCTTCTCAGGTAGGATAGGCTCAGGAGTGTCTGAGGGTTCATCGGGACCATGGAGGCGGGAGAGGGCGTCTGCTTTCACGTTTTTAGAGCCTGGACGGTAGGAGATGGAGAAGTGGAAACGAGTGAAAAACAGAGCCCAACGTGCTTGGCGGGGGTTAAGTCTCCTTGCTTCACGAAGATACTCCAGGTTTTTATGGTCAGTTAACACAGTGAATGGGTGTTTAACACCTTCGAGCCAATGCCTCCACTCTTCCAGGGCAAGCTTGATGGCGAGAAGCTCCCTGTTGCCGATGTCATAGTTTGTCTCCGCCGGGTTGAGTTTGCGGGAGAAGAAGGCACATGGGTGGAGTCTACTTGGATTCCCCTGCTGCTGTGACAACACCGCTCCCACTCCGGTGGTCGAGGCGTCGACCTCCACGATGAAGGGTTTCTCGGGGTCCGGATGTACCAGGAGGGGAGCGGTGATGAAGGCTTTCTTGAGGGTTTCGAAGGCTTGGGTGGCTGCTGGGGTCCAGGACAGAGACTTGGGCTTACTGCGCAGGAGGTTGGTGAGTGGAGTGGAAATGGTGCTGTAACCTTGGATGAAGCGACGGTAGAAATTAGCAAAGCCCAGGAATCTTTGGAATTCTTTTATGGTGGTGGGAATGGGCCAGTTCTTGATAGCAGAAACCTTCCTCTCGTCCATCCGGATGCCACTGCGGTCGATGTTGTACCCAAGGAACTGCACTGAGGGTTGGTGAAACTCCCTCAGGCATTGCAGGACCTCCGCAACGTGGTGGCGATGGTCGGCCATGCTCCGGGATTAAATCAGGATGTCATCGATGTAGACCAGGACTGACTTGTGGAGGAACTCCCGGAGCACCTCATGGATAAAATCCTGGAATACGGAGGGGGCGTTGACCAATCCATACGGCATGACCAAGTATTCATAGTGGCCAGTAGGGGTCACAAATGCGGTCTTCCACTTGTCCCCCTCATGTATCCGGATGAGATTGTACGCGCTGTGGAGGTCCAACTTGGTGAACACAGTGGCACCCCGGAGGTGTTCGAGCGCGGATGGGACGAGAGGAAGTGGATAGCGGAATTTGACAGTTATCTTGTTGAGGGCTCTGTAATCTATGCAGGGCCGCAAGCCTCCGTCCTTCTTGGCCACGAAAAAAAAGCTGGAAGCAGCAGGGGAAGTAGACGGACGGATGTAGCCTTGTGACAGAGCCTCCTGGATGTATTCCTCCATGGCCTTCTCCTCCGGGATGGAAAGTGAATAGATCTTCCCTTTGGGCACTGGCTCACCCGGCAGCAGATCGATGGCACAGTCCCATGGCCGGTGTGGAGGCAGCGTGGAGGCTTTCTTGGGGCAAAAGACATCACTGAAGTGGGAGTAACATTGGGGAATTTCCACGGAACGGTTTTCAAGGGGGCTTTCGATGGACGTGGCGCAGACTGGTAGATTCTCAGTGTGAGGAGGGCTTGGAACAGGAAACTTGGGAAAGCAGTCCAGGAAACAGTTGTCACCCCACTTCAGGATTTTCCCCAGTTCTCCAGGAGATGACAGGATTGTGCTGCTCCAACCATGGGCGCCCTAGAATCACGTCAGAGGTGGATTCCTCCAGAACCAGCAGATGGAGTTATTCAACGTGTAGGACGCCGACTTGAAGTTGGATGGGTCCAGCACTGAGACGAACTTGTCTTCGGCTAAGGGGTTTTCCAGTCACCGAGTGGATCTCGTAAGTCGTCGGCATGGCTGTTGTCTTGAGGCGTAGCTGGCGGCAGAGGGCGCCGGAGATGAAATTGCCGGCTGACCCAGAGTTGAGGAGGGCACTAACTGGAAGAGACAAACCGGCAGCAGTAAGGTTTACTACAGTGGTGAGTGGTTTCATCTTATTGAGAGAGGGAACGATGACACTCACCATTGGACGAACTGGGTGAGTGGGGCATTCGGAGATGTAATGCCCAGATAATCCACAATAGAGGCAAAGATTCTGGGTCAGCCGCCTCTGCCGCTCAGCCGAAGACAGACGAGTATTTTCTACTTGCATGGGTTCATTGGCTGGTTCTGGAGAGCTGACGGATTCTGGTCGGCGGAGTGACGATGGAAACAACGGCTGGCCCTGGTGTTCTTCAAGACACGACTGCATACGAGTGGCGAAGCGGATGGAGAGTTGGATAAACCGTTCGAGCCCGATGGAATCCTCGTATGCAGCGAGATGCAACTGCACGCGTGGATCCAGCCCTTGACGATAGATTGTAATGAGGGCTTGCTCATTCCAGCCACTTGATGCAGCGAGGGTTCTGAACTGGAGGGCATAATCGTTAACGGACTTTGAACCTTGTTTGAGTTGGTATAATTGCTCACCGATTGAAGAGTCCCAGGCAGGTCTTCCAAAAACTTCTTTGAAGTGAGCGATGAAACTGGAGAGAGACTGTGTGATGGGATTTTTCTGCGACCACAGCGGTTCAGCCCAGCGAAGAGCCTTGCCCTCTAGTTGAGAGATTATGAAAGCGATCTTAGCGCGATCGTTCGGGTACAGGTGCGGTTGCATCTCCAGGACCAGCGTACATTGCAAAAGAAATCCGTTGCAATCCTCCGCTGAACCAGAGAAGGGCGCCGGTTGAGCCATGGGACTGGCGACGGCAGGTGGTGAAGGAGAAGCGGCGGTGGACGCGGAAGTGCTCGCTGGTGCAAATGCTAGCAGTGTACCGGTGAGTGCTCGGCGCAGGGCGTCCACGAGCTCCTGGAAAGGGTCCTGGGTGCTCATTCTGGTGCTCGGTGGTGTTGGTCCGGTCTTCTGTTACGTACACAGAAGGGGACAGCGACACAGGAATACAGGTATTAAAGTTTATTGAGCAACCAGAATGTGACAGAGTGCAGGTGAGTGAAGACAGGTTGATACGTTGACTGGGATAGCAGATGAACTGATACTTGTCTTGGTTTTGCAGGATGGGCAGACGGATGGCAGACTTGAAGCTTGAGCAGACACAGATGAACTCACAGGAGACGAGGAGACAACAAGGAGTCGAGGGAACACAGGAGACAGGTAAGTATCTTCAGAGGAGTCCTTAAGGTAAGCAGAATGGTGAGTACCAAGTGCAAATGAGACCGGACAGTGAGTGCTGCTGGTGATGAGGGTGCTGATGAGCTGCAGGTGTGAGTGATTAGTATTCTGGTGATGACGTGCGCTGTGTCTGTGAGAGTGTAGAGCCTGGCGTGTCTGTGACAAAATGTAACACAAGATGTTTTAAATAAACTGTTTCTGTGTTATAAATGACCATTATTTAAGCATGTTTAAGTATTTTTGAATCATTAATATAATCTTATAGTAGTTATTCATATTCTGAACTAGTTTTGAATCATTTTATATTTTGTATTGACATTTTAATTTTAAAGTTTAGTAATTTTGATTTTTTTTTAACTGCACTGTAAAAAAACCCCACAGAGCACTGAGAAGCATGAGAACAAAAACTGTTACTTCCCCACTGGGCTTTCCAAAAAGGCACATTCTCAGAGATGCTGAGTCTCCTGAAAAAAAAAAAAAAAAAAAAAAAAAATTTTACATTTTCTTTTTTACATTTTTTTACTTTTTTGTTTTTCAGAAAAACCAATGTAATATATATTTGTTCAATAATATTTTTTGATTATTATATAAAATTGAGGGTATTTTATGCAATATTTATACAATTTTTATTAGCTATTTTTCCCCATTGAAAAAATACACTATTTTTTTTCTAATATTTTTCAATTATTTTTCAATTAAAGCAGTATTCCATGTTAAAATAGAGACAAGGCATTTAATCTTTTGTAATGCCATGGTGTAACCACTAGATTCCTATATAGTTCTATATAAAGTGGCTTATAAATTCTCTAGTGGTTTTTAGACACAAATACTTATTTTTATTAAGTTTTGGATTTGGATTTATACTTAGATATTCTCAAAGACTACTTTTTGTCAAGGTTTAGATTTTTTTGGTTTGAAATGTTGATTTGAAGTGTCTGTTTTTGCAATAATTTTACTAGAGTCAAACTTGAACACAGAGGAGGGCATTTTGTTATACATAACATCAAAATTCAATAAAAAGTATACCAGGTATGTTTTATTACAGCTTAATAAATCTGGGTCTGATCTGATTTCAACCTCTTATTTGAGTTTTGGCTCAATTTTACCATATTATTACAGACACACCAGTTCATTTGTGTGTATATAATGGTGTGTTGTGTGAATGTGTGTAAGTGAGTGTGTGTTTGAGTGGGTGTTTCTGTTTTGTACTCTCTGTGTTTTAGAGTGTAACCTCTTTCTTGCTGTTCATTTTTTTACTGCTTTGTGGCTGAATAATTGATTTTATTTCACACATTTGGATAAACTTGCTCTGTGTTATAGTCAGGCTAGTTCATATATATATGTGTGTGGGGGGTGGGGGGTTGGGTGTGTCTATTTTGCACTCTTGGCATTTAGGAGTGTCACCCCTTCATTGATGTGCACTATTTTTCACTATTTTTCTTCATTCCTTACATTTTTCTCATCAACATTTTCTGGCACACCGTGTAATTTCAAATTCCAATGTCTGGAGTACCGCTCCAATTCAGTGATATGTGACTCCAGTGCACTGATTCAATTACTCTCTGTCAACAGCGATGACTCAACTTGGGAAACTTTGGTCTTCACCTCACTTACATCAAACATGGCATTCAGCTTTTCTCTTAACCATGCAATGTATGAAGTCTTGACCACAACCATTGACTCCAGCTTATCAGACCTCATGTTGATGAGCTCAGAAAGTTTCGTAATGATGTCGTCAGCGGACTCATCTCGGCCTTTCTTTGAGGGAGGCTTCAAAGGGAGTGAGAGGAACTCCTCTACTGACATCACTGAAAATTCCGTTTTCTCTTCAGGCCCTTAGTAATCATGTCAGCTGTCGACAGGGACGTTGCAGGCAGAAGCAGAGCTGGCTAATGCCTCCATGTCAGCAGCCATTTCTTTCTTCTTTGTTGCAGAATTCTTCCTTTTCTTATCAGCTGACCTGTTTCTCAAAAGTGAACAAACCGTAGCACACAAGTAGCACTTAACATCCAAATAAGGCAAAGACTGAAATCAAAAAGTCTGTTTTATTGCTTAAATTCAACTCTGTTAATGGGCACTAGTCTCAACACCTGTGCTCATGGCACCATCTTGTGTGCTCTCCACTCAGGGCACATCAATCAACCCCCGAGTCTGAGAATGTACTTGCACCTCAGAACGCTTTAATGACGTGAGATTAATGTAAACAGCCCACTGCAAACAAACTTGTAATTCGCTTCAACCTTTTCGAACTTTATGAAAGATAATTTTATAGAAGGTTCAAGTGGTGTGTGTATGGAATTGTAGACAAGCAGAATATGGCTGTTTCTAAGGTTAGGGACATACCAAACTGACACTAAAGAACTAGCGGTGATGAAAGCTGACCTTGTCGCCACGCATTGCCTGTGTCGGTACAGAAAAACTGCATGTGAACACACCGAGAGAACTACAGCCGACTGTCAGCCAGCATGCGCGTTCTGTGCCTGCGTGTAAGGAGACCACTGTCTATTTTTTTTCATATATATTCGTCTATATTCATAATTCAGAAAGACGTAAAATTAGAACAGCCTTCTGTCTGTACCACCTTGACTTGTTTGCTCACTGTTTAGCTATTATTCTCGTGCTTTGACTTGTTCACTAAACTGAACAGCCAATCAGAGTTCTCTCTCTCACCCGATGGCCCAACGCCGATTCTACATGCTGAATCGGCCCATAAAAACCTGACGGCACCTGACTAGAGCCATAGGTGCAGAACACACCGGGAAACTTAGCCAGTCTACGTTTAAAAAACGGTCTGACGTTGCCCGACGTCCGACTGTCGGCTTGGTGTGTCCTGGGCTTAAAGCACGCAGTGCCATCTGCTGTTAAAAACTAAGCTCAGAATTGATTCGAGAGAGAATCGCGATGCATTTGGAAAATCTCAGAATCGATCCAGATTCATTTCTCAATTTGCGATGCATCGATGTATTGTCCCAACCCTAGTTTTTTTTTTTTTTTCCATAATAAATACTGATGATTATTTGAGCTTCTGCTCTCTTTCATTGTCAGGTTTTTAAAAATCTTATTTGTAAGGCTTTGTTTATATTTTTCTCAGATACAAAAAAAAGTAACAGAGTCATGCAAAGATCAAACTTTACTACCACTGCTGTATGTCTGCCATATATATTTGCTTGCCTTTATTAATAAAGTTTTCTCACTCTGAGGTTAAAGAGTCTCTCCATTCCTTTTATTACATTTATTATGTCAAGCACTCCTCTGGAGGAAAACAAACTATGTGTACTTTAACAAGTTCAGCATTGTGCCACATATATAGCTTTACATTTACAACTTAAAAAGCCAGTGCCACAAATTGTGGAGAAAAGGTATTTTAAATTATTCGATCAGCAAACTTTTATCCATGATATTTTTCATTTTGATTGGAAAAACGTTTGTTTAATTCCTGATGTTGAATTGGCGTGGTCATATTTTAAAGATTCATTCATGGGTATTTTAAATAAACATGCACCCTTAAGAAAGTTCAAAGTAAAGGGGAGGAATAATCCCTGGTTTTCTGATGTATTATCCACTCTTTTGCATGAACGGGATTTGGCCTGGGCAAAGGCAAGGAAATCTGGGCATGAAAATGATTGGGTCAATTTTAGATATTTAAGAAATAAATGTACTACACAAATACGCAAAGTTAAGTCACAGTTATATCTTGATGAGGCGACAAGAAATTTAAAAAAAAACAGCTAAATTTTGGAAAACTATAAATTCAATGAAAACAGTACAAAACTCTTCATTTTCAGCACTTCCTAAAATTGTAAATGTGAATAATGTAAAAATTACAGATAAAAAAGATATAGTTGATTTCTTTAATAATCACTTTGCCTCTGCCGGACTTCAGTCAGAGCTAGAACATCTTTCATCTTCAGGGTTTTTTCACCCCAATGTCTGGGGCTCGAACCTCTTTATTTCAAGGGAGAAGGTTTTATTTGCGTTATGAAATATAAATTGTAAAAAAAAGTCAGCTGGTCCTGATGGGCTTGACCCTTTCCTCCTGAAACTTGTGGCTAATATTATTGTTGAACCAATAACTTATATTTTTAATTTATCTTTTGAACAAAACATTATACCTCGATCTTGGAAGACAGCGCATGTAACACCACTTTTTAAAAATGGGGATCCAACTATTATGGACATTTATCGTCCTATCTCAAAACTCTCAGTATTAGCCAAAATATTTGAGTCATTGGTTAGTGATCAGTTAAAGGACTTTTTAACAGTAAATAATATTCTTATTCCTTCTCAATCAGGTAGCTGATGATATTGTTAGTGCTATTGATTGTAAAGAATCTTGTGCAGCATTATTTATTGATCTTTCAAAAGCTTTTGATACGGTTGATCACACCATTTTGTTAAAATGTCTGTCTAAAATTGGGATGTCTGATAATGTTATTGAATGGTTTAAAAATTATCTGTCTAGTAGGTATCAGCATGTCTCTTGTAAAGGCATTATGTCAGGGGAGGCAGAACTAATAGTTGGAGTCCCTCAAGGTTCCATATTAGGGCCTTTGTTGTTTACAGTCTACATAAATGATATTTGTACAAATGTAGATGCAGCTGCACATCTCTATGCGGATGATACTATCATATACAGTACTGCTAGTTCTCCATATGACGCATTAAAGAAATTGCAGGATGCTTTCATAGTTCTACAAAAAATCTACTTAATTTAAAATTGGTACTTAATTCTAAAAAGACAAAATTTATGTTATTCACTCACTTCAGCAATGTACAGGATTTGCCTCAAATTATCACTCTATATGACCAGAAAATTGAAAGAGTGTCATGTTATAATTACTTGGGTTTTTTATTAGATGAAAAGCTCACATTTAAACCCCATGTAGATAACCTGGTAAAAAAGCTGAGAGTTAAACTGGGTTTTTATTATAGAAATAAGGCTTGTTTTAATTTAAAAGTAAGAAAGGAACTTGTTGCTGCTTCCTTTTTATCTGTTATAGACTATGGAGATATTCTGTACATGCATGCAGCAAAGTCTCTCACTGGATTCTATCTACCATTCTGCCTTACGCTTTGTTACTAAAGCTGAGTATTCTACACATCATTGTAGTTTGTATAGTTTATCAGGTTGGCCTCCACTCTCAATTCGTAGACAGCATCACTGGCTTATTTTTATTTATAAGGCAGTGATAGGATTGTTGCCTTCTTATTTATCTTATTTATTTATTTTCTCTTTGGTAGAAAACAATAGATACAATCTTAGATCAAAAAATAGCATTCTTTTTACTATACCTGCTGTAAAATCTGAATTTGGTAAAATTGCCTTCCGTTACAATGCCCCTTCAACCTGGAATGCTTTGCAGAAACAGTTGAAGCTAGGCACTATTATCCCACTTAATGATTTTAAATTATATGTCACAGAAACCTTCAGCTATAAGTATGATTGTATATAGGCTGCTGTTCTGTTTTGTTTTCTGCCTGTCCTGGTTATGTTATTGTGTCATATTTTGTTTGTTGTTGTATTTAACTTTTGTCCTTGTTAGGTGTTGTAGTATGGTTTATGGGGTGCTGATAGATTTTTTAAGTGCTGCCTTTCTTGGCCAGGGATCATTTGAAAAAGAGACTATAGTCTCAATATGACTTCCCCTGGTTAAATAAAGGAATAATAATAATACCTTATAAAACTTCCTCTAACATCACGAAAACTGGACATTTTTTACGTTCCCAGAACCAACACTGAATATTTAAAGAACGTTCTTGTAACAAATTTCTGTTAGCTGGGTATGTACCATTATGTACAACGACTGTTGTGATTTTGTGTGAGCGTCTCACTAATGCGGTGTTCACTCTGAACAAAGTGAGCATTTAGAGCATCACAGCAGTGTCATAATCCGTAGCAGTTGAATATTAATCATATGAAGAGATCAGAGAACCCTTTCATACACACAGTTATAGCAGGTGATCTGTTCCTGCTCCATAAAGCCATTAGAGAAACTCTGAAATCTGTCTGAGAAGAGAAACAATTGAGGCATTTTAAAAGAAATTAACAACAAACGACCTGAAGACAGTTACAGGTGAGAGCAGAGACAAACACTCACAGGATCTCATGACAAGATCAAACTGTTGCTTTAAGACATTTTTAACATGTTATGGGTCAGTTTATTTCTGTTGAAAAAACTGTCATTGACTTACAGGAAGTTGAGGCCTACTGGAGCTCAAAGTGTCAATGTTCAAAGGATGTGAATCAATCAGAAGGAAAGAGCTAGATGGTCACATGCATCAACACTTAAAGATGTGCAGTTATTTTAGTTGACGGCGAAGTTTCATATGACTTTACTACAGAGCAGCTTCACATCAGCGCATCAGTTTTGAAGAGTTTGTCTTTTCATAGTAGTGGACTAAAACCGCTGAAGATGTTTCACCCTGTTTTGCTCTTTTTTATGTTTGTGGCATCAGGTTGGTGAGTTTGAAAGGTTTTTATGGCTTCAGTTGCTTCTGTTCCGGTACCATGTAATAAATGACTGGTTAATTTATCAGAGAGGATCAACATTCACTGTTACAGGTGTCAGGCCAGTACTGATAGAGGGGCATTCAAATTCTAAGAGTCCAAAAATATATGTCCAATTATATATGTATGTGTATATGCTGTTTATAAGAGGAAAATCCCTCAAAATGTAATCCTGGAAACAATTGCTATACAGTGCACAACAATAGTTACGATATCCACTACAGACACAGAAAAGAACCATAGTAGGTTTATACAGGTATATCCATGTATAATTTAAAAAAACAGTAAAACTTACAGTCAGTAGAGTTGGAGGCATCAGCATTTCACTGAATATGGTTTCCTCAACAGAGTAATGCTTCAAGATCTTACTCATAGTGTGTCATCTTTTGTTTGGTCTGGTTTCGGTTGGGACCAGATCGCTGCTAATTCTCCAAAGCATGATCAAATTTTTGTAATACAATCATTTGCGCAATTTACAAACTTAACCCATTTTAGACCACCGCAGTGTATAGTTGTCATTTTCCGGTAACGCTTTAGGTTACAGCCCAGAAAGTACTGCATAATTACAATGAATTTACAGTGTAACTTTCGATAATTATAGTGTACCTATAAAGTAAGTATGTGTAAGTATAGGGGAACAATATGTAAAGTCTTGGGAATAAAGGGGTAACAACCAGGAAAATAACAAATTATTTATACTGTAAGTAATTTAGAACTAAGGGGTACTTATACTATTATGATAGACAAAAATGGTAACAAAAAATTTATAGTGAGGCCAAAGGGTGCTGTATTGTTTTTTTCCTCATTATCCTAATATGTCTTGTCTTTTCGTGCATGTTGATGCTGGTCATGATGCTTAACCACAGCAATTCATAAAAGTTTAGATGAATTGGTCAAACTTTATATCCTCCAAAACACTAAATGCAAAAAGGGTGATTGACTTGTTTATTCATGATATTTTATTAACGAATCAATTTCTTCCAATAGTAGTTGTACCAGCGAACCTCAGGGTGGACACCAGTGAACCATTTATTGATGAGCTAGAAACATTAGCAATCTGTGAAAGTGTGCTTGAATACAAAATGGGCACCCATGAATCATTTATTTTTTTAAGTTTAATTTTTGGCATATATGTCTTTACTGCATAGGATAGTATAGATGTGACAGGAAAGGAGAGAAGGGAATATGATTAGCAAAGGACCTCAAGCTGGGATTCAGACTTGGATTATCTGAAGTGAAAGTGCGCTGTATTGGAGAGCTTGTCCACAAGACTGTGACTCTGACATGAACCATTTATTTATGAGCTCCCACTAGCCACTTTGGCGGGTTGAATATAATTTCAGCCTACAGCCTAATCAAAGGTAGCCAAGCTCGTCGTAGCACAAAATTACAATCCAATCACAATTCGTTATCAATTAACTTGCAGTTAGTGAAGGCGGGATCGGCGGAATCGTGTTGAATGACACACAACAGAAGTGCTCTCTCGTGTGCGCGATCAGCTCTCCTTGCGCCTGAATAGTCAAATACACACACACACAGACGTCAAAATGTCCACCGTGTGGAGTATATCGCATGAATACAGTCGGTTATGGCTTAAGTGTACGTAAACAGGTTGGTAAAAACTGGATATGTGTCAGTATATTACATGCATTCAGCAGCCCAATTAAATACCTGTCTGTCATTAATGTTAATCAAACAACAAAAGATGTTAAATAAATGTTAAATAAACCTACTGTATCTAAAAAAAAGAGGTTAGGCTATTTAATTTACTATTGTATTTGTAATTTGCTAATTTGCTTCTTTGTTCTTTTTATATAGCCTAACAAAAATAACTTGTACAATTATAAAATGTATCATATTATGGTCATATTACCCACCCCTTGCCCACCTGTACATACCACCTGATATACCATGTAGGCCTAGTCTTGATTTTGGTGGTCAATCTGCATTTGAAAGTTTGAAAGGGTTTTAAATCTAGCTAATCAAGTAAAATGACTCAAAATCAAGTAATTTTAGCATGTCAAAGTCAACTTTAATCATATAAAATGTAATTTCCCAACAGCAAAATTGTGGCCAGTGAAAATGCTGAGTGGCTAGTAACTTTGGAAAACCACTAGCCACAGTGGCTGGTGAGCAAAAAACTCATGATTACAAATGTTAGTAACCTGTTAAAATGAACCTGAAAATGGACATTTGTGAACCATTTATTAATAAGTTATAAACATTAATAACCTCTGAAAGTGTATCTTAATGTAAAGTGGACACTTGTGAACCATTTATTCATGAGTTATAAATGTTAGTAACTGGTGAATAGGAGCCTTAATGTAAAGTGAAGACCTGTGAACCAGTTATTAATGAGTTATAAACGTTAATAACCTCTGAAAGTGAACCTTAATGTAAAGTGGACACTTGTGAACCATTTATTAATAATTTATAAACATTAATAACCTCTGAATGTGAACCTTAATGTAAAGTGAAGACCTGTGAACCATTTATTAATGAGTTAAAAACATTAATAACCTCTAAAAAGAGTTATAAATGTTAGTAACTGGTGAATGGGAACCTTAATGTAAAGTGAACACACGTGAACCATTTATTAATGAGTTAAAAACATTAATAACCTCTAAAAAAAAAAGTGAACCTTAATGTAAAGTGAACACATGTGAACCATTGATTAATGAGTTACAAATGTTAGTAACTGGTGAATAGGAACCTTAATGTAAAGTGAAGACCTGTGAACCCTTTATTAATGGGTTATAAACATTAATAACCTCTGAAAATGAACCTTAATGTAAAGTGGACACCTGTGAACCATTTATTAATAATTTATAAACATTAATAACCTCTGAAAGTGAACCTTAATGTAGAGTGGACACCTGTGAACCATTTATTAATGAGTTATAAATGTTAGTAACTGGTGAATAGGAACCTTAACCCTTTGACGCGTACAGTCACACCGGTGTGATCAGTCTTGGCTGGTCCCTGGAGCGTACGATCACACCGGTGTGATTAGAACGTTCAGCGCATCACGTGATCAACTGCCAAATTCAAATGTGCGTGCGCGCTTTGGCTGGCGCTAAACAGAGACGGACGCACGCACGCAGCACTTTTATATATCACATTTATGCAGTGTTTTCAACCAAATAATGTTTATTTTAGGTTTCAGACATTTAAATACACGAGTACTGGGAAAACAATACATTTAGAGTTTGTAAAATACACAATGATGTCTATAGAAGCGGAAATAACAACCCTTTCCATAATAATTAGACGACACGTTTTATTCATATCGGTTACACACTGTGAAAGTAACTTTAAAGTTTACTCTATTCTTCCCCAGTTCACCGGCTCACTTACTTTAATGTATTTCGGGAGAAGTGGATGAATTCACGTGTTGTAAATCCAACAGATCCAATTCTCTGTGCGGCACAAACTAACATGGCAGCGCCCATTGCATGTAGCTCAACTAACGCGATCGTTATAAAGGTGTTTAAACAGCAGAACACATCCACTTGCACATATTTGACAATCGGAATATCAGATATTTCATGCTATAGTTAACAAATTTGTGAATATTTTGAATAAAAAAAGGAAAAATGAAATAAAAGCAGATCATCAGTCATACACCGCTGTGCTGTTTTACGTGACAAGCAATGACGCATCACCATGGAAACAATAAAGTGGTACGTTCTAAATAACGGTCGCCTTAAAAAACTCACGCTGGGGGGTCAGCCAGAATATTTTAAACTTGCGTGCGAAAGGGTTAATGTGAAGTGAAGACCTGTGAACCATTTATTCATGAGTTATAAATGTTAGTAATCTGTGAAAATGAACCTTAATGAAAAGTCAACATCAGTGAACTGTAACTCAAAGGAAACCCCAAAATATAATTTATTTAACATTAATTTAATATTTGTTAAAAATAACTCTTGCAAAAAAAAAAAAAAAAAGCCAATTCCAATATAATTTATTTTCATATATTATCATTCCATTTTCACTTTTTCACAAAATATTCTGTTACAGTTTTATATAGCTGCGTACCTGTACATACAAGTACATCAGCTTACTACTGGATTTACATTACTTTTGTTTGTTTGATGTAGAATATTGGCGAAGTTTACAGATCTATACAGATCTATTGTCTTGTCTTTTTCAGCAAAGACAAGACAAAATTATAATCAATAGATGAGAGTTGAAATGTCATCATGTATAACGCCACAATTATAGAAAATTATATATAGACATTATAGAAAAAAACTTTTTAACATCACTAGTAAGATGGAAGGGGGGTGGGGGGTGTGCTTTACAACGGATATGCATGCAAAATATCTTTGAACAGCTGCCCAAGTAACCCATCAGGATGTTTTCTTCCTGCCCAGTATGACCACTCAATAACCGCAAGATGCTCTGTTAACAACGCCTCAGTTGCGTTTCCACTTTGTCTCCAGATGTGTTCCTTAAAAGCTGACCATGCTCTTTCTAAATGTTGTGTATGACTACCTGATTGAGGATCAACAAAACACTGACTGTGATTCACAGTACAGTGGATGTATCCCATATTTCCTAAGGCATTCCTGTATGTCCTCCATTGGTCACTTATGATGGTACTGCCTTGCTTCACATGCTGTCTAATCAGAGGCAATAGGTGGTGTCTTGACCTTCTTTCCACAAGTTTCAGCACTGGTCTTCTTCTGACCTTTTTAACTCCCATCATTCCGAAGACCCATTTCTTTCTTTGCCAGGTTCTTCCAAAACGCCCATGGGCATACTAAGTCCCAAACATTTCCAGAAAAATGAAATAAAACAAATAAGCAAATATATAAATAAAACAAGTCGTTTTGTAGTAAAACTCTATAGGGATTGGTGATAAAGCATTTAAATCAGTTTACTGCTAAAAACATTTCTGTTAGTAACTTCACTAAGAGCATTCATGCTCTCTATCTCTCTCTCACACACACATATACAGTGTGAGATATTTTAGAGTTATCCATCAAAGTTTTAATAAAGAACTTGTTGGTGTGGAACTGCCTCTTCAGGTGAGCCCCAAGCCTCTTATTTTCAGTTTCTAGCAGCGTTTTGGAATCACATTTCCTTAAACTGGTGCATATTGAGATTTTTAATGACCAACAATTCAATAATATTGTGATTTTTTTTTTTTTTCTTTCTTTCTTTTTTTTTTTTAGATTATATCACTCACCCCTATAACTTAATATTTAAGGAAACTAAATTACAATCATATGCATGTGCAACAAAAATAATTGAATATAAACATTTGAATTCAATCATTTTTAAAAAGAATAACTCAGCCAAGAATTAAAATTTTGTCATCAAGTTAATAAACGTAATTTCGGGAGGAGTACACCCATCTAATCTTCCAATTAATACCAAGGTATAAAACCAGCATCTTACCTCTTCCTGTTGTTAGTTCTTTCGGCATCCCTCCTCCTCCCCTTCTCCTCCTTTTTGTACAATTTTTCCTGTTATGGGGGGCAATCGGAGCTTGAGTAGAATATCCTCTCCGAGCCCCTCTATAGCAGACAGCAAGCCAAATCTGTTTACCACTTACGCTAAGATTATATGGGCACACGAACTCGTGAACTAACCTTTCACTTATGTCGGAAGCTGCTTTCATCTATTATGACAAATTCTCTTCTTCCACCCACACAAACTTTATCCCTTGCTCTCAGTCTTTCCATTGAAATAATGCAGACGTTCCTTAATTTTTTTGCAATCCTGCTTAGTGTTCTACTGCTTCCAGCATTGCCATCACTGATTAGGTCAATCTGCCTGAGCCTGAGCCCTTGTGAGAACCTGATAAAGAAATAATTACTTAATAGTTCTCACTTCATCAACAGTAGTTATATTTATGGCATTAGGCATTCACATACAGGAGAGACAGATAGATAGATAGATAGATAGATAGCAATTAATAACAACTATTGTCATGTCTGTGGGTGTGCATTCAATTGGAGAAAGGAAGAACACATGAAATAGTACCTGTAAATAAATTTCAACCACTGGAATAGAGAGCACCTCAAATTCTCAAAAATTGACCCTGTTCTGACAGTCCGATTACAGGTTTGTCCAGGATGTCTTGAATTTTTACAATTCCTGTGATGAAAAAGGTCACTGTTTTGTATGTTAATGCATTAAGGAATTCTACAACTCCTAAAGAACATAGATAGATAGATAGATAGATAGACATACAGTTAGATAGATAGATAGATGATAGACGTACAGATAGATAGATAGATAGATAGATAGATAAATAGATAGATATATGATAGACGTACAGATAGATAGACAGACATACAGTTAGATAGATGATAGACGTACAGACAGATAGATAGATAGATTGAACGATAGATATAAAGACGTACAGATAGATAGATAGATAGATAGAATTTCATATCCTTTCATAACCTTTGAAGTGTCAGTTATTTACCATAAGTAGTAGTCATTTTTACTGGTAGATTTTAGCTTCTTGTTTCTCTTGCAAAGAAGGCACTTCATCCTCTTCTTCAGGAGTTTTTTCTTCTGCAGCCACTTAATCAACTTTATTGTTTTCCTTTTTGTTTGTCTTCCCTCAACATGGCAAAGTAACTTTCTTGGTAAAGACATGGTATCTTGAAAAGTAAAAAACAAAAAGACAAAAACACTTATTCAGCCTCATGTTTTTACAGTAATGGACATATTTTTGTAATTTATTAAGTATTATGACTTATTAAGTGTTACCTAATCAGAGTCTTAATATAATGCTTAACTGACAGTGTCGATAAAGAATAAAACAAGATGGACCCACTTTATATTAAATGTTCCCATGATTCAATGATTCAAAAGATAAATGATATTTTTTCGCGAGAGCTCATAATGCAATTTAAAAACAACTTACGATCCAGCGGAGTCCGTCTCTGCAGGTGTAAAGTAAGATGACTCTTCAGTGTCAATTTTAATTAAATAAAGCTGGACTAAACACTAAACTTGTCTGAAAAAAGGTAACAGTGGAAAATGCACAATCAAAATTAGTGCGCTCAATTCTACCCATCCCCCAAAGGTTTTGTTAAAGAAAAAAAAAGCCAACGTCTGATTGGCCCATTGCATGCAATCAGTCATTCCCATAAGACATTTTACTGGTTGTAAGATTTCAAACAGAGAAATGCAGATCATTATACATATGTAAATTCCAAGCCAACATTTATATTTGGGCCATATGGGTTATATTCAAGTGGCATTCCAAATTGTAAAAGTTACACAGAAAGCAGAAATATCAATATATCACAAGTTTATACGACAAGAATATTTGCCTGTTAAGGAGAGATAATGATACCTCATTGGTCCCCATCACGTTAAGTCCACCAATAGGTGGGACTCTCAGGAATACGTCACATATTCGCAATTTTCAGCTCAGAGCCGTTAACTGTTTCAACTGAAAGGACAAACGGCGCGCATTTGCCTGAAGTCGTCCTCGTTGTCTGTCGTTAAAGCTTTCAGGTAAGTTGGACTGTAAGCAATAAAGAGCAAGCAACAGGCGTTTTAGGCATGCTATTGCATAATTCAGCTTACACTTTTAATCACTGTTCATTTAATATAATACTTATTTTTTCTGAAAGAGCCAGCATAAAGGCAATGGATGAAGCAAGTTCAGTCGGCACTTCTGCCCCTCCCGAAAATGAACGTCCAAAACGTACAATTAAAAAAGAGAGATTCCAGATCATTTGATGACCAAATCTAAAAAAGTCAAGACAGAAGGTAAGTACAAGGGTTATAGTTTACCAGTGAGATGTAGGGATTCAAAAAATGCACTGAAATTGTCACTTTACATATGTTTTAAAATATGTGTAAATAAGTGTAACGTTAGTTTTGATCCGATTTCTACAGCCTGCAGTAGGGCATCCTGTCTGCAGGGATTGTTTTGTACGCAATTTTAAATGTTCCCGAAAGTTCCACCGTCACACACATTTTAACTATACCACGTGGGTGAAAGTACTACGATATATGCAGAAAGCATACATTTTGTGCTCAAAAGGACGTTAAAATACAAAACATAAGTCTAATTAGGGATAGATCCATTTCCCAAACCATAAAAATAGAATAACATTTGAAAAGTTTAAAAAGGCCTACTGCATGCAGTGTAGACTTATTCAGTTTGTGAAAATTATAATATTAAAGACAATTACAAAATGTTGTATTTGTTAAATACAGTTTTTTTTTGCAACATATATTATTATTTTGTTATTGTTTATTATTTGCAATTGTTACTATTTTGTGTTTTTCATAGCAAGATTATTCTTGAATTGTATTCAAATCAGCAGGGTTGTTTTAACATAAAAACATAAATTGAAAAACAAAAACATACAAAAATGTATTTTTCGTAGATAATAGGTGAGATTTCAATCATATTTTGACCATTTTGACACACACACACACACACACACACACACACACACATTTTTCCTAATTTAATGGATCAAAGTTTTAAGCTATTTCCTTAATTTTATATTTAAACTGTAGATTGCTCGAAGTTGGCGCCAACTGCTGAACAACTGATCAACAAACACAAAAGGGAGATTGACCTCTTAAAGGAGCGGGTCGAAGGTCAGAACAATGTAATCAAGGAACTGCAATCTGAGCGAGATTTTCTGAGGCAGCAGGTTGCATCTCTTACAGCAGGTGAGTTGTGATGAGTAATATGCATAGTGATGAATGAGACATATAATGCAATGATGTAAATGAGATTTTAATTTTTAGATTCATTGCTTATAATAGGACTTTCAGTGTGAGTGAGCTCAGTCAGTTGCAGTGTTTCAGTGTTTCAGTGTTCTTTTCACAATTTGAAGAAAAGCTTGTTTTTCATGGTTCTAAGGCCAATGTTTACATGTACTGCAAAGTTTCAGGAGTGACAAATGCATAAATACTAAATTATTCACTTAGTGACTCCTGTAGTAACTATGATTAACAGTGATAACCGTAGCAAGTTAGCAACGGACCGGACAAGCCTATGTCAAAATAAGCGTTGTAGTGTAAATGCAGAGCAACACACCTGCAACAGTTACCTTAAACAAGAATAAGAAAAAAGATCTGTGTTCGCTGAATATGTTTTTCATGTGTCCTTTATAAAGCAATGTTTCAAAAATATTTGATTTCTTTTTATTGAAACTAAAAATATTTAAAGATATCTAAGGTATTATTTACTTATAATGATTAATATTGTCATTAATAATTAACTAAAGTTCATTTGTTTTGTATTTTGAGTAGCTAAAATGGTAAATAATTAACCCCCTCTAAGCTGTTTGGGTCTCACCTTATTAAATGTTCAAAATGACATGACACTTTATGACTTTTCCAACACTAGCTATACTTCATACCTAATAGGGCTGCACAATAGATCGAAATTATCGTAATATCACGATATGCATATCGAAACATATCATATATGAATGATTTTAACAGGCTACTAAAAAACGTTAGCGAAAAGTCAAAGTTTTAGGTCAATGCATATAGCAGTGAATAGACTGGGCATGCGACTGTTACTCACGTGACATTAAAAAGTTATTAACCGCAATAAGTTGCGGAAAACAAGTCCTTGCGGTCTCGCACTGTGTGCTGTCTGACACACACCTGAAGCGCACGCACAAGCCGCCTCTCTGACAGCTTGCGATCCCTTCAGTTCTCTTTCGCGCCTTATTGCACTCAAACGGTCAAATACACACACTGTTATGTCAAATGTCTGTCTTAGTGAGTATTCATTTAAACAAAGTCAGTTACAGTATTAAGTGAATGTTATCAGTTGGGAAAGAAATCGGATGCATTTCAGTAGGATCTGTGGCCGTGCAATTGGTCTTAAAGGAACAGTATCCTAATACAATAAACCTGCTACAATAAACCTTTTCTATTTTAATTTAAGAAATTGACGAAATATGATGCATACATTTAATAAGATTAGAAAAAAAAAAATGCTCTTATAATGGTAAAAATGTCTGTGGAAATTAATTTAAAGGGGCAAATATCGCCCTGTAATAGGAAAGTTAGTGTCTGTTATTGATCAGAAAGTGCTCCTAAATTTTTGACTGTGCTCCTAAATTTGTTTTATTAAGAGCACAAGTGCTCCTAAAGAAAAACATTAGCGTAGAGCCCTGATATATATATATATATATTTATATTTATTTATTTATTTTTTTTTAATTGTTTGGTGTCCAAACATCCCAAGTGTGTGCCGATGACAAATGGCCCTCAGAGGGTTATGTCCGTTTCACACTGGATGCGCAAGCAGAGCGGGAGCAGCATGTGTCCGCTGTGCTTTCACACTGGCAGCGCAGCTTAACCGAGGCTTTGTATACTGCATATACAGACTAGTATCGTCCATTATGCCACCTATTTTCAGCTGTTCTCCTTTGACCACTGTCTGTACTGTGCTTTGATTTATGATGGGCAGCATACTCTGCTGTGGTGCAACGGTGTTCCCCCCCTACTGTCCATAACATGCTGTATACATGTAGTTTACATGATAAAAGTAATTTTAAAGTTAAAATATTCCTCTAGTTTTAAACATTTAAACAGGCCTTTGAAGTTTGGGCAAAAACTCCTGGCATTGATGAGTTTTTGTGCATTTACTTTTTTTTCTTTTTTTCCCCCATAGTGCTGAATGTCATATGGTGATATGGTGTCATATGGTAACATAGAACACCTCACTTATAATTTATTTGATTTTATAGTAAAATTTATTATATTTCATGTAACTCAGGTCTGTTTTGAACAAGCGGCACTGCTGCTTTTGCTCTGCTCCTGCTACATGCTGCCGCGTCGCCTCTGTGTGCAGGGTACCTGATAACATGGGCACTGAAAAAAATGCACTGCTTATGCGGTATGAAACCAGCCTTAAAGGGGATGTGTTATCTTGGTCACCTTTTTCACCTCTAATGAGTTTGCATCTGTGAATGGCACTGTTTTCTTGGTTTGAATTAAAACTATTTCCAGTATCCATGCTAACATTTAATTTTGAAATACAGCCATCAATCTTAAAAAGCAACACAATCATGAAATTGTCAATGTGTACTAGTTACTATAACATATTGGAGAAGGATGTTCTTCTTATTTCAAAACAGGCTGATATACTGGTAACACTTTATTTTAGGGTCATTTAAGTAGGTGCTTATTATCATGCATATTACTAGAGTATTGGCTATTTATTAGTACTTATTAAGCACATATTAATGCCTTGTTCTGCATGACCTTATTCTACATCCCTTAATCCTACCCAATACCTAAACTTAACAACCACCTTACTAACTATTAATAAGCAGTAAATTAGGAGTTTTTGAGGGAAAAGTCATAGGTAATAATAGTTTATATGTGTTCCTTATACTAAAGTGTAACCGATATACTTAACCATAATGAAAGTGATAGCAATATTTCCCATCATTTGTGGTTAATTGTATTTGTTGGTATCTGTGCTTTTTGTCTCTCAGCCAAACCAAAAGAGGAGAAACCCAAAAAAGGAGAACCAATCACTGTGGAAGACAGTGACTCTTCCACTGATGATACAACCCTGTCCACTTCTTCCACCACGTCATCTTCCACACCATCCTCCTCTAAAAAAAAAAAAAAAAAAAAAAAGATATAAAGAAGAAGAAAAGATACAAGAGTAAATTGTCCTCGAAGAGTATGCGGCGCAGTAAGTTACAGCAGGAACAGTATTATTATGTCATACATGTATTGCTTGGTACTGAGGTCATCAAATGTATCACATGAGCCCTCCCCCTTTAACCCAGGGGAATTCCACTTTAACAATATGAGAACACCCCTAGAAAGGGCTGTTAAATAAATTAAATATAAACTGGAGGAGGTTTCTTAGTGGATTTATCTGAAAGACTTGTGAGAATTCAGATAACAAATAGAGCCTTTAATTGTCAACACATGGAAGACAAAATTGTAATAAAATGAATTAAATTTATTTACAATACACATACAGGAGTAAATACTACAACTAATGATTCTGATAAATAATATTTAGTCTTTGTTGCTTCTTCTTTTTATTTTTATATTCTCATTTTTATGGCAGTCCTGGCCTAAATTTTAAAAATGATTTTGGTGATTAGGGTCAAATTGTAGTAAAATGGGAAGACTTTTCTTACAGAGAGAGATACAGCAGGCAGCTGTCTTGGCAGTCTATCTGATGTTGCTGGGTATTTGTTTATTTTAATTGACCAAGGTCCAATCATAAAGTGGCACATTTTACAGTGATCCTCCACATTTGTTTTTGAGGAGCTCCAAATTTGTAGAGGGGCATAAACTGGGCCTAGGAATACAATCTCAAGCACTGTTCACGTACGGCATGTTGGCATAGAGGTTCCCCTTTTTGATAATTGGCAAATAATTCAAAAATTAAGTTCAATTAGTTTTCTCTGATTCAAAAATCAAGCCACAATACAATTATTTTATTTAAATTTATGATTATACTTTTGAGAATGAAATTTAGGGCTTCCCATAGAACTTTCATGCTGCTTTTGAAAAACTTTAAACTTAAAAAATTTTAATGAATATTTAGTAAGAATATTTTCTGCATACTATTAAATAATAATACATTCAATTCTCATAATCCCTTTTTCTCTGTTCTCTTTCTGTTTATCTAACAATCTACCTTCCATAATCTATCTTTTAATTTATCATATTCTTCTTTTTTCTTTTTGCAGTTGGTACAGCAATAGACGCAGTTCAACATTACACTTCAATCCTGAAAACCTTCAAGAAAGTTGGTGTTTTGTCTAAGGCATTCGATAAACACAAAGTTGACAGCAACTGCAGCAATTGGAGAAGTGGCAATTGCTGCCCCTGACCGGTTTAAAGATTTAACTGACAGTGCACCACGAAAAGAAACTGTGCTAAACTTCGCAAAACGTTGCCAGGCTGTTATCGAAGGGGCCATAAAAGAAAAGGTAGAAGGCATGAAAGCAGAGGGGGAACTTCTCCCCATTGGGAGGGCCAAGTGAAAAAAACAAAGTTTGACGTAGGTCTTCAAGACTTTTTTCTTTTTCATTCAAATTTTTTTTCTTTCTTTTTTTTTTTGCTACAGGGATTATTTGTTGTTTAAGTGCACTTAATTTTATTCCATAGTGCATATGTATCTCTGCATTTGCAGGGTTTTCTTTGTTTTGTTTTAATTTCTATTCAAAACATTCTGAACTTCCACTTGTTCCACCCAGTATTTCTATTAACAGCACTATGTGTTCTGTATTTCCAAGGAGCTCCATATTTGTAGATTTCCTTTACATTTCTATTCAAGGTTTGTATTTAACATTTTAAAAGTACACGTTTTTGAGGAGCTCTACATCGAAAACAAGGTTAAGTTGTTAAGAGCACTGTAATGTTCCTGTATTTTGTTGCTCTGCAGTATTTACCACCCAGTTGTATTGTTTATTTTACAAAAGTAAGTTTTATTAAAATTTGTACTAAAGAAAACTTAACCTTGCTTCAGTTTTATTAGTAAATCAATTTGGTGAAACTATTAATGATTTTCCAACAAGAGTCATAAATATTAAGCTTGTTACTCAATGATATATTCTTCTTCGCTTTGCATTTAAGTACACTTCCACAGGTTACCAATGTTTATAAGTCATAAATAAATGGTTCACAGGTCTTCACTTTACATTAAGGTTCCTATTCACCAGTTACTAACATTTATAACTTGTTAATAAATGGATCACGTGTTCACGTTATATTAAGGTTCCTATTCACCAGTTACTAACATTTATAACTCATGAATAAATGGTTCACAGGTGTCTACTTTACATTAAGGTTCACTTTCAGAGGTTATTAATGTTTATAACTCATTAATAAAGGGCTCATAGGTCTTCACTTTACATTAAGGTTCACTTTCAGAGGTTATTAATATGTTTTTAACTCATTAATAAATGGTTCACAGGTCTTCACTTTACATTAAGGTTCACTTTCAGATGTTATTAATGTTTATAAATTATTAATAAATGGTTCACAAGTGTCCACTTTACATTAAGATACACTTTCAGAGGTTATTAATGTTTATAACTTATTAATAAATGGTTCACAAATGTCCATTTTCAGGTTCATTTTAACAGGTTACTAACATTTGTAATCATGAATAAATGGTTCACAGGTGTCCACTTTACAGGTACTGATTAACAGGTTATTATTGTTTATAGCTCATAAATAAATGGTTCATGTCAGAGTCACAGTCTTGTGGGCAAGCTCTCCAATACAGCGCACTTTCACTTCAGATAATCCAAGTCTGAATCCCAGCTTGAGGTCCTTTGCTAATCATATTCCCTTCTCTCCTTTCCTGTCACATCTATACTATCCTATGCAGTAAAGACATATATGCCAAAAATTAAACTTAAAAAAATAAATGATTCGTGGGTGCCCATTTTGTATTCAAGCACACTTTCACAGATTGCTAATGTTTCTAGCTCATCAATAAATGGTTCACTGGTGTCCACCCTGAGGTTCACTGGTACAACTGCTGTTGGAAGAAATTGATTCGTTAATAAAATATCATGAATAAACAAGTCAATCACCCTTTTTGCATTTAGTGTTTTGGAGGATATAAAGTTTGACCAATTCATCTAAACTTTTATGAATTGCTGTGGTTAAGCATCATGACCAGCATCAACATGCACGAAAAGACAAGACATATTAGGATAATGAGGAAAAAAACAATACAGCACCCTTTGGCCTCACTATAACAGTCAGTTTTTCAATTAACATTATGATAATCCTGAATCTGGTTTTGAGGGGAGAAAAAAGTATTAATAAATACATTTATTAAGCATTTATAACTCACTATAAATGGCTCACTATTTGGCAAGTATTGGGTAAAAGCCAGCCTTTTTATTCATGTATTTATAACTGCTTATAAATGATTTATTATGCATTTGTAAATGAGTTATTACTCGTTAATGAACACCTTTATAAACCCTTTACAAAGGGAACCTTAATGTAACGTGTTACCACAACAATCTTACGTTTGGGAGCAATTTAGCGAGAAAGTGCACTGATTAAGTTGTTTCAAGGCAAGCAGAAAGAACTATTGCAATATTTTTTAATACATGGGGAAATATACTTTTGTTTCATGTAGTTACAGGGTAAGTATGACATTGCGGGCTGTAAATTAAAGTGGTGCTTGTTTCATTCTTGTTTCATGTAGTTACAGGGTAGGGGAGAGAGGGGTAAGATGAGCCAGTAGGTAAGTTGACCCACCCCTTGTATCTTGGCAACCGTACCATTGTATTGTCATGTGACCATATATTTTATAACCACCCGTCATTTCTGCCAGACTGTGAAAAAGAGAAGCACATGGGAGGAGTGGAAGTCGCTTATTTACTTTAAAAACTGTTTTTGGCTTGTCAAAGTAAAATTTTAACATAACAGATGTAATGGCTGTTCCATCAAAGCAAATTTGTCCAGATTTGTCCAGGTCTAAAACTATTTATGATGCGTATTGGTGATTTAGCAACGTATAAAACCATGCAAGTCATTTAGCTAAATATTATTCTGAATTGGTAAGCTAGCTAGCTTTTCCTAAAATGGCAGCTATGGGGCAAAGTGAGCCAAATGCTTTTGGGTAAATTGAGCCAGCGTTTTAACTTACCCCAACATATACTATAAACTGGTATCATTTTAATTTAATATTACGCAACTGATTTAGTTTATTCTTATTTTCGAGTTTATTTGATAGAAATAGTGTACAAGTACACCAAATCCTTCTCTGATACGAACCAGATGTCACAGACACGCCAGGCTCCAACATCCACCAATCACAGCGCACACCTTCCCCGGAGTACTAATCACCGCCACCTGCACCTCATCAGCTCACTCATCACCAGCACTATTTAAGACACACACACACACAGTCACATTGTCCGGTCTCGTTCGCATCAAAGGACTTACCTGAATGCTTACTTCAAGGACTCTCCTCGCTACTTACCTGTTACCTTGTCTCCGTGTTCCCTCCATCGTATCCAGTCTGTGTGTGAAGTGTTGTCTGCAGTCATCGTCTCCAGTCAGCAAGTTTCATTCTCCATTGGCACTCTGCAACCACAAAGGACAGTATCATTCTCTATACCATTCTCCAGTCACTATTTTACTTCTGCATACTCACCTGTTGTCACCATCCACTCTGCTTGTGTTCAATAAACTACCTGTTAAACTATTTCCTGTCTCCTGGCTGGTTCTACTGTAACAGAAGACCGGACCCATACAGCGGAACACAAGCATGAGTCAACCCGATCAGTTCCAGGACTTGGTGGACGCTTTGCGTCGCACATTCTCCACTCATCCACCACCGTCAGCACCCACCTTCACTTCCGCAAACACCGCCACCTCTCCTTCACCGCCTGTGTACGTCAGTCCCATGGCCAAACCAGCGCCCTACTCTGGTTCGGCGGAGGAGTGCAACGGATTCCTCCTGCAATGTTCCCTGACCCTGGAGATGCAACAGCACTTGTTCCCCACCGATTACTCCAAAGTAGCGTTTGTGATCTCCCAACTATCCGGCAAGGCGCTGCAATGGGCTGATTCCATCTGGTCACAAAACAACCCTGTGCTGCAATCATACTCCAGTTTCGTCGAGCACTTCAGAGAAGTTTTCGGGAAACCCTCATGGGATGCATCTATTGGTGAGAAACTTTATAATTTGAAACAAGGAAGCATGTCTGTTAATGATTATGCCATTCAATTCAGAACTCTCGCTGCCAGAAGCGGATGGAATGAACAAGCGCTCATGACAACATATCGCCAGGGTTTGGATCGTTCTAGTGCGGTTGCATCTCGCTGCATACGAGGATACCATCAGCCTAGAACGTTTCATCCAACTCTCCATCCGTTTCGCCACTCGTATGCAGTCGTGTCTCGATGAGCACCAGGGTCAGCAACTGCTCAACAACTCCCTCTGCCAACCAGAATCCGTCAGCACTCCAGAACCAGCCAACGAACCCATGCAAGTGGAATCTAACCGTCTATCACCCGCTGAACGGCAGAGAAGGCTGACCCAGAAATTGTGTTTATATTGTGGATCTCCAGGGCATGTACTCTCCACATGCCCAACACGTCCTCCTCGTCCCATGGTGAGTGCTATCATCCCACACGTTAATACCATGAAACCACTCACTACTATTGTATAACTTACTGCTGCTGATATCTCCGTTCCAGTTACCGCCCTCCTCGATTCTGGGTCAGCAGGAAATTTCATCTCCGGCGCCCTCTGCCGTCAGCTCGGTATCAAGACCAAATGTACGCCGTCAACCTACCAGATCCACTCGATAACTGGCAAACCTGTGAGCAAAAGACGTGTGAGTCGGAGCATAGGCCCTCTACAACTTCAAGTCGGCATTCTTCATGTGGAAGACATCCATCTGCTGGTTCTGGAGGGTTCCACTGCTGACGTGATATTAGGGCGCCCGTGGTTGGAGCAGCACAATCCCATCCTCTCATGGAAGACTGGAGAAGTCCTGAAGTGGGGCGACACCTGTTTTCCATCCTGTTTCTCGACACTTCCAGTTCCACGACAGCCAAACTCCCATCGTCTCCCTGTCTGCACCACCTCCATCGAAAGTCCCATCGAGAAAAGGTCTGTAGACATTCCCTCGTGTTACGCCCCCTTCAGCGACGTTTTCTGCCCCATGAGAGCTTCCAAGCTGCCTCCACACCGGCCATGGGATTGCGCCATTGATCTGCTTCCGGGTGCGTCAGTGCCTAGGGGAAGGATATACCCCCTATCCGTCCCGGAGGAGAAGGCCATGGTGGAGTACATCGAGGAGGCTCTGGCTCAAGGATATATACGACCATCAACTTCCCCTGCTGCTTCCAGCTTCTTCTTCGTGGCCAAAAAGGACGGAGGCTTGCGGCCTTGTATAGACTACCGAGCTCTCAACTCCGTTACCGTGAAGTTCCGATATCCCCTTCCTCTCGTCCCAGCAGCCCTGGAACATCTCCGCGGTGCCACTGTGTTCTCCAAGTTGGACCTCCGCAGCGCGTATAACCTCATCCGGATACGTGAGGGGGACGAGTGGAAGACCGCCTTCGTCACGCCCACTGGCCACTATGAATACCTCGTGATGCCGTATGGCCTGGTCAACGCCCCCTCCGTATTCCAGGATTTCACCCACGAGGTGCTCCGGGAGTTTCTCCACAAGTTCGTTCTGGTATACATTGACGATATCCTGATATACTCCCGGAGCATGGCCGAACATCGCCACCACGTTGCGGAGGTCCTGAAACGCCTGAGAGAGTACCAGCTCTTCCTCAAAGCCGAGAAATGCTCCTTCCATCAGTCCTCAGTGCAGTTCCTTGGATATCACATCGACCACAGTGGCATCCGGATGGACGAGGGGAAGGTGGAAGCCATTAAGAACTGGCCCACTCCTACTACAATAAAGGAACTCCAACAATTCCTCGGCTTTGCCAACTTCTATAGAAGATTCATTCAGAACTACAGCTCAATCACCAACCCTCTTACTGATCTTCTGCGCAACAAGCCCAAGTCTCTGTCCTGGACCCCAGCTGCCACGGAGGCCTTCGACCACCTTAAAGAAGCCTTCACCACCGCTCCTCTCCTGGTACATCCGGATCCCAACAGACCATTCGTGGTAGAGGTGGACGCCTCCACAACCGGAGTAGGAGCGGTCCTGTCTCAGCAGCAGGGGAATCCAAGCCACCTCCATCCATGCGCCTTCTTCTCCCGCAAGCTCAACCCGGCGGAGAGAAACTATGACATCGGGAATCGAGAACTACTTGCAGTCAAGATGGCCCTCGAGTAGTGGAGGCATTGGTTGGAGGGAGCTAAACATCCCTTCCTGGTTCTAACGGACCACAAGAACCTTGAATATCTCAGATCCGCGAAAAGACTCAACCCCAGACAGGCCCGCTGGGCGCTGTTTTTCACACGTTTTGACTTCACCATCTCCTATAGACCAGGTTCCAGAAATGTCAAAGCGGACGCTCTTTCAAGACTTCATGCTCCAGAAGCCAACACAGAGGAACCTGAACCCATTCTTCCAGAGCAGACTGTGGTCAACCCCATCACTTGGTCTGCGGAAACTCTACCCTCCTCCAATGCCTCCACCAACACTCCGCCGGGTTGTCCACCGGGCTTGCAATATGTCATCCGCACACGGCGCACTCCACTGGTTCACTCAGCACATACTTCACTTGGCACTGGCCACCCGGGGGTCAATGAAACCCTCTCGCTGCTAAAAGAGTGCTTCTGGTGGCCCAACATGGCTGCCGATGTCAGAAGGTACGTGCAGGGATGCAGGGACTGCACCATCTCAAAAAGCCCACGCCATTTACCATCCGGCAAGCTTCTTCCTCTGCCCGTTCCAAACCGACCCTGGTCACACCTAGGAGTTGACTTCGTCACCGATCTCCCAGCATCAGATGGATATACCTGCATCCTGGTCGTTGTTGACAGATTTTCAAAATCCTGTCGTCTCATCCCTCTGAAAGGTCTCCCTACTGCCATGGAGACGGCAGAGATCATGTTCAACAATGTACTTCGATACTTTGGCATCCCTGAAGACATTGTATCTGATAGAGGACCACAGTTTATCTCCCGGGTATGGAGAGCTTTCTTCTCACTCGTAGGTGTGACCGTCAGCCTCTCATCTGGTTACCACCCTCAGACAAACGGGCAGACGGAACGGAAGATCCAAGAGATCGGCCGCTTCCTCCGTACCTTCTGTCATGGCCACCAGGACTCTTGGAACCAGTACCTGGGTTGGGCCGAGTACGCACAGAACTCCCTACGCCAGCCATCCACCGGACTTACACCTTTCCAGTGCGTACTCGGCTACCAACCCCCACTGTTCCCCTGAACCGGGGAACCATCGGACGTACCATCTGTGGACTACTGGTTCCGAGAGAGCGAGAGGGTCTGGGACTCGGCACATCACCAACTCCAACGAGCTCTTCGGAGGCGCAGAATGACAGCAGACCTTCACCGTTCCGAAGCTCCCTCCTACCAACCGGGACAGAAGGTCTGGCTGTCCACCAAGGACATCCGGATGCGCCTCCGTTGCCATAAGCTGAGTCCCAGGTTCATTGGCCCATTCACCATCCTGGAGCAGGTCAACCCTGTCACCTACAAACTCCAACTACCACCTGAGTATCGCATTCACCCCTTTTTCCATGTTTTCCATGGTGGTCAGCTCGAATACCTTGTGGACTGGGAAGGGTATGGCCCGGAGGAACGCTCATGAATTCCACGTAACGACATTCTTGACCCTAACCTGCTTGACACTTTCCACGCTGCTCATCCCAACAGACCTGCCCCTCGTGGAAGAGGTAGACCACCACGACGTCGGGGTCCTCGGCCCTCAGGAGTGGGCCGTGGAGGGGGGGTACTGTCACAGACACGCCAGGCTCCAACATCCATCAATCACAGCGCACACCTTCCCCGGAGTACTAATCACCGCCACCTGCACCTCATCAGCTCACTCATCACCAGCACTATTTAAGACACACACACACAGTCACATTGTCCGGTCTCGTTCGCATCAAAGGATTTACTTGAATGCTTACCTCAAAGACTCTCCTCGCTACTTACCTGTTACCTTGTCTCCGTGTTCCCTCCATCGTATCCAGTCTGTGTGTGAAGTGTTGTCTGCAGTCATCGTCTCCAGTCAGCAAGTTTCATTCTCCATTGGCACTCTGAAACCACAAAGGACAGTATCATTCTCTATACCATTCTCCAGTCACTATTTTACTTCTGCATACTCACCTGTTGTCACCATCCACTCTGCTTGTGTTCAATAAACTACCTGTTAAACTATCTCCTGTCTCCTGGCTGGTCCTACTGTAACACCAGAGGATGTTTAATCATATATATCTTTCCACCTGTAGTCTCTAATGGCCTAACATGGTCGACATTGCAGAAAAACTACCATGTCAAGAACCTTTTGACTAAAATGTTTATTAGTTTCAGTGACATTTATTCATTCTTATTTAGTTTTTTATTTAATTTTACTCAACAAACTCTCTGTTTGGTCTGTTTATGGGAAGGTTACAACTTTGGTGTTCAACATATTGTTTCAGAAATGCAAACAATTAAAGATACTCAAATTTCAACTTCATTTGGTTGGTTTTATGTTGTTTAATTTAGCTTTAAAAAAAGAAATATTTGTAAAATATATTTACAAAGAATATTTGTAAAAGGAAATTTGATTATTAAATTAGTTTTTAAAATAGGTACATTAGCTTTAAAATTTCACATGGGTTTGATTCAGATTCAGTTAGATGATCAGTTTACACCCACCTACTGACTCGGCTCAACTTACCCCTAACCTGCGGTAAATTGAGCCAGAGGAACACTTTTTTTATAAGAAGCCATATTTTTAGAACCCTTTGTCATAGATGTATTCTGATCATTTAAAATGATAGGACACATCCTGAAATTTCTTTAAATACTTTCATTGTACTTCTTCCTCATTTTCCCTTATCTTCAGGACCACATAAGTAAAAAATGGCTCATCTTACCCCACTCTCCCCTAAGTAATAAAAAATAAAAAAAAGCAAACAATCTGATATCACTGACTTCGAACAAGCAGAATCACTGAAGGAGAAAATCACAATTTTAAGTCACCATTATGGTGGTCAGTATTTGCTTTAGTTGGGCTCTTGACCCTTAAATTATTAACGTTAGATTTTGTTTGGCTGCTGTAACTGAGTTATAACAGCTAGATGAACAAAGAGAAAAGGTGATCAGGTGGTGTTGGTTATGTTTTAACATAATCATTTGACCTGAACCACCAAACTCATTTAGAGCCTGAGTTCTGACCCTACTCCAGGTCTTCACATACCTCCCTGCACAGCAGTCCCTGATCCACACAGAGGCAGGCCCAATGTTGCAACAGCACTTGAGTATACTGATCTTTGGCTGCTCACTCTTTTGGAACAGGCTTTCTCCCTCTGTCCATATAGACCCACAATCGTGACACCAATGGATCATTCCGCTGTGCCCTCACCCAGTCAGCCAGCAGGCTGGGGCCCACTCACTCTTTGTGCCCCTGCCTCAATTTTCTGACCCTACTCCAGGTCTTCAATCACTGGAACAAAGACATGGACACAGGCGCGGGCCTCTTCAGATACTAAATATCTGCCCTCACCATACGGGGCTATTCCATCCTCTGTAGTCCTAACAGAAGTCTTACTCACAGGCCACCTGGAGAGGCCATCAGCATTTCTGTTTGTCCATTCTGGTCTATAATGCACCTCAAACTGAAATCCTGCGAGCTGGGCTGCCCATTGTTGCTCCACTGCACCCAAATTGGCCGTATTCAAATGAGCCAATGGATTATTATTTGTGAAGACAGTAAAGGGGGACACGGCAAGGTATTCCCTAAACTTTTCTACTATAGCCCATTTTAAAGCCAACAGCTCTAGTATTAATGAGCTGTAGTTTTTATCATTTCTTTCTGTTGGACGGAGGCTTCTGCTTGCATAAGAAATCACTTTCTCCCTCCCCTCTTGTACCTGTTCCAGCAAGACTGTCTGACTGACATTAGCGTACAACAAAAATAGCAACTGAAAATCAGCATAAGCCAGTATGGGTGCTTGTAGGAGACTCTCCTTTAATTTCTCAAATGCCATGTCCTGTGCCTCTCCCCATGCCCAGCATTCTAGTTTACCTGTGACAGGTCGGGTGCATCGTTTTGATGTCCCCCATATCATGGAGTTCAGGGGTGCTGTGATCTGGGCAAGGTTTTTAAGAAAGTGTCTATAATAACCTGCTAAGCCCAAGAAAGCACGCAGTTGGGTGATATTATGTCATCCAGGTTAGCTATAGCTCTCCCCAGAGATGGGCACTCGAGTTAGTGACTCAGACTCGAGTCGCACTCGAGTCGGATTTTAATAGACTTCAGACTTCACCTAAAATGACTTCAGACTTGACTGGACTCGACACAAATATTTTAAAAACAACTCGAGTCTTTCATTCTTAACTACTGATATCATAAATAAAGATTGTGGATGTTATTTTTCGGTGTCACATGTATGTTGGTAAATAGGACGTTTATCATAGAATTTGATGACGTACGTTGGACTGCGTATTGCGCGTAAACGTAAAATCCTGAAAGAGTCCAATCAACCTATGTTGCAATCAGCATGCATACAATTTTATATTGACTTAAATCAGCTGGAAACATTTCAAGGTCTGATATTTTCTGATAATGACTGTCATCAATAGCAACGCTATGACTGGCGCCATCTTGCATCTCACTTAGCGACTGCATTGAAAATGACTTCTCTTTTAATGTCATTGTAGTGTTCGTCTTGTTGTCATTATTGTTTTGTACATTGTAATGGATTTTAACATAAAAAACAGGATGGATGTACATTATCCCTTACATCTTGCATACGTCATATTGAATTGTGTTTGTTTTGAGCCTTGTTGAAACTTGTGGGAACTTTATTCCAAACAAAACGTCTCAGGTTACGTATGTAACCATGGTTCCCTGAGAACAGGGAACGAGACACTGCGTTCGGAAACGCATTGGGGAACGCCATCACGTGAACCGGTGTCTGAAAGCAATTGTTAAATCCTACCAATCCTATTGGCCGACGACAGCCTATGACGTCATCATAGCGCGACCCGGAAGTATATAAGGAGCGCTTAGAGAACCAGTCAGTACCTTATCGTCTGAAGGGACTATTCAGCAGGCAGCCCCGATGCATGGCTGGGAAACGCAGTGTCTCGTTCCCTGTTCTCAGGGAACGATGGTTACATACGTAACCTGAGGTGTTCCCTTTCGAAAGGGAACTCTACACTGCATTTGGAAACGCATTGGGGAACGATATACCCACGTCGCCATGCTGAGGGGAGTGCATGCCAAATGGCTAGACAAACTCAAAGGCTTCTGGAACCAGCTTCTTTTAGAAAAAGAGGGTACCTTTAAGGGAATGTGGCCAGGGGGCCTGAGGGAACCCTAGCCAGTCACTTGTCAGAGGAACGTACTCAACCCTGATTGCCACCAGGGAGGCCTGACCTGGTCTACTTTACAGAAACCTAGTCTTGGCCAACAACCTGTCTGATCACAGAGTCTCCAATCACATTTCTTCAGAGAAGATATCCAGTAAGAGTGACTGCAAAAGAGGCAGAAACTAACTCAGACCAGAGCGTAGAGACGGGCATCCCAGAGAGCAAGACTCAGCTTAGCGCTTTTTAACCCTTACTAATGAGGGGAGTAATACTCTGCTCAATCCTAGGATCTACTCAGCGTGTGATTATTTGCACTGAGGAGGCTGTGCACTCCAAAGGAACCCAACAAGGGGAGTACATTTAACAGCCTGGGGGCTGATCCTCAATAGGGAGGCCTCAGAGAGGCCTTCGACCACTGACCAGCTTAGGGAGCTAAGTACTATGCAGGACAACCCTCAAACGAGGGGAGTACAGAACTTGACCTAACAGATAAACCGTACTGTAGGCACAAAATCATGGAGGCCCAAGAGGGGGCCTGCCACATGACACAAATTCTACAAGTGTAGAAATACATTAAAACAGCATTGCTAAAGGCCAGTGTGCGCTCAGTTTGCTTAGAGAACACCCAGAAATGGGAGGAGGAAGCTTAAAGGGAGGCCTGAGAAGGCCACACATCTGAATAGCTTGCTTGCTGATAAGCAAATCCAGCAGATTAGACTGAGGGTGCCCACATAACAATCTACCTAACACAATCCGATGAGCAGTGTACTCAGTAAAAACACTTTTTACTCTTTAAAGCAAGAGGAGTACAACATACGCCAACACGCCCTGCAGGAGGCCCAAAAAAGGGCCTACGACTTCCAGACACGTGGCATCAGCTCACAGCAGTGTTCTAAGCTCTAAGGGAGCCAAGTAGAATAACCAAACTTCTCAAGTGATGTTAACTAGCTTAATTCAACCTGAGCCATCATACCACCAGGTCATGTACTCGGTAAAAACACCTTTTTACTCTTAAAGCAAGAGGAGTACAAGCCTACGCCACCATGCTCTGAAGGAGGCCCAAACGGGGCCTACAACTCAGAATGACATGTGGCGTCACTTCTAGTGGCAATTACTAAGCTCTCAGAGAGCCACATATAGAACCAAACTATTCAGTGAGGTTAACTATTAGCTCAGCCTGAGCTTAATATCAAACAACACATTCCAACAGGCAATGTACTCAGTAAAGCACTTAACACTCTTAAAGCAAGAGGAGTACAAAAAACTCCGCCAACATGTTCCAAAAAGAGGCCCAGACTGGGCCTGCTACTACAGGAGACACGGACGTCAGCCAGTGGCAATGTTAACACCCACAACAAGTCTGCGCCATCATGTTCTTAGAGGAGGCCCAAACCAGGGCCTGCGACTCCAGAAGACACGTGGCGTCAGCTAGTGGCATCTGTCTAAGCTCTAAGGGAGCCTAATCTGAGAACCAAACAGTAAAGTGAGGTTACCTATCTTAACTCAATCTGAGCTTAAATCTACACATTCCAACAGGCAATGTACTCAGTAACAACACTGTAAACCCTGAAGTAGGGGAGTACAAAGAAATATGTTATCCTGCTCTGAAGGAGGCCCAAAAATGGCCTACCACCTCAACAGACACAGACATAAACCTGTGGCAGTGTCTAAGTTCTAAGTGAGCGAAACTCTGACCAAAAACATCCACCAACAAGAGCTTGTGACACTTACAAGCTACAGTGCTTAGAAAGAGGCTTGTCTGCCGAAAGCTTTCAACTCCAAATAATGCAACAGAATTCTTGTGGCAGTGTTTAAACTCTAAGGGAGCTAACAAAGGAACCAAACTGACTAGTGAGGTTCCCAAGGCAAACTCAACCTGAGCTATGCATTCCAGCAGGCCATGTACTCAGTAAACACCTTTACTCTTAATGCAAAGGGAGAACAAATTAATCACCATGCTCTGAAGGAGGCCATAAACAAGCCTACTACTACAGAAACAGGTGCTAACCTGTGGCAGTAAAGCTCACATTGTGTAGGGCAAAAACTAGAACTTAAAGCATAAAAGTGATGCTTTATTTTCATTCATGCCATCCTGAACACAAGGATGGATGCCTTATACCAACCAGAATTTTACACATCTGTACTGAACCCTAGGGAACGGGAGTTGGATAAAGCTGACACCGTTACACTCAAACTTAAATGTTAATTCAAGGGGTTCAAGGGAAAGGCAAACACGGTATGAATAAAAATTCTAGACAAGTGGGGCCTACGCAACACTAGCATTCTCTTATCCACCTAAAGATAAGGGGCCTACCACCTGAGACAACGGCACCAGGGAGGCTAATGGTAGCAGGGAGGCCTGCTACCTTAGCTGCTATCTATCTTGCACCTACACTAAAGGAATAAAGGGCTTTTTGGCCTGACAACTCAGAAAGAGGAGACCAGAACTAGGAAACTATACAACCTAACAAGGGAAGTAATGATACAAGGGGGAATGCAAAGCAAACACCTAACCCTAGTTCTTAGCCTAGGCCAGCTAAGCTGTGGGCCCATAGGGCCACACATAAGCATAGATCTGCCTGGGGCTAAAACTCAGCCTACAAACTCATGAGAGGAGAGGCTACTCTAAACTCTAAATTAAGAGCTCAAAGGAGCAAAGCTCAACTCAAGCCAACAATGTCAGGCGGCCCAGGAGGCCGACGCTAGACATAGATCTATCTGAAGTAAAGAGTGCTAATCTCAAAACAACTCTAGCTATAACCAGAGGAGAAGCTACTGTACCAATGGTGGCTGTAAAGGCGGCCATTTTGTTTGCCAAGCCAAAAACAATCGTTCAAGCCAACCTAATGGTTTTTAAACTTCAGAGCCCTTAAAAACTCCTTATTCTATTTTTCCTCTCTACACACCCAGAAAAAACCATACAGGAAAACTTAAGGTCAGATATACTATAATGTAAATATAGACACAGCTTACCTTCCTGCGGCTCGAAGAACGAAGACTCCTATCGTGTAAGGGATGGAATCTAGGGTCCTATTAAGCCTAAAGGAGCCCTTTTACTATCAAGCCAGAAGGTGGGCCATCAGAATCTTATTCATCATGGGTCCCGTCCTCAGCCTGACTGTAAGAAAGCCTGAGCATGTTACATTTTAAAATTCCATGACCAGGAGGTGGAAGATGAGAGGAGAGGGTAGAAGTAAACTACCCTCGCAGAGAGGAAACCAATCACTGACGCTGCTGGCATCTGTGGTTGATTACCTCCCTCAGATCCCGCTTCTTCTTCCTAGAGTCCCGCCTTCTCTGGGACTTACTCCGAGGAGGAGGAGGTGCTCGAGAGGCAACACTGGACCTCTGGCCCTGTCTCCGATCCTCAAATTGGGACGGGCCAGGACCTCCTGTCTGTCTGGGCCCAGGATCGGATCTGAGCGGTATGCAGTTCTTAAACGCCGCCGAGCGTGCCTTCGCCTCTCTGAACTTTCCCACCACTGCCTCGACGGAGGTACCAAAAAGTTCAGAGGGCAAAACCAGTGCATCGAGGAGAAAGCCCTTTTCTTTCTCCCCGATGTCAGCCAGGTTCAACCACAGGTGTCTCTCCGTGGCCACCATTGCTGCCATCAATCTTCCAATCGAAGCAGCGGTTTGCTTAGTGGCCCAGAGAGCCATATCCGTGGTGTGGTGCAGCTCTTCTACCGCCTCAGGGGACAGACCCTGCCCCTGATCCAGATCCTTCAGCAAGTCAGCTTGGTAGGCCTGTAACACCGCCATGGTGTGTAAGGCCACACCAGCCTGACCCGCTGCTGCGTATGCCCTGCCATTCAAGCGAGAGGTCACTTTAAGGGGCTTAGAAGGCAGGACCGGAGCTTTCAGTGTCGGGGCCTGCCCAGTGACGAGATAGTTCGCGAACGTCTCGTCAATAGGGGGCATCGACACATACCCATGTTGGCTCAATCCCTCCACATCAGCGAAATTCACCCGCTGATGCAGATGAATACGAGCCGAATATGGGTTCTTCCATGCCTTCTCGATCTCCACATGAAGATCAGGAAGGAATGGAAGGCTCACAGGGGCTGCTTTGTTATGGCCAGAAAGGAACCGCTCGTCAAGCCGTCCACGTGCGGCCCCTCTCTTAACGCGTTCCCATGGCAGCTGCAGTCTGCCAGAAGCGCGTTCCATAACTTCAAGCAGCTCCGCATACGCAGGGCAGGGAGGCTTTGAAGTTTCAGCAGGCTCACCTGCTTCCTCTTCAACAGCCATCTCCTGCTCTCTTGGGCTTGCAGCCAGAAGAGCACTCGCTGCTGGATCTGACGATGTCAAAGACAAGACATCGTCATCATCCAACAGCTCACCCTCGTCAGCTACAGAGGGTTGAGAGAGATTTACACCTCTCTCAAATTCCTTCGCGAGCTCCATCTGCTAGCCCCATGATTTCAGCCGCCGCTCTGCCTCAGCACAAGTGGGGCCAGAACCACCAGGCAGCGATGCCGGCTCCTCTCCCCTCGAGACGAGGGCCAGACGAGAGCGGAGCGTTTTCATTGGTAGACGCTCACAATTCACACAGACAGTGCCCTTAAGCACTGTCCATATGTGCTCTTCCCCCAGACAGAAAAAATGCACAGATTGTGTGTGTCACCGGGAGTCAAAAACCTGGGACAGGGATCAGCACACTTTCTGAAACGTTTGTCAGACATAGTAAATACTTTCTTACCGGATTCGATGTAATCGCCAAACAGACAAAACAGTCCCTGAAGACGAAAATATCCTGACTGGTTCTCTAAGCGCTCCTTATATACTTCCGGGTCGCGCTATGATGACGTCATAGGCTGTCGTCGGCCAATAGGATTGGTAGAATTTGACAATTGCTTTCAGACACCGGTTCACGTGATGGCGTTCCCCAATGCGCTTCCGAACGCAGTGTAGAGTTCCCTTTCGAAAGGGAACAGTATAGGCTAAGTTAATTAAGTGTGTAAAATAATAATAATAATAAACTATTAAAAACTACTTGGTTTATTAAATATATCCAATGTAGAATTTCATGTTTATTTGCAGGTTCAGAGAATACACTGAAACGAAAGACAGAGCAGCACTGACAGTTATCGAAGACAGACAAGAGGAGTGCAGTTGTACAGCCACACACATCCAAGGCAAAAATCCATTACAGAGTCAATCATCAAGGACCTCATAATTTCATGCAATCTTCCCCTAACTTTGGTGGAGAATCCAAATTTTAGGAGATTTTTGTCAGTTGTGGATGATAAATAGTGTGCAATAAGCACAGTGACAAGACAGATAAGTGAACTAGCAGCAGAGAAGGAAGCCAGTACAAAGTCCAGACTGCAGAAAACTGACTTTGCTTCAGTGACAGTTGACATCTGGACTGACAAGACCATGCGTGGATTTATGGGGGTAACAGCCCATTTCATGGAATTGGAGTCAGAGTTCAGTCCAAGACTACAGTCTGTTCTCCTAAGCTGTGACAGGTTCACTGGGTCTCACACTGGAGAATGAATCTGTGATAAATTTGAACAGATTTGCGAAAAATCTGAATTGAAACACAAGATGTATTATATAATCTGCGATAATGCTGCTAATATTAAAAAAGCATTCACAGTGTGTTTTCCTGCAGTACACTTAACTGAGAGTCCAGGGTAGGGTTGCACCAGCCATTCGTAAGTTCTTTCTTAAATTGGAACATAGTCCACACTAGCGGCTTAGTAACTACTAGCTAGTTTGTAACTAACTCTGGACTTTATTCGGTTGCACAATTTGTTCTTAAGGCAGAACGTAGCTAGTAGCTCGTAAGGTCTCCGTAAAGTAATGCGTAGTCGCATAATATGACGTTTACCCTCAGTTATCCTTCAAATACGTGAGCAGAAGTTGTTGAAATGCCGTGAATTTCAGTTTATCCTTCATTCTGACTTATTTATCGTGCCTCACGTAGCGTAATGGTACAATAGCCTACTACTTAATCGTGAATACGTTTTTATATGTAAATAACATTTAGAAACTGTATTTGAAACTAAATCAATAAGGATCAATAAATAAATACTGATACAAAAAACATAAGAAATGATATTTATTGATTATGACTGATTTTATTTTACATGCACAACACGGAGTGATGGGACCGATGCACACAGTGGCGTGCTGTTTAGGACGGGTTCGTGTTGAAGAGTGGCTAACAAAGTAATCTTTTCACATAATGTTCTCTCTCTTAAAATGTAAGCGAGTGTGAACGTCAGCAGCATCATATATGTCTAAAGAATGAAATCTATGAGGTAAAACAAAAGCTTATTGATGCAGTTCAGTCAGCCTGCTATTTTATTCCAACCGTTACTCCTGATAGGAGGCTTCCGTAAATATTTAGTGTATACGTAGAGTTACGCTTCAACTAAGTTTACTGGTACAACACAAAAATATTTAGTAGTGTGTAAGTTGTAACTTAGTGCCCATTTACGTCAAAACTAGGCTACGTTGTAACTTACGCACAGCTGGTGCAACCGGCCTCTGAAGATGAGCTGGATAACCCAAGTCTATGGGAAGAGTTAAGAGAGAATGACCAAAGTGAACGCCTTCAGTGTTTTGCACATACGCTGCAGTTGGTTGTTCAAGATGGATTAAAAGAGACAAATGTTTTGAACCATTCACTGGCAAAGCTGACTAAATTCTGCAGCCTTCTTCACTTCTCCTGTGGGTTGAAGGAAGCATTTGAGGTAGAATATGGAGGAAATTGCAGTATCCCTTCTGCCACGTCAGTCAGATGGAATTCCACATTACGTCTTGTGGAGGCAGTCACTCAACTGGATGGCCAAAACCTCTGCACTCTCTTGGAAAACCAAGGACATAAAGAACTGTGCCTGACACCCAGAGAAATTAGTCAGTTGAAAGAGCTCGTTGAAGTATTGGGACCATTTCTTCAAGCCACTGACCTGACCCAAGGGGAAAAATTGGTAACAATAAGTGCACCTCTTCCTTGTGTCCTCTCCTTGAATAGTCACCTCACCAGGATGTTAACTTCAGTCAGACACCTCACTGGCTTAGTGAAAGTTCTACAGAGGTCACTTAAGCATCGTTTCAAGGGGATGTTTGTGAATGTCGGAATGGAGGAGTCAGCTGAACATCCAGGAGGATATCCTTCCTACTGGACCCTAACTTCTGCCTCTTCTGGCTTGACCATGATGTGCTAGCAGCTGAAGATGTAAAGAAGAAAGTGAAGGAAAAACTACTGTGTAAGCATATTACTATTTAAAATATGCCTGTTAATAATATGTCAGTTTACTAAACAGTTTATTTTAATAACTATCCTGCAATGCATAATCATTCTTGGAGCAATTTGCACAAAACCTGTTTTGTTTTGTTCTGTTTTTCAGCATCTGAAGAGGATGAGACTGACTGCTTGAAATTCAGTAGGCATATGAAGGACTTACCAAAGCTATACAATTTGGGCATGAGAGTCTTGGCAGTACCTGCAACCAGTTGAGAGGGTGTTCAGCCATTGAGGCCTTATCATGCGGCCCAATCGCAGTAGACTCACAGCAAACACCCTGTCAAATTTGATATTTTTTCGAGTAGTCACTATTCAGGAGGACTTTACTCATTGTCTAAACCTCTGAGTTTTGTTTGTTTGTTAAAAGTTTACATTATGGTCAAGTTTGGTGAAAATTAAGTTTTCATCTTTAAAAAGTTTGCATGTTTTACATGTATTTTTGTATCTTACTTCATATGTAGACCGGTAAAGGCAGACACGTTCACCTAGAATCTTATTAGTATCCCTGGTTTTCCAAAGATTGTATGTTTTCTCTATATAAAACAACTTTGTAAATAGCATTTTTGAGTATGAGACTTTTTTCAAAAAGGCATGAAATGACTTGAGACTTGACTCGGACTCTAGCTGAAAGACTCCACACTTGACTCGGAATCTAGTGATAAAGACTTCAGACTTGACTCGGACTCTAGCTGAAAGACTTCAGACTTGACTCAGACTCTAGCTGAAAGACTTGTGAACATCTCTGGCTCTCTCCAATAATACCATTTTCAAGCATGTTGTTTAAAAGTCCCCTCACTTCTTGATACAATTTTGGTGGAATCCTATTATTCCATTCTCTAATTGGGGCTGCATCAGCTGTTGGTATCACAGGTAACACCCTATCAGTGTACCCATAATCCTCTTCATGTTCTGAGAAAACCTTCTGGTGCTTGGATAACAATTTGGCAATCATTTCTTGTTCAGTAATAAATTGCAGTGGATCTAATGGGAGTCACTGGTCCAAACACTTGTTCTTGTTCTACATCTAGCACTCTATTCTGCCTCACCCCCACCTCCATTGTCTTGTCATCCAATAGTCTTAGCTCTATATCTCTTTGACAACTTGGACACAACTCAACATCAAACATCTGCCCTATTCACTGGGACTGGGGAAAGATTTAGAATTCTGACCATAACTCTCCCCTTTGAAACTGTGCTTAGTGATCTGGCTACCAATAACTGCCTCTATCACCACCTCTTACTGTGATAGTATTGTCTTTTGTCTTCCCTGCAGCCAGTAAATTGAACTTATCTGTCCTGACTCATCATCCTCAGTTGAACCATCTACTCTCTGCTGCTGCTCACTGAATGTAGAAGGCAACTGATTGTTGTGTAGTTGATATTTTCCTGGTTATTGCCCAAAGTCCAGACTGCCAAAACTACGCCAAGTTGTAACAACCCTAAGAACAATAAGGGTAATTCACAGGTTCTTTACTGGACCACAGATTTTATGTGGGCTCAATACCCAAGAAAACACTCAAGTGCCAAAAAATTAGTCAAATACAAATGTAATATTAAAAAAAATAAATAAATAAAAAATTGTAATCATAGTATTAAAACCAAGGTTAAGTCAATAATGACAGGTACAATTCAACTGACCATGTATTTGAAATTAATGATAATCAATAAGTTAGCTTAGAAAAGAATAAGACACCAACGAACAGGATAACATATTCAGCACAGGGTTTCAAAGGTTGGTGTGAAATACATACATTAAATTAATTCATGTGATCACCTAACATGCATAATTTCATTACGCAGCAAACCTCAAATCTATATAAAAATCCATTAATAAACCACTTAAATACCACACAAATAAATACACACCAAATATCAATTAAGACATACTGTCAATACCAATCATGTTAAATACATAGCTGTTGTCAATATACAGTATAGGAGACATATGGGAGATGACAATAACCTGCCTTTATACCCCCTTACTCACAAAAACACACTCACTTTACAAACCAATAGCGCCGGGGGACCGGTAAGAGTCACACACGTTAAATAACAATAAATTATGCCACCATTATGGAGACCGGTGTTTGCTTTAGTTGGGCTCTTGACCTTTGACTTCTTATGTTAGATTTTTCTCTGCAACAATGCATACGATGTTGCATACAAAGTAGTGAGGTCAGTGCATTACAGTGAACAGCCATTAGTTGCTTTTATATGATGAGATCATCATCATCGTGAGCCAGCCTGATTGCATCCAAAATAACTAATCATATGTTTTGGCATTTTTACATTTAGGTTTTGCTTTACCAACCCTGTGAAACTACAACATGTGAACAAATTGTATGCTCTTGAACCATGTTTTGATTCAGCAATGCACAAGTGTTTGCTGTGAAACAATTGCAACTGCTTAAAAGCAAATTGATTTAAAAATGGGTCAAGAGCCCAACTAAAGCAAACACTGACCACTATGATGGTGTCATAATTTTTTGACCAATAAAACATAAACATCTAAACCTCTGTTAATTCTCAATAAGAACTTCTGTAGACGTCTGACAGAAATAAAGTCAATCTGGTTAGTAATAAGTGAAGCTGGTAATGCTGTTTGTGGAGTTGTTTAATCAGATCTTGAGAGATTGAATGTTTTTGGTCTTTCATTTACACGATAACGGCGTTTTGGTGGCCTGAAAATGCAAACTTCTGAAAACGGGTTTCAAAGTCCATTTGATAATGTTGTCATCTGTACAAAGAAAAAACTTTTCCGTTTTTAGTACATGATTGTCATGTAAACGTACCATAAGGCTGCTGGAAGTCAGTTGTAGTTCTTGTTTCTTCAGAGATTCTGCTTGTTAACAGCAGGTGTTCATCACTAATGCTCAATCATCACTTTATTAATCGCTTAATTATCTCATTAACTTCAACTCTGCTTCCGTGTTACTTTAAAACCCAGAGTGGGACCATATGTACTCTGAGCAGAGTTGATTTATCTCTGGGGACTTTGCTGTGTATGACGTCATGAGCAATCCAGTCATTTATATAGATCAGTGGTTACAACCATAGCTTTTGCATGATAATTGCTTACTGAATTTGATGGCATTACACTATAACAGTGAAGTTATTAAATATTTTTCTAATAACTATTAAATTTTTGGTTTATTTCATAATAAAAAATCATAAAAATTATGCAAAAAGGCATTTCATCAAACTAAGGGCCAAATTTACTTACAGCTTGTGCCAACGCAAAACCTCTTTTGGCATTAAAAAATAAAGCAGTTGTGAAGTGTAGGCGTATTATTTGACAAAGAACTCAAATTTAAATAAGCAAATAACTAATGTTGTTAAATCCTGATTTTTTAATTTGAGACTTTTAGCCAACGTAAAGACCTTTCTTCCTTTTGACAACCTTAAGAAAGTTATTCACGCCTTCATTTTTTCATGACTCGATTATTGCAATACTCTGTATAAAGGAGTTAGCCAGACAGCTTTGGCACGTTTGCAGGCAGTCAAAAATGTGGCCGCTAGGCTGTTGACAGATACGTGAAAGTGTGAGCACATTACACCAATTTTGTCTTCACTCCAGTGGTTGCCGGTTCGTTTCCATATAGAATATAACATGTAACTTGTATTCTTTATTTTAAAATGCTTAAATGGTTTGGCACCAACATATCGTGATGCCTTAGGGAAACGTCATACATCTACCAGGTCCCTGAGGTCTTCTGATCAGTTACATTTAACGATTCCCAGATCTAGATTAAAACTAAAAGGTGACTGCGCTTTTACTGTCGCTGCCCCGAAATTGTGGAACTTGTTACCTGTGCACATTAGATTGGCTGCGACTATTTCTTTTAACTCAGTGGTTCTCAAACCTGTCCTAGAGTACCACCAGCTTCATCAAACCAACATCAAGTGATTTTAAAGCTTTAATCTGTGACAAACTCTGTTCATCAGGTGTGTTTGGTGATACAGGAGTGAAGTTTGTGTCAGTGATGGAGGAAGATTCAGTCACTCTAAACTTTGATCTTACTGATATGAAGGATGATGATGTGATTTGGTGGAGGTTTGGATATAAAAACACTTTAATGGCTGAAATCAATAAACAGGACAAGAGAATCACTGTATATGATGATGTTCTTGATGGGAGATTCAGAGACAGACTGAAGCTGGACAATCAAACTGGATCTCTGACCATCACAAACACCACAATGAAACATGCTGGACGTTATGAACTACAGACCAACTATATGATGGTTGAGTTCATTCTCACTGTCAATGGTGAGTTCAAAAACGTTTACACCTGTTTTTTAATGAAAAAAGTGAAATGAATATTCATATACCATTTTGTTTCTTTTTGCTGTTTCATGATATTTTTTATTTCAAATTTAAATTTTAAACTATTATTGAACCATTTTAATCTGTTTATCTGTGACAACCCCTGTTTCTGTTTGTTCTGTGTGTTTGATGATTCAGTGTCAGTGACGGAGGGAGATTCAATCACACTAAATCCTGATATTACTAAAATGAAGGATTATGATCATATTCAGTGGAGGTTTGAAAACACTTTAATAGCTGAAATCAATAAACAGACTGACAGAATCACTGTATATGATGATGTTCTTGATGGGAGATTCAGAGACAGATTAAAGCTGGATGATCAAACTGGATCTCTGACCATCACAAACACCACAACTGAACATGCCGGACATTATGGACAACAGACCAACTTTTTCTGGATGCCTTCTTTTATTTGTCTCACTGTCTATGGTGAGTTAAATATCAGTTTCACATGTTTTTATTACAGTGCTTGACCTCTGAGATCTTGTCACACTAAGGTCTGGGACATACTAGACGATTTTCAAATCTTAACCGATTTTAAAACTGTGGGAGACCACAGACATAATGACAGATTCAACCGTTTTTTAGCATTATAATCCTCTGAACGCACACACTAGGTGATTCAACCAGACTGCGAGACCGCACACCTGTTAATGTAGGAACAATTTCACAGTGACACAAGATCTCATAGAAACTCGCAAGATCAAACGTGACTTGAGAAGAAAAACAAATGGAGGACAATCGATTTTGTCAGCTGGCTGTCCTCGTGCATGTTCTGCTTTGCAGTGAAAAACAAATGAGAAAAAAAAAAGAATATGGGTGATCTTCTTTCTCAATACTGGCATGTTCTCATTCGTGGCATGTTTGTGGCTGCCAAGTTTCAGCTATAGAAGCATGCAACATCCCCCCGCCCAGTATTTATTGGTTCCTGTTTTTCCTTTGTTCTGTTGCTGCTATGCATTTGTCTTCATGGTAACTATATGATTTGTCATTCTGTTCAGCTGTGTTCATCTTTTTATTGTCAGTATAAAAGTTCCAGTGTTTTCAGGCTCATTTAAGTTGTGTTGTGTTCTTTTACTGTTAGGATTTACCTATGGATTTTATTAAACACTGTTTGAACCCGATTCTTCTAAGCAAAGTTATGTCCAGAAGACGTCTTTTCAATGTCTTGTCACAATTTGTCGTATGTTGAAAAGACGTCCACTGAGGAGCCAGAATGAAAGTTTTTATGACGCCTTTTTTGACATCTTCTGCACGTCCGATATAGACGTTCATGGAACCTCCATACAAGATTAAAAAAAAAAAAAAAAAAAAAAACTCTGCCACGGATCCATCCATAGGCATTAAAATACACGTTCACACCTTTAGACAACTTAGCATCTGTAAGACACACATCTTTGGATTTTGAGGGAAACCTGATCTGAAAGCAAGACTTTCTGGCTCAGCTGAGACTTGAACTAGGAACCTTCTTGCTGTGAGGAGACAGTGTTTCCCACTGAGACACTTGTGCTGCCCTTCGACACAGATATAAAATACACATACTTGTAGAATTATTTAAAAATATATATGATTGAGCATTTGGTAAAATGAACTTCAAGTAAAAGACATTTAATCTCTCAAGATCTCAGCAGAGGAGGATTAAACAACTCCACAAACAGCATTACCAGCTTCACTTATTACTAACCAGATTGACTTTATTTCTGTCAGATGTCTACAACAGTTCTTATAGACAGTTATCAGAAGTTTAGATGTTGATGTTTATCTTTCATTTGAAGTCACCATTGTGGTGATCAGTATTTGCTTTAGTTGGGATCTTGGTCCTCGTTCTTTTTGTGTTAGCTTTTCTTTGGCTGCTGTAATTGTGTGTTTGTAAAACACATTTGTTGTGGCAAATAAAACCAAGATAAAGCAGGATCAGGTGTTATCAGCTCCTTGATGATGAAAACAAAATCATCACAAAATGAACATTCAGTGTTCTGTTTAAAAAAAAAAAAAAAAATTATTATTTTTTTTTGGCATTTATTGCCACCAACCTTGTGAAACTACAGTATTGATACCAATAGCATTAAAATGATCACTTATTCTGAAGGCGGATAAAAAGTATATGCACAAGATGAGTGAGTGTATCATGTAGTCACACACAGACATCAAGATTTTAGATATAAATCATAACAAAGGTGACAATCAAAACTAAAAAGCTTAATGCTGCAATGCATGATGGGTGGCTTCATAGTACAAAACTCATTCTTGATTCCCAAGCTTTTTGGTTTTGATTGTCACCGTTGTTGTGATTCATATAAAAATCTTGATATTGGTGTGTGATTACATGATACACTTGCTCAAACATCTAGTGCTTTTTATCCGCCTTCAGGATGAGTGATCATTTTAATGCTATTGGTGTCAATACTGCAGTTTCACAAGGTTGGTAGCTATAAATGCCAAATGTAAACACACACACACAAAAAAAGAACATGAGATGCTCATTTTGTGATGATTTTTTTTTTAACACCTGATCCTGCTTTGTTTTGGCTTTCTTTGCCACAACAAATGTGTTTTACAAACACACAGTTACAGCAGCCAAAGAAAAGCTAACACAAGAAGTACGAGGACCAAGATCCCAACTAAAGCAAACACTGAACACCACAATGGTGACTTCAAATGAAACAAACATCAACATCTAAACCTCTGTTAATTCTCAATAAGAACTTCTGTAGACGTGTGACAGAAATAAAGTCAGTCTGGTTAGTAATAAGTGAAGCTGGTAATGCTGTTTGTGGAGTTGTTTAATCAGATCTTCAGAGATTTAATGTCTTTTACTTGCAGTTGATTTTACCAAATGCTCAATCATATATATTTTTAAATAATTATTCTACAAGTATGTGTATTTTATGTCTGTGTGTAAGGGCAGCACAAGTGTCTCAGTGGGAAACGCTGTCTCCTCACAGCAAGAAGGTTCCTGGTTCGAGTCTCAGCTGAGCCAGTAAGTGTTTCCTTCAGATCCGGATTCCCTCACAATCCAAAGATGTGTGAATTACAGATGCTAAGTTGTCTAAAGGTGTGAACATGTGTTTTACTGCCTATGGATGGATCCGTGGCTGTTTTTTGTTTTTTTTAAACCTTGTACGGAGGTTTCATGAACGTCTATATCGTCAAAAAAAGACGTCATAAAAACTTTTGTTCTGGCTCCTCAGTGGACGTCTTTTCAAACGTACGACTTTTGTGACAAAGACGTTGAAAAGACGTCTTCCGGACATAACTTTGCTTAGTAGGTTCTTCTTCGTGCTTCTTCCTACAAGGAACCGTGACAGATCTAAAGAATCTTATCATGACTAATTAGTTAAAATTACTAATTCCTTTACTTTTACATTAACAGCAGGTTTATATTTAACTTTCTATTAAATTATTTTATATGCTCTACATGGTTCCTTTCAATGTTTCTTCCTCATCTGCATGAATATCTTCATTCATCCTCATTTCTCTTTATTCTCTCATGTTTTCCAGCTTGCCTGCCTGTTCCTGTCATCAGCAGTAACTCTTCACAATGTTCTTCATTATCATCATCATCATCATCATATTGTTCATTGGTGTGTTCAGCTGTGAATGTGAGTCATGTGACTCTCTCCTGGTACAAAGGAAACAGTTTATTGTCCAGCATCAGTGTGTCTGATCTCAGAGTCAGTCTCTCTCTACCTCTGGAGGTGGAATATCAGGATAAAAACACCTACAGCTGTGTGCTGAACAATCCCATCAGCAACCAGACTCAGCATCTGGACATCACTCAACTCTGTCACACATGTTCAGGTACGGCAGTGCTGATATTAGTTGATGTCAGCGCTGATATTAGCGTTTATTGACTGAGCTGATCTCAGTTTGATGTTTTTATTCCTCAGACTCAGTCCACTGTTGTGGTTCTACTGAAGCTGTGATCCGATTGGTCCTCTCTGCTCTGGTGGCCGTGGTTACTGTCATTCTTCTGGTTTATGACATCAGATCCAGAAGAGCTGAACAAGATCAAGCACATATTCACACATCAGGTACATGATTGATGATGTCATTTCTCACAAAGTGATTTTACATATATTGTGAGATTTATTAATTTATGGCTTCATATGTTCATCTTTTTTAGGAAGTGCTTAAATCTAAAGCAGAACATAAGTGTTTATTTCTGTTCTTCTAATGTTTTTGTTATAATAAAATACTACTGATTATTTGAGCTTGCGCTCTTTCAGATTTTTTAAAAATCTAATTTGAAAAACTTTGTTTATATTTCTCTATAAGACACACAGATCTCACTTTACTACTACTGCTGTATATTTGTCATCTGTATACATGTATCTGCTTGCCTTTATCAATAAAGTTCTCACTCTGAGGTTCAAGAGTCTCTCCATGTTTTATCACACTTATTATGCTGAGTGCCTCCTGGAGGAATCCAAACTCTATGTATATTTTAACAACTTCAGCATTGTGCCACATATATAGCTTTATATTTATATATCAAACATTATTTATATATGTTTACATTATTATTAGGCACATTAGTTTTCTTTTTGTTTTTCTATCCACAATAATAAACATCTTCCTCCAGCTTCTCCTTTAACCTGAGTCTTTAAGGACAGAACTTACCAAACATTCAAAACAATGCTGTGTGCTGGGTTAAATGCACTTGCTATATGTGCATAGACTACATATGATGGTATTTTGACCAGCTGATAACTTGTTTAGAGCTTATAATGTGTAAAGGAGTCAAAACAGCGGCATAAATTACTCTATCACACACACAAATAATTATTCTGTTGTGAGGAGACGTGGTTCTGAAGCCTGTACCGAACTGCAACATCGCGACTATGACAAGAAAAAGCAGGTATGCTTGAGTATTTTGCCTTTTTTAGGGTCGGATCTTGTGACAACAAATCCCGTTTTTGGTTTTGGTTCACTTGTTTGGGACACACCAGGGTTTAGATGGCAGCGTTCACACTTACTGAAATGAACCACACTAACAGAGCAATCGAACAAGGGTTCATTTTAACCAAACCGAACATGTCAAGTGTGAACACACTCTAAGGGAATTTTTAGACTGGACACGTTTGCTGTGGTCTGAGCCCGAGTGCGATTGTTCCCGGCGCCCCCTGCAGCATTGGTCTGGTTTCACACTCGATTCTGTCGAACCCTGGTGCATTTGTGTTCATCTTGCGTCATCACAAACATGGATGGTGCAGATAGAAAACAGTGGGTCAGTATACTGTGTTTTTTTATTAATTTGGCGCTATTATGCGCAGCTGAGTAAACAACACTTGGGTTTAGTGTATGTGTGTCGCATGAAGGCAGCTTTTGCTGCTTGCAGACAGACTCAGAGACAGTGGATTGCCATTCATCTGCTGCCCTGATTGCACTCGCAATGCGCAAATACACTGCAAGCTCACTCTTGCTTGTATCCAAGGTAAATGAACAACTCTATCATCACTTACATGTGTTTTATTTAACTAAAATCCATCATAATTGGCTAAGACACATGCGCAGTTTACTTTACTTCCTGAACAAGCATGCACCCGAGTCTGTGTTGCTTTCAAATACTTTGCTTTCATGCGAATCACGCCACAGTTCGAGTGCGTCCAAACTAAGACCACCTCCTTCAGGTAGTCTCGGGTTCAGTACCCTGGTGCACGACAGCTTTCACATTACCAATTTTTCATGCGAACCGTGCCCTGTTCTGAACCAAACTGCCAGTGTGAAAACACCCTAAATCTCTAGTGTGATTAGTCTCTGTGGTCTCATTTGCAGAGCAACACCTCCGCCTAGTGGCTCACTCTGAATTTACATGTTATCAGGAGTTATTTGCTCAGTATCTTGTCACTGACTAACTAGTTCTGTCTGATTGATTTTTCTGTTCAGCTGGAGTATCGTTTTCTTTCTCACTAAAGAATTTCTTCACAAACGTGGTTTGTTGGTCTTTCCTTGTCCTGTTCCTGCCTTTTAATCAGTATCATGATCCCAGTAGTATAGTGATCAAGATCTGTACAAAGACTCTTTCCACTCTTTCCACTCTAGCTACTCCACCTGAACTATTCATATGCCCTTTTATATGGGCGCATCACCTCCCCAGCTAACAGAATTTTGTTAAAAGAACATTCTCTAAATATTCAGTGTTGGTTCTGGGAATGTAAAAAATGTCCAGTTTTCTTGATGTTAGAGGAAAGTTTTTAAAAGGTATAATGCTCCTCAAATGTTTTTTCAACTTAATTTTGATTTAAAATTCAACATTCTAGGAACGTTGATTTGTAACATTCCAAGAACATAAAAATGTCCAGTTTCCTTAATGTTAGTAGAATGTTATTTAAAGGTTAGAATGATGTTCCTGAAACATTCTTTCAATTATTCAAACACCTGCTGTGAACAAGCACTGAAAGAAAGAGAAATAAGAACACAAACTACAACTTTCTTCAGCCACAGCCTTAGATGAACTGAAGATAAGACATTAAATCTCTGATCTGATTAAACAACTCCACAAACAGCATTACCAGCTTCACTTACTACTAACCAGACTGACTTTATTTCTGTCACACATCTTTCTGTCACATTTCATTTGAGGCCACCATCATGGAGATCAGTGTTTGCTTTAGTTGACCCTATACTTGACCCTTCACTTTCGTTGAGTTGCTTCTTTTTCAGCAAATGTAGATGTTTTCAGAAAACATTTCTGTTATGTTGTTTTGACACTAGGTGTTACTAAGGGGTTAGAAAAAAAAAGAGGAACCAGTGAAGTAGTGTAGAGGTACAGTGTATACATGGCTGTGCTGTTGCATGGGACTATTAAAAAAGTATTCTACTTCATCTTACTTTCCTGTGTCTAATTCATCTGTACAAGACACAACAAACTTGGCGATGAGGATGCTGAATGCCTACGCTTAAAAAAATTGAAGAAGGATGTCTGCGGTAAATGCTCCATTTCCAAGCCCCTTCCTTCCATGCCCGGGTTAGCCGGCTATACCATTTACAACGTGGGAAAAAATGTTTCACAACTATCTATTAGTAATCAATGCAGCCGGTGAGGAGTGGCCCCAAGCGAGAAAAAAAGCTCTTCTACTTAATTGTCTTGGAACTGAGGGGCAAAGGATTTTCTACACACTTCCCGATACAAGTGACACACTCGACTCGGCAATTGCTGCTTTGCAGACATACTTTAACCCCAAAATCAACGTGGTTGCGGAGAGACACACATTCCGCAAACGTACTCATGCTCCCAGTGAATCAGTACTACATTACGTTGCAGCTTTAAGAGACTTAGTTTCCAAATGGGAGTTTGGTGCGAATACAGATGACATGATCAGAGATCAGCTAATTGAACATGTTGCAAGTCACCGCATACGCGAAAGACTGCTGCTCGGAACTGAATTGACTTTGTCAAAGGCAATTACAACTGCTACTCAGATTGAGGCTGCGAGTGAACAGGCAAAGAGTATCGCAGGGGACCAGGCCGTACCTGTACAAGCCGTACAGTCGCGGTCACGTTATACTTCAGATCGGAGGCGTCATAAACCATCATGCAAGCCCTCCTATCCTTCTTCATCTGGACCTGTACCACTCACATCATCATCCCGCACATGCTACTGCTGTGGGTCTGAAAAACATTTGGCCAACGCTCAAAACTGTCCCGCTGCCCGTGCAAAATGTAAAAATTGCCAGAAACCGGGACATTTTGCCCAAGTGTGTCGATCGGCTGATGATCAGTGCACGAAATTGAACTGCCTGAGTATACTGTTCTTTACATGCATGACCAAGCGACCACAAATAAGCTTGTTTGTCCTGTCACTATAAAGGCTTCCACTGCTACCCTAGAAGCTGAGTTGATGGTGGATACTGGCTCACCCGTCTCCATTTTACCAAAGTCCATATATGATGCCAACTTTAGTTCCGTGCCCCTTCAGCCACCTAATGCTCGCCTGGTCACATACTCACGTGCACCAATCCGTGTATTGGGTTGCTTGCCCGTCATTGTGTCTAGAGATACGGTCACATGTTCCGCGAAATTCTAAATAGTTGATTCTGGAACTGCATTGCTGGGCATGGATCTAATAAAAGGGTTATGCTTGCGCTTCGAGGGCCAACGCTTGCTTCCCCCTCTTTCTCTTCCTGGATCTCAGGCCCCTACTGCTCCTGTAATGTGCCTCTCAAACCCACCCACACCCCCGAGTACACTGGGATGCGCAAAAGGCTTTGTTCACAAAGTGAAGCTTTCAGAGAATGTTGCTCCGGTCCGTGAAAAACTGCGCCGCTTACCGCTGTCTGCACGCTTGCTGTGTTTCAATTACGAAGTGATCTACCGACCAGGTTGTCATAACTTCACTGCTGACTGTCTGTCACGTCTTCCTTTGCCTTCTGAATCTATGGAAAGTGAGGCGGACACTGAGCCTGAACGAGTAGCTTTGCTTACCCTCTGCATTGACCGCTGTGAACCCAAAAGAATTTGCAGCTGCTTCTTCCTCATGCCCTGAGATGTGTAAGTTGCACGCACAGATACAGCAAGGCTGGCCGCGCTCTTCTTCACACGTTGATTCCCTCCTGCTGCCATTCTACAAACTGACACGTGAACTTGCTGCAACGGACGACTTCATCCTTAGGGGATCATGTCTCATTGCACCTGTGTCATTACGCCATAGGTTAGTGATGCTTGCGCATGAGGGACACCAGGGCATCGTGCGCACTAAGCAACGACTGCGCGATCTACACTGGTGGCCGCAGATGGATGAGTCAGTTATGCGCTTTATCTCATCATGCCACCTGTGTCAGGCTTCAGACAAAACTGCTAAAGTACATTCTGCCCCACTTCAGCCTGTGCCCTTTCCTGCTGAGCCATGGAGAAAACTAGCAATGGATGTAGTGGGCCCATTTGAGTCAGCTACCTGGGATTGCCGCTATGCCCTTACTCTTATGGACTATCATAGTAAATGGCCTGAAGTTGCGTTCGTGTCTTCAGTGAGTGCAAAGCAAGTGATTCATTTCCTCACCTCTGTGTTTAGTCATCATGGGAAACTGGAGTGCTTAGTGACGGATAACGGACCTCAAATTACAGCTGCGGAATTCTCTGCCTTTCTTGAAGCGAGGGACATTGCTCATGTGCGCACTCCGGTATACCATTCAGCTGCCAATGGAGCAATTGAGCGCTTCCATAGAGTGCTCAAGAGTTGCATTCAGTTTGCACTAATTCAGTCGAAACCGTGGAAAACGACTGTCAAAGAATTTCTCCACCTCTATAGAGCAACTCCTCATTCCACTACTGGCGTGACTCCTTTTGAATTGTTGCATGGAAGAAAAATGGACACTCGCCTTGATGTCTTGCCCTCTCTAACTTCGGGAGCGCTTACTGATGTTGTGTGCGAGCGAGTGCCAGCACAACAAACTAAAATGAAGCAGTAGTTTGACACGAAGCGCAAAGCATGTCATACTCTTCTAAAACAAGGAGACAAAGTGCGTGTTAAGCTTCCTTGGCACGTACCAAAAGGACACCCAAGATTCTCAGAGCCAAAATAAATCAGAGATCAAGTGGGGAAGAATACTTTTATTCTTTCCGACGGTAAGAAATGGCATGCTTCAAAAGTCGTTTTTTCCTAGTGGATCGACCCGAGTCGATGTGGCTGATTGGCTTACGCAACCACCTAAGGAGCAGGTCCATGTACCCAGATCTGGGCCTGATAAGTGTGTTTTAACTCGTCCTCAGCATGTGAGATACTCTCTAAGGTGGTTGAAAGACTTTGTGCACTAAAAGAAAAAAAAAAATTCTTTTGTATTTGAAGCCTGCTGTTATATTGGATATTTCTTGAATTCCATATTTAGTAGTGCATTCAAAGTAAAGGAAATGATTTGCAAAGAAAAGAAACAGATATATGTGTTCTTATGGTAATTTTTTAAGTGAAAGTGTTCTTGAGTAAAAGGGGAATATGTTATGTTGTTTTGACACTAGGTGTCACTAAGGGGTTAGAAAAAGAATGAGGAACCAGTGAAGTAGTGTAGACATAGAGTGTATACATAGCTGTGCTGTTGCATGGGACTATTAAAAAAGTATTCTACTTCATCTCACTTTCCTGTCTAATTCATCTGTACAAGACTGTACTTTCTGCACTGATAAAGCAGATCAACATGTCTGTTTCAATAACAGACAAATGACTGCCTTAAAGTGGTTGAAACAACTGCTTTTTTTCAGTAATTGCAAAGTTTTCTTTCCCTGTGTATAGGTAAAACGTTGTCAAAATTGTTCCAGTTCGCATAGATCCACGGACACAACTAATTTTTCTGTATTATGCGGACCAGACAATTAATTTGGCAAATATCACTTTTTTTAAAAGACCAAGCTTCTGCGCACATACAGACTCAAACACACAAACCTATATATAGACTAAACACGTAAATGAACAGCAAGAATGCATTAAAGGTATTCGGTTTTCAGTAGGAAAGGTGTAATTTAAGCGGCCCCTAAAGTAATAATTAACAATTTTTACAACGGAAGTGATTCAATCAAAAACCAACTTTAGCTCGATAATTTTTTTTTTTTTCTTAGCGCTGTTGTAAATCCAAAACAATCTCTGTCAATTAGTTTTCCTATTATCACTGTGAAGCTGCTTTGAAACAATATGTATTGTGAAAGGCGCTATATAAATGAAGATGACTTGACTTGACTTAAGGAATTGAAGTGTTATTGAGAAGTTTAATAATCAACCAATGTGAAAAAAAGAATTTGTAGTACCATTGTTGCATTTAAGATACTGAATGTTGATTCCCTTGAGTGTGTAATTAACACTATTATTGTTAACTTTTTTTATAAAACACCTTTTTCATTTATACACTCACAGACATTAACATTCGGCATATGAAATAAAACGATTGTGACATGCTTCATGCCAGCATACAAAACGCATTCATGGCTCCCAGCATGCATTGCAGCATGAATAAATTATGCAGCTGAATTATTTTTTTTTTATTGTCACCATTGTTGAGGTTTGTATGTGCTGATGTCTAAGTGTGTTGTATTTAACTTTTAAATGTTTCTGTGCAATTTTACATAAATGACTTTTATCACATCATTTGAGTTTATTACTTCCTTCCCAAATAACATTTCAATTCCATCTAAGGCTGTGGCTGAAGGAAGTTGTAGTTTGTGTTCTTATTTCTCTTTCTTTCAGTGTTTGTTCACAGCAGGTGTTTGAATGTTTCAGGAACATCATACTAACCTTTAAATAACATTCTACTATCATTAAGGAAACTGGACATTTTTATGTTCTTGGAATGTTACAAATCAATGTTCCTAGAATGTTGAATTATAAATCAAAATTAAGTTGAAAGAACGTTTGAGGAACATCATACCTTATAAAAATGTTCCTCTAACATCAAGAAAACTAAACATTTTTTACGTTTCCAGAACCAACACGGAATATTTAGAGAACACTCTTATAACAAAATTCTGTTAGCTGGGTCACCGTTTGCCTGCACTCATTTTGTTGTTGTCTTCACATGTAGACTTTATTTTCCTCACAGAACTATTGCAGTTGAGCAGACATGAACTGTGGGCCACAGTCTGATCTGATGGTAAGGGTCAGACCATGATGACTGAAAACTTCCTCCAAGCTGTCAATGACTATCAGCTGGAGTGGATTAAGTATTGCATACTCATAATAGCAGCTGTAAGGACTAATGCTGTGTTTCCTCTGAACTAAGTGAGCATTTAGAGAGTTACAGCAGCATTGTAATCCGTATTGGTTGAATATTAATTATATGAAGATATCAGAGAACATTTTCATACACATTTATAGCAGGCGATCTGTTCCTGCTCCATAAAGCCATTAGAGAAACTCTGAAATCAGTCTGAGAGGATAAACTATTGAGGCATTTGATAAGAAATAAACAACAAACGACCTGAAGACAGTTACAGGTGAGAGCAGAACCAAACACTCACAGGATCTCATGACAAGATCAAACTGTTGCTTCAAGACATTTTAACATGTTATGGGTCAGTTTATTTCTGTTGAAGGTGACATCAGGTGGCAAACAGGTGTTAAAATGGAGAAAAACACCTTAGGAGAAACCAGGCTCAGTCGGGGGGCCAGTTCTCCTCTGGCCAACAGCGAACAGTGCATGATTATGATTCAGGCAGCTTTCATAAGTCCGATTGGGATTGCAACAATCAAAATATTTATTCCAGTTCCATCTAGTTGAGGATCGTATTCATCACGCTGGTATGGGACGGTTTGTTGAGGATCTGTGCCACTGGCTGTCGTGTCGATGACGCCTTCACAGGGGATGATCTAGTTGACACAATCTCTGCTGACACTTTAGAGCTGTGTTGTCTTTGTGTCTAGGCGCACATACTCGATCTCACCTGGATACGGCCCGGATCCGGCTGACTACGGTAAACCTCGGGATAAAAAGAGAGACTAATATTAGCGTAGCAGCTGACTGTCCACTGCATGCTCGATTGCTCCTGTCTGCCTCGCTGCTCAGAGTGGTTTGCGTCTCTAACTCCGTATAGCTTTGTTTTGAATCTCTTACTATCATTCATTGTTGTTTATATTATCATTACCATATATCTAATATTGCCTACCACATTAATCTGACGTCGTTAGCTTTTAATCTTTTAATCTGAATCGCTATCACAATGCGTTTGCATCTTGCTAGCTTGTTAACTTGTCATCAGTCTCTCGCGCGCTCCTTTTTCTACGCGTTCATCAAACAGCTGTGGTAAGTCGGATCAGTCTACAAACATGGTAAGTCATGTCATCCTCTCCTTCTATTGTTACTTGCTCTGCCTGTCACATGCATAGTATAGCTTTCTCTGTCAGCGACGAGGGATTTACATGTCTTAAATGTAGGGAAATAGTCAGGCTGACAGAGAAAATCTCAGAATTAGAGACACGCATCCAAACTTTAATCAAGGATAGTAAGAATGCAAGGGCTTCAGATACTGTTTTGGATGCGACTATCTTAGTGAACTCTGTACATTGTTCGGTTCCGGCTGTAGAGCCCGTGCAGCAGGGCACTTGGGTGAAGGTGAGGCGGCCTAGCCGCGGAAAACACCACTCTTCCGTTCCAATGAGAACATCAAACAGGTTCTCTCCACTCAGTGATGCACCCACTGAGAATTCTGTTGAAAGTGTTATTGGCGATTCTATTACACAGAACGTGAAAATAGAGACACCAGCCACCATAGTCACATGTTTGCCGGGAGCCAGAACACCTGACATCAAAGCAAATTTAAAAGTGCTGGCTAATGCTAATCGTAAATACTCTAAAATTATTATTCATGTCGGCACTAATGATGTTAGACTTCGCCAGTCGGAGATCACTAAAATTAACATTAAAGAGGTGTGTGAACTCGCAAGTACAATGTCAGAAACAGTAATTTACTCTGGTCCCCTTCCTGTTCGTCGGAGTGATGAAATAGTTAGCAGATTATCACTCAATGGCTGGCTGTCTAAGTGGTGTCCACAGAATAATATAGGTTTCATAGACAATTGGAAAAGTTTTTGGGGCAGACCTGACCTGTTGAAAAGAGATGGTATTCATCCCTCCTGGGATGGTGCTGCTCTTCTCTCTAGTAATATGGCACATAGTCTTAGAGCTGAAACATGACAAACTGGGGCCCAGGTCAGGAAGCAGACAGACCGGCTAAACCGACCGTCTGCTAGCTGTCTCACGTCACAGAAGTCAGATAAATCCCAACACATAGAAACTCTTTCACCTAGATATTATCACATAGAGACTGTGTCTGTACCCCGAATTAGTAAAAACAAAAAACTTCCAAACCCATTTAAGGGTAAAAATTTAATTGATGTTCAACAAATAAAAAAACAGAGATAATACTGATAAACAAACGATAAAGCTTGGGTTGTTGAATATTAGATCCCTTTCTTCAAAAGCACTTATTGTTAATGATATTATCACAGACAATAATCTAGATGTGCTGTGTTTGACAGAAACCTGGTTAAAACCAGACGATTACATCACTTTAAATGAGTCTAGCCCTCAAGGTTATGATTATCGACACAATCCTCGTCAGAAAGGCAAAGGGGGAGGTGTTGCTGTAATTTATAGTAATATTTACAGTATTACTCAAAAGTCTTTCAAATATAATTCCTTCGAAGTGATGGTGCTTTATGTAACGTTATATAAGTTGACATATGTGCTGGCTACTGTATACAGGCCACCAGGACACCATACAGACTTTATCAAAGAATTTGCTGATTTTCTATTGGAGTTAGTACTAGCTGCGGATAAAGTCCTTGTTGTTGGTGATTTTAATATCCATGTAGATAATGAAAAAGACGCATTGGGATTGGCATTTACACTTTCTACTTTAGATCTAATATTGTCACATGGAATCGATATTGATGCCGTTGAAATTCTGCAGCAGAGTGATGACATCTCAGATCATTATCTAGTCTCTTGTATACTACATTTAGTCAAGGTTGCTAAACTGCCTCCCTGCCACAAATATGGTAGAACCATAACTTCTACCACTAAAGATTGCTTTATAAATAATCTTCCTGATCAGTTTCATCACCTTAGCATACCAGACAGCTTAGAAGACCTTGATGTTGTAACAGAAACTATTGACTCTGTCTTTTCCAGCACATTAGACTCAGTTGCTCCTTTGCGCTTAAAAAAGATGAAGGAAATTAATCCAACGCCGTGGTACAACGAGCATACTCGGGCCCTTAAGGGAGCAGTCAGGAAAATGGAGTGCAGCTGGAAGAAAACAGAACTAGAAGTTTTTCGCATTTCATGGAGAGAGAGAATGATTGAGTACAGAAAGGCCTTAAAAACTGCTAGATCTGCTTATTTTTCAAATCTTTTAGAAGAAAATAAACACAACCCTAGGTATTTATTTGATACAGTGGCTAAATTAACAAGAAATAAAGCTTCAGCTTCTGATGTTTCCAAACAGCACAGCAGTAATGACTTTATGAACTTCTTTATTTGCAAGATTGACAATATTAGAGAGAAAATTATAACCATGCAACCGTCTACTACAGTATCATGTCAGACAGTGCATTGTAGTGTCCCTGAGGAAAAATTCAATTCATTCGCTGCTTTAGGAGAAGAAGAATTGTCTAAACTTGTTAAATCATCAAAATCAACAACATGTATGTTAGACCCTATACCGACTAAGCTATTGAAAGAGATGCTTCCAGAGGTCATAGATCCTCTTCTTAATATCATTAATTCATCTTTATCACTAGGACACGTACCAAAAACTTTTAAGCTGGCTATTATTAAACCTCTTATTAAAAAACCACAACTTGATCCTAGAGAATTAGTCAATTACAGGCCAATCTCAAATTTTCCTTTTCTGTCAAAAATACTAGAAAAGGCAGTATATCATCACAACTGTTCCTTTTTAGAAAGAAATAGTATCTGTGAGGATTTCCAGTCAGGATTTAGACCGTACCATAGTACTGAGACCGCTCTCATTAGAGTTACTAATGATTTGCTTTTATCATCAGATCGTGGTTGTATCTCTCTATTAGTGTTACTGAATCTTAGTGCTGCATTTGACACTATCGATCACAACATTCTTTTAAATAGACTCGAAAATTATGTTGGCATTAGTGGAATTGCATTGGCATGGTTCAAATCATACTTATCTGACCGTTATCAGTTTGTAGTAGTAAACGAAGAGATGTCATATCGATCACAAGTTCAATATGGAGTACCGCAAGGCCGCAAGGCTCTACCCTTGGGAGATACCATTAGGAAGCATGGCATTAGTTCTCACTGTTACGCTGATGATACTCAGCTCTATATTTCTTCACGCCCTGACGAAATTTACCAATTCACAAAATTAACGGAATGCATAACTGATATAAAAAATTGGATGACCAGTAATTTCCTACTACTAAATTCAGAAAAATAGAGATTCTAATTTTTGGACCAAAAACTTCTTCACGTAATAACCTAGAATACTGTCTAACACTTGATGGCTGCTCTGTTATGTCTTCGTCATTAGCTAGGAACCTGGGTGTGCTCTTTGATACCAATCTTTCATTTGAAAGCCATGTTTCTAGCATCTGTAAAACCGCATTCTTCCATCTTAAAAATACATCTAAACTACGACATATGCTCTCAATGATGAATGCAGAACAGTTAGTTCATGCGTTCATGACCTCAAGGCTAGATTACTGTAACGCTCTACTGGGTGGTTGTTCCGCTCGCTTGATAAATAAACTACAGCTTGTACAAAATGCAGCAGCTAGAGTTCTTACTAGAACTAGGAAGTATGACCATATTAGCCCAGTTCTGTCAACACTGCATTGGCTTCCTGTTAAACATCGTATAGATTTTAAAATGTTGCTAATTTCCTACAAAGCACTAAATGGTTTAGCTCCCCAGTACCTGAGCGAGCTCTTAATGCATTATAGTCCTTCACGTCTATTGCGATCTCAGAATTCAAGCCAGTTGATAATACCTAGAATATCAAAATCAACTGCAGGCGGTAGATCCTTCTCCTATTTGGCACCTAAACTCTGGAACAATCTTCCTAGCATTGTTCGGGAAGCAGACACACTCTGTCAGTTTAAATCTAGACTAAAAATGCATCTCTTTAACCTGGCATACACAACACATTATCAATGTATGTTTTCAAATCTGTTAAAGGATTGTTAGGCTGCATAAATTAGGTCAGCCGGAACCAGGAACACTTCCTATAACACCAGATGTACTCGTTACATCAGAAGAAGAATGGCATCTACGCTAATATTAGTCTCTCTGTTTATCCCGAGGTTTACCGTAGTCAGCCGGATCCGGGCCGTATCCAGGTGAGATCGAGGACCTGCGCCTTGACACGACCACAACGCAGCCCTGAAGTGTCAGCAGAGATTGAGTCAACTAGATCATCTACTGTGAAGGCCTTATCGACACGACAGCCAGTGGCACAGTTCCTCAACAAACCGTCCATACCAGCATGATGAATACGATCCTCAACTGGATGGAACTGGAATAAATACTTTGACTGTTGCGATCCCATTGGACTTATGATAGCTGCCTTAATCATAATAAAGCACTGTTCGCCAGAGGAGAACTGGCCCCCTGACTAAGCCTGGTTTCTCCCAAGGTTTTTTTCTCCATTTTAACACCTGTTTGCCACCTGATGTCACCTGTTGGAGTTTGGGTTCCTTGCCGCTGTCGCCTTTGGCTTGCTTAGTTGGGGACACTTGACATTTGATATTCAACAGTGTTTTGATCTGCCTGCATTGACACCATTGTATGCGAACTGAACTGAGCTGGATGATGACATCACTGTTTACTCCAGTGCTGATATAGATAAATTAACCCTTTAAAACCGGATGGAGCGTCCGCGCTCCTATTTGCGTGTCTCTCTTTAAGAGCCAATAAAAACTGAACCCATATAGGTAGCACAAAAATTATTTTTGCATACAAAACCAGAGACTTTACACATTCAGATCAAGCCTCCAACATGCTTCTGTTATGTTGTTTTCACCCTCTAATGAGTCTGAGTAATATGCGTTTACAACAAAAACAGCACAGCCGCTAACTGAATACAAATATGTAGAATTCACTTGCTCATAACTTCATGAAAAATGCGCAGATCATAGAAAATGGCACATCATTATTTAAAGCAGATTCTCACGAGTAAAATGAACAAAAATCAACATAATATATTGCGTTGATCACAAGATATTACCCACGGAATGATTTAACATACTTGGCTGAAAACATGTCTCTCATCTTTCCGGGATGCAGTGTGTATCCAATGTTCCCGGAACCATCCATGTTCGTTTTCCAATGTGGAATAACACAAAATAGGTATCATCTTAAAGCTTAGAAACTCAGCTTTTTAATGCATCTAACCATTTTGAAAAACTCCTAACGAGTGCTGAGAAGTGCCGCTAAACCGGAGTTTACCGTCCGTGGGCGCCATCTAGCTTTGAACAAATGAAAAACACTTTATTCAACTATACTTTATGCTATCACCACAAAATTTGAACCAGATGCAGCTCACATGTAGGAGAGCATCAGCAAAAAAGAATTTTTCTCCAATCTTACTGCCTTCCTGAGTTATTCCATGTCAAATTAAAAAAAAAAAAAAAAATGAAAAATTACAAAAAAAATTATATACCAGTTATCACTGTAAAGCTGCTTTGACACAATCTGCATTGTAAGAAGCGCTATATAAATAAAGGTCACTTGACTTGACTTGACATAGATGCCATTCTTCTTCTGATGTAACGAGTACATCTGGTGTTATAGGAAGTGTTTCCGGTTCCGGCTGACCTAATTTATGCAGCCTAACAATCCTTTAACGGATTTGAAAACATAAATTGATAATGTGTTATGTGTATGCCAGGTTAAAGAGATGCGTTTTTAGTCTAGATTTAAAATGACAGAGTGTGTCTGCTTCCTGAACAATGCTAGGAAGATTGTTCCAGAGTTTAGGTGCCAAGTAGGAGAAGGATCTACCGCCTGCGTTTGATTTTGATATTCTAGGTATTGTCAACTGGCCTGAATTCTGAGATCGCTATAGACGTGAAGGACTATAATGCGTTAAGAGCTTGCTCAGGTACTGGGGAGCTAAACCATTTAGTGCTTTGTAAGTAATTAGCAAGATTTTAAAATCTATACGATGTTTAACATGGAGCCAATGCAGTGTTGTTAGAACCGGGCTAATATTGTCATACTTCCTGGTTCTAGTAACTCTAGCTGCTGCATTTTGTACGAGCTGTAGTTTGTTTATCAAGTGAGCAGGGCAACCACCCAGTAGAGCGTAATCAAAGTAGAGTACAGAGTAGAGTACAGTAATCTAGCCTTGAGGTCATGAACACATGAACTGTTCCGCATTTGTCATTGAGAGCATATGTCGTAGTTTAGATATATTTTTAAGATGGAAAAATGCGGTTTTACAAATGCTAGAAATGTGGATTTCAAATGAAAGATTGGTATCAAAGAACACACCCAGCTCCTAGCTGACAACAAAGACAAGACAGAACATCCATCAAGTATTGTTTTTTTCTGAATTTAGTAGTAGGAAATTACTGGTCATCCAATTTTTTATATCAGCTATGCATTCCCTTAATTTTGTGAATTGGTAAGTTTCCACAGGGCGCAAAGAAATATAGAGCTGAGTATCATCAGTGTAGCAGTGAAAACTAACACCATGCTTCCTAATGATATCTCCCAAGGGTAGCATGTACAGAGTGAAAAGCAACGGTCCTAGTACCGAGCCTTGCGGTACTCCATATTGAACTTGTGATCGATATGACATCTCTTCATTTACTACTACAAACTGATAACGATCAGATAAGTATGATTTGAACCATGCCAATGCAATTCCACTAATGCCAACATAATTTTCGAGTCTATTTAAAAGAATGTTGTGATCGATAGTGTCAAATGCAGCACTAAGATCCAGTAACACTAATAGAGAGATACAACCACGATCTGATGATAAAAGCAAATCATTTGTAACTCTAGCATCTGTCGACCGTTGCAAAGCTTCGTCTGGCGTAGCATCATCATCAATAGAGGTAGGTGTTACGAACCCCACTTTCAAAGTGCTTGTTAGGGAAAGGGGCAAGTAACATAAAAAGGACACATGAGACAAAAAGGCAATTTAACTGTTTATTAATTCTGCTGCACTCACGTGTCACAGGCAACTGTTTAAGTAGAGAAGAATCAGCTCACTGACACAAATACCATTAATCAAAATAACAAACAAACACACAGATCAACAAAACATAAAAAGACATACAACAAAACAAAATACACAGCTTATCAGCGACGGCTGGACATCAGGACGGACACGGAGCTCATTTGAACACAGCCGGTCGTCAGCATATGCCTAGACAGCAAGAGCTTCCACTCAAGTGTGCGCCACACTCACATTGAGCTAAAGACAGTGGCGGCCTGGCGACTGGAGTTCTGATGGAAACAGCACACTCAACACACTCAGCAGTACGCACCCACGTCTACACTCTCCCGTCTTATATTCAACCCGGAGCGTCATTAATGAACAGGCCGCAGGTGTACAGGGGTGGAGCTTACCCTCGGGAGAAGAGAATGAACCAAAATCAATACAAAAAGAAACATATACCAAGCTAAATAATAATAATAATAATAATAATAATAATGATAATGAATACAAAGGCTTGGGCCGTAACACTTCCCCCCCTAAAAACAGAAACAGATTTCTCAATTTCCCCTTATCTCCTTTTGGAGTAACAAGGGGGGAAAAAATGGTTCTGAATACAAAAAGATAAGTTTAACCCCGTGACAAAGCGTCGGCCACCACATTCTCAGATCCCTTCTTATGACGGATCTCCAGGTTATTCGGTTGCACCATTAGTGCCCATCTCATCAAGCGTTGATTGTGATTATACATCTTGCTGAGAAAGACTAACGGATTGTGGTCCGTATAAACCATAACAGGAAACATACTGGCTCCAACGTAAACATTAAAATGTTGCAATGCCAGTAGGAGTGCTAAAGTCTCCTTCTCAATTGTTGAGTAGTTAAGCTGATGACGATTAAATTTAGTAGAAAAGTAGGATACTAGATGAGCTATTCCGTCAGCACGCTCTTGTAGAAGAACAGCTCCTGCTCCGACAGCACTGGCATCCACCTCCAGCTGGAACGCCCGAGACACATCCGGAGCCGAGAGAACAGGAGCACTGCAAAGAAGAGATTTTGCAGACAAAAATGCCTGTTGACAGTCAGTAGTCCAACTGAAATCAACTTTAGGACTACACAATCGAGTTAATGGAGCAACAACACTCGAAAAGTTCTTGCAGAAACACCAGTAGTATCCTACCATTCCAAGGTATCTACGCAGCTCTCGCCTCGTAGTAGGTACCGGATACTCAAGAACAGCAGCCACTTTTCCATCTAATGGCCGAACCTGCCCGTTTCCTACCTGCTTTCCCAGGTATGTGACAGAAGCTTTAGCGAATTCACACTTTTTAAGATTTAACGTGAGAGACGCAGCAGATAAACGATGAAACACATCGTGCAAAATCGACAGATGTTCAGCCCAGGTGGACAAATAGATGACTACGTCATCCAGATAGACGTTACAGTGAGAAACCTCGCCCAAAACCATGGACATCAAACGCTGAAACGTCGCCGGTGCGTTTCGCAGGCCAAACGCCATCCGCGTGTATTGAAGGAAAGAATCTGGGGTAACGAACGCGGAGATCTCAGAGGCGCGCTCGGTTAGGGGCACCTGCCAATAACCTTTTAATAGATCTAATTTTGTAATATATTTCGCCACCCCAAGATTATCAATACAGTCATCGATACGCGGCAACGGAAAAGCATCAGGCACAGTGACGGAATTAACCTTTCTGAAATCAGTGCAAAAATGGAAAGATCCATCAGATTTTGGCACCAAAATGCTTGGCAAGCTCCAAGGGCTGGTACTCGAAACAGCAAAGCCATTTTGCAGAAGATATGTTACCTTGCGTTTCATTTCTTCCCATTTACTTACCGGACAACGATATGCATGTTGCTTAATGGGTAATGCATTACCGTCATTTATATCATGCGCAATGACATTTCTTTATGTCCTGCTGCTGTTCACTGGACAAATAAGACAGTTGAGACTGAAGAGTTGATAAGACTTCTGAGTTTTTCAAACTACCACCCCTTACGACCTCCATGGATACCTCCAATCCATCATCCACATCATCCGTAGGCAGAGTGTAAGTAAGCAACTCAGTCGAAAAGTCAAGGGGCTCAAGTAAGGAAACATCAGCAGTCCCATTGAAAACATCAGCGGTCTCGTCCTTAACATCAGCACGGCACAAATATGGCTTTAACATATTCACGTGACATAGGCGAGTTTTTCGCCTCCGTTCAGGAGTATGGATTATGTAATCCGTTTCACTTATCTTGCTTTTAATAATGCAAGGACCTGAGAACCGCGCCGCAAAAGCAGACCCAGGAATAGGAATTAACACTAGAACTTTCTCTCCTGGTAAAAAATTACGCGCAACTGCCTTCTGATCAAAACAGCACTTCATTTTCTTCTGTGACAGAGCAAGAGCTTCTTTGGCTGCAGTACAAGCTGTGCGTAAACGTTCACGAATACGAGAGACAAGATCAATTACATTAGTCTTCTCGGAAGGACCTGTGCAGAGAAATTCTTCCTTCAACATTTTTAAAGGCCCACGAACATTATGTCCAAACACTAATTCTGAAGGGCTGAATCCCAATGAATCCTGTAGCGCCTCGCGCACCGCAAATAAAACGAAGGGAACTCCCTCTTCCCAATCGTTCCCAGTCTCTATGCAATACTTACGCAGACCTGATTTCAATGTCTGATGCCAACGTTCTAGAGCCCCCTGAGATTCAGGATGGTAGGCACTCGAAACAACGTGAGACACTCCTAGAGCTTTTAACACATTACGGAAAATGCGAGATAAAAAATTTGACCCCTGATCCGTTTGGACAATTTTTGGGAGCCCAAAAGTCGTGAAGAATTTCGTAAGGGCTTTTGTCACAGATTTGGCAGTTATACTCCTTAAAGGAATCGCTTCTGGAAACCGGGTTGCCACGCACATGATCGTTAATAAATATTGACAACCAGACTTAGCGTGGGGAAGTGGACCCACACAATCTACCAGAACGCGCTCAAATGGCTCTCCTACGGCAGGGATAGGACAGAGAGGAGCGGGTGGCACCACCTGATTAGGCTTTCCCCGACCTGGCAGATATGGCATGTTTTACAGTACTTAGAGACATCGGATTTTAATCCTGGCCAAAAGAAATGTTGGAGCACTCTATTATAGATTTTATTTATTCCAAGGTGTCCAGACCAAGGATGATTGTGAGCTAAGCTTAGTACATGCTGTCGAAATTGCGAGGGAACCACAATTTGATGCACCACATTCCAATCATCTGCCTGCTCAGCATTCAACGTACTGCTCCATTTGCGCATTAGCACTGCGTCACTCCAATAAAAATGTTGATTACGCAGCGACAATAAACTATTCTCAGCACTCGCACGACATTTTTGTAAGGTCGGATCATTTTTCTGCGCATCAATCAAGGCTTCACGTGAAATTGACGCATCAGCAACCAAATCAAAGCAAGCGTGTGAATTCTGCGTCATTGTAGCCGCATCCAAAGATTCTGGAAGTGCATTATTTCCTAGAATCTCTGAGAAAACAGAGTCACTGAGGTTAGTATCCTGAACGTCACGTTTTGCTTGTGCTTGTGTCGTAACAGCACTTATTGAAAACACATCAGGTAAAATTTCAGCGAGTATGGGCGAACTGCTACTTCAAAACATCCAGATGCCATATACGATGAAGAGGAACAGTTACAAACCCCATTTCGATACCCTGCACAATCGTGCTGGTTTCACACGCAGAGCCCGCAGAAAAATCTAAAATGTTCGACAGTACAAAGGACTGAGATCCTCTGGTGTCACGCAAAATTCGCACTGGTTTTCGACTTTCGACACCATTCAAAGACACAAATCCGTCAAACACAAAAGGCTGGAAACGGGGATCAAGAGTAGAAGTGCAGGATGAAGAGACGGTTTTTACCAAAACAGTACCTCGAGGTTGAACAGACAAAGACTCTTGTCGCTCTTGTTTTCGTTTTAAGCTATGACATTCGGCCATCACATGTCCCCGTTTGTGACAATAACTACACTCTTTACGAGACTTCAGACTATTAGGAACCCATTTGCTTTTACCATCAGAGACATTCTCATTCTCTTTTGGTACTGAACCTCCAGAATCACTCGAACGGTTAATCCAGCGGTCAAACAACATTCCCTTCTCACGAGCAAACTCGACATAAGTTTGAGACGCGGATTTCTTCGTGGTACGGAAACGTTGTCGATAATGCTTGGGGACCAACTCATACGCCCTCAGAATCGCAGTTTTCACAGCATCGTATTGAATGCTCTCTTCCAACGAAATAGTTTACACTGTAACATCAAGGCCCAAACTTCAGTTGGCCACTTCAAAGCACTCGCAATTCGTTCAAAAGCTTGAAAGTAAGCTTCAACTTCTTTCTCACAGAAAGGTGGGACTATTGAGATATTTTTAGCCACGTCAAAATGTGGAGACGGCACAACTACAGACTCGGATACATTACCTGATGGAACAAAATTATTGGAAACAACATTCAGATTTGATGAGCCAGCAGCTGCCTCAGAGCTACCATTCAAACTAATAGGTGTTTTAGGAATCGTTTGTTTAGACAGATGTTGAGCAGCCTGCAACTCCACCTGCCGAAGTCACACTTTTGTATCAGCATCAATTCGATACATTTCAATCTAGCGTTTTATCTTGTCTTGCCTGAGCTCGATCCTGAGTCTCTAATTGTAGACGAGCTAAACGTACTTTTAGACGCAAATCCGGATGAAATTCAAGCGATGCCTCGGTAGAAAGAGAAATCGGTTCGAATTTAGGCATTGAGAATGGTGGACCTACCTCTGCACCAATAGTCACTGGAGTAGACTGATCACCAACCGGTACTCGTGAAGAAGGACTTCCTGCAGCAATTATCGCCGGACCAACTGCTTCCACAGAAACTGCCTCCATAGAAGGAAAAACCCCTTTATCAACCAAAGCAGACACAATACAAGCTTTTATCTCCACTTTACGCTGTGTTTTAGAAACGGAAATCTCATAGTGCTGAGCAATCAGAAACAAATCATTTTTTCAACACGCCCCTAACCCCTCAACACTAGGCTGATCTATGAATTTGTTCAAATCAAAAGTTGCCATATTTACAAAACAGTGAGGAAACAAATAAGGAAAATCCACACACACTCCGGACCTACCTACCTAACCAGAAGTCTAATGACATTCTATAGCTGGTCTTCGGAGGGTACCGATTAAGAGATTGCTCTCTCCCCCGGAATACCTCTAAACAAAACAAACTAAAATAATAAAAAAAACAAACAAACAGTAAACCGTAGCCAGAACTGGCGCTAAGCACAGTCCCGTTGGCTTACTCTGACTAACCGGAGAATGTGTAGGACAAACCTGATCCGCTCCACACCAAACAAATCACGTTAATTACTGGCAGCTGAACTCTCGGGAAACAATACTTACAAAGGATCCCGGACAAGCCCCCATTTATGTTACAAACCCCACTTTCAAAGTGCTCGTTAGGGAAAGGGGCAAGTAACATAAAAAGGACACGCGAGACAAAAAGGCAATTTAACTGTTTATTAATTCCGCTGCACTCACGTGTCACAGGCAACTGTTTAAGTAGAGAAGAATCAGCTCACTGACACAAATACCATTAATCAAAATAACAAACAAACACACAGATCAACAAAACATAAAAAGACATACAACAAAACAAAATACACAGTTTATCAGCGACGGCTGGACATCAGGACGTACACGGAGCTCATTTGAACACAGCCGGTCGTCAGCATATGTCTAGACAGCAAGAGCTTCCCCTCAAGTGTGCGCCACACTCACATTGAGCTAAAGACAGTGGCGGCCTGGCGACTGGAGTTCTGATGGAAACAGCACAAGATCAACACACTCAGCAGTACGCACCCACGTCTACACTCTCCCGTCTTATATCCAACCCAGAGCGTCGTGAATGAATAGGACGCAGGTGTACAGGGGCGGAGCTTACCCTCAGGGGAAGAGAATGGACCAAATTAATACAAAGAGAAATATATACACCACGCTAAATAACAATAATAATAATAATAATAATAATGATGATGATAATGAATACAAAGGCCTGGGCCGTAACATAGGGCCTACCACAGTAAGAAAATCTTTTATACTGATATAATTATTCAAAATGTCAATTTATCAATAATTTTGATGGGAGCTGCAGGGAGTGCAACCTACCAATCCATAACTCACTAGCTCCCCCCTCCAATTTATATTTCAGAAGTACATTCCTTACTTCGGCAGTATACACTTTAAAAAAACACCTCTACTTTTCCTTCCAATCTCCAATAATTATAGTGTTACCATATAGTCTTCTACCATATATTTTACAAAATCCACACATCTATATAAACCAACTTATTCTTTGCTATATTTTTTCTTTTCCACATTGCATTCCTTACCAGCATAAGTAACAAATTTATCACACTTTTGTCCTTAAATTTCTCTTCCATTTCTAGCAATAAAAACTGTTGCAAATTCTCTTCTATTTTTTTCTCTTAACTCATTGACTATTTATTTTACAACTTTTAAAAATGATCTCAATTTATCATACAATAAAACAAATGCAACAAACCTTCATCCTGATTTCTTCATACCTTACAAAATGCTATTTGTTCTTTTTATTGCACAGTCTCATTCTCATCATCTTTTCTTCATTTACTCTTGCACCTGTACCTTTACCATATCTCTCCAATTTTCTCATTACTTCCTTCACACTTTCTAAATCTTTTAAAATCAGTGTTGTGTCATCTGCATATTGAAATATGTTTTTCTCTTCTTTACCTTCTTCTATTTTAATACCTTGTATACCTTTATCTTTTTTAATTATTGTAAATGTTCTGCAACCAAAGTGAACAGCTGTGCAGAAGTGGACATCCTTGCCTAATTGACCTTGTTATTCTAAAAGGTTCAGTTAAAAAACGATTACACTTCACTCTTGTCATTACGTTATTATATAAAACTATCCATTCGTTAAAATTTTACCCAAACCCAAAGCGTTCTAGAATTGAAAATAAAAAACTGGGTTCTAACCTTTTGAAAGCCTTATCAAAATCTAAATTAACAATACATCCATCCTTCTGCATTTCATTTAAATAACTAATAATAACTGTCTCTTATATCACTCGTTGTATCTGCAATATCTCTCCCTCTTACACATGCTTGGTTAGTATTACGTTCTGGGGCCGTAATGTATTAATATTCATGATTGAGGTGTGTTTATGTTGCCATGTGGTTTTTTTTTCGATCTCTCTGGCTGCGTCCGAAACCGCCTACTCAATGAGTAGGTACTTAATTTCAATAAGTACTTACTTAACGAGCGCTAAAAGAGTAGGTACTTGACAGCCAAATCTCGTTGAGTATGAATGAGATCCGGACATAATCCGCCATGTTGACATTATCATGTGACCTACGACTAAATCACAAGAGCAACAACTTAAAAGATATGAGTGACAGGTTTAATTCATCTATCTGTAAATATCTTGATATTGATTAAACTTGCTCATTTTGTGGTCTTGTTGAAGAAACAGCATTTATTTTGTGATTGTAGTAGGCTACAACTAATATATTTTGGGTTTATTTTTTGTTACGAAAACCCAAATTCGCGTGAATATGTTGTTAATTTCTTTATTTTATATGCAAAAATGTTCATCCACACTCAAAAGTGGCATAAATCTCCTTTATGTTTTCCTCTTTTTCTTGTTGAATTAGCTCTAATTTCATCCCTCAGTCTTATAAATAATAAACAAAAAAATAAAATGAATACTTTATGCATTATGATGATTTATTCAAAGATATTTAACCTCGTCATCATGCTTTTTGTCTGTGTATATAATCTCAAACTATGATGTATACAAACCCATATTTATGTTTTTTTTGTCATTATTATTGTTCATTGTTAAAGATACAACCAACGATACAACCATTTTCCCTGATCTTGTATGTAATTATAGGTCCTGCAATAAAAATAAAGATATGAGCAACAGGTGCACTAACACCTCACAGCACCAGCAACTCGACAACCCTACCTAGTGCGGTTTTCCTCAGTGTTAGCAATGTCTGCACAAAGAAGACGTCGGACAGCTGCTCGAAGATCTCACCTTTGGAGAAGACTTATTTTATACTCAAAAAATGTAAGTATAAACTACTTAAAAATTAAGATTACCCCAGAATGAATTGCTTTGCTAGCCCACCCCAACACTTACATTAATATTGATAAATGCTGACCAAAACTTTATTACTTTTCGTTTTACTTCTTCTAGTAAAACAAGCAAAATGTAAAGTTTTGTCATATGACATAGCTGTGCATGAATACACACTAGACAAATACAGCTGATGTGAATACATCTACATTTACAGTCAAGCAATGAATTAATGCATGAATAAATAAAATATATAAATTTACTGATAATAGCATAATTAATAAAAAAAAGTAAAAGAATGAATAAAAGTAACAATGACAATAAATAAATGCATATACAAGTAAATAACACATGAAACAAAGCTTTATTCAAACTTATCGTTCTAACAATCACGTATTTGCAGGCGGTGAACCCCACATCCTACTGCCATCTCAACACAGCTGTGCCAATTCTGCAGCTGACCACCGTGAACACCTTCGCCTGTCTTTGCCATCCATCAAGTCCCTCACTGCTGCTCTTCTCAAAGGGGACATTGTTGATCCAGAGGATGAGGAAGATGATGATGATGGACCCCTGAACCCCACAACCTTGAAGCAAGAGTGGGAGAAGATGTGTGGGACAATCTGGCTGCCGCTGTGTCTGCTGTCAGCTTAAAATCAGTGTTGTGTCATCTGCATATTGAAATGTCTTGAAATACCACATTTGTGAGGTAATAAGGGTAGGAGGAGTGATGGAGGGTCTCATCCATGGCTCTACACCATTTCCAGGATCTGCTGTGGCTCTCCATCCTCAGTGCTCACACCAATCTGAGGACATTTCACATCCTACAAAAATGCACAAACATAATACAAATGCAATCATTTTAACAGCACAATGTCATCTGATTTCTGTATTAGAAGTAACAAAATGATCTTACTTTCTATTTTTGTTTCAGGTTTCCCCTCTTTTTTTTTTTTTTTTTGTTCACAAATACCACCGTCACCTTGCCTTGCAGTTCCTGCTCCACCACAAAAGCTCTGCAGCAAATGCACAGAAATCAAGAATCAGAAAAGTGCTGTAATAACTCTGTTTGAAATTACAGTAATTAAAATAAACTACAACTTAAGATTTAAGTAGATTTTGTATTCATTTCTGTAGTATACTCACTCAAAGCCTTTGATGGCAGTATTCCTTCATCAGTCTCTCTCCACCAGATAAACACGCGTGTGCTCATCTGTCCCTGTAACATCCAGACAAGATTCAAGTTTCCTCTGAGATTTGATTGCTTCTACTATTCTCATTTGTAAGTCGCTTTGGAGAAAAGCGTCTGCTAAATGACTAAATGTAAATGTAAATGTGCTCAATACTACATTTACATGTTGAGGTAGTTGATGATGATGTGCTAACTCACTTTTTATCCAATACAAATGTTCCTTAATTTACCAACAGTACTAATGGACAAATAAAATAGATAACTTATGTTTATTTTATGTAGATTTATTTATTTACATTATTTTCATTCATGTAATGTAAACAGTTTTGACAACAGTGAATTCTACATAATAGCACACACATCACTCATAAGTCATAATACTTAAAGAAGATTTTCCTGTCAGATGTTAAATAAACATTTAGTAAGCATCTGTAAGATGTATGGTTTAGAATTCATGTAAATCCACTTTGGAGACGAACGTGTCTTTACTGAAGCTCCCGTTATCTGTACATAATAAAACGTGTTTTTACAGCAAAATCACAACTATACTATACTGTATAGTGTCTTTACACCTTCAACACTTCAACAGTTTACTCTACAAATGCGATTTTAACACAAGGAACCGTGTTTACTCACATTTGAAAGCATCCGCGTCGCTTTTCTCCTCCTTTTTCGTTTATGACGTATCCTCTCCCATGGTCTCCTGGGATATAAAAGTATGCATCAACAGTATATGTGTCATTATCATTGGACATTCCCCCTAAAGTTACCAAACAATTAGATAAAATGCTTTTTGATTTTATTTGGAAAAACAAGCCTCATTATCTGAGAAAAGAAATTTTATGCAATTCTAAAGATCATGGTGGTTTAGAGGTGTTGAGTTATGATGCTTTAAACAATGTATTTAAAATAAATTGGCTTATTCAATATTTAAAGGATAAAGATAGTATTTGGAACTCCTTTCCCAACTATCTATTCAAGGAATTGGGTGACCTCTCATTTTTATTAAAGTGTAATTATTCAATCGAAAAAATACCGGTTAAGCTTGCAAAATTTCATAAACAAGCTCTCATGGCATGGACACTGGCCTATAAGCATAACTTTTCACCTAGGAGATATTATATTTGGAACAATAAAGACATCCTATACAAAAATAAATCTCTTCTTTTTTTTATTACTGGGTTGAAAACAATATTATATTAGTTAGTCAGCTTTTAAATAATTATGGAAATTTATTGACATATAGAGAATTTTTGAATAAATTTAAAATACCAGTTAGACCTAAGGAGTTTGCTGTTGTAATGTATGCAATTCCCCAAAAAGTATTGATCCTTCTGAGGAATGCATTACAAGAGGAAGATCTAAATTTTACAGATATCAAGGGTAAAATATTTATTGGTAATACAAATATTTTACAAAATAGAGTCTCAAATAACTATATTAGAAATATACTTAATAATATTGTTTATCCTCCAGCTCGTTTTTTCTGGTCTTCTGTGTTTGGGGATGTGAATTGGCGTAAAGCTTGGCGAACAGTGGATAAATTCTATGTTAATAATAAAGTAAAAGAAGTCTCTTTTAAAATAATGCATAGAATATACCCAGTAAAACATGTGCTGGAACGTTTTAAATTAGATATTGATTACTCTTGTAATTTCTGTAAAGGTGAAAAGGAAACTATTTTTCATTTATTTTTCCATTGCATACATACAAAAATATTTTGGATTGATGTGGAGCATTTAATTAAGAAAAAATTGTACATTGAATTGCACTTGAGTGGACTTGATATAATGATACACTTTAATGATCATGGGATTGAGAAAGAGAAGGCATACTTCATACAATTGTTAATATTAATGGGAAAGTTTACATTCATAAAATGAAATGGTCTGACTCCAAGCCAATTTTTTTTTTTTTTTCATTAAAAATGATTTCAAGCTTTATTGTTCTGTTTTGTGTAATTGTAAAAGTAAAAAGGCAATTCGAGCTTATAACATTGTAAGCAGATATGATGTATAAAGTAGCACCCTTTTCCTTTTTGTTTTGTTATAATTTTGTTCTTGTCCTCTGGCATTGTTATTTCATTTTACTTTAGATGATGTGTATTTTTACTTTGAAAGAATATATCTCATTGTATTGTTGGTTTATGGCATTAATAAAAAAAAAAAAAATAAAATAAAATAAATAAATAAATAAATAAAAGTATGCATCGAGGAACACTTCAGAATCTGGGCGGAAGCAGTAGGCCATCCGGGAACTTCTCGCCTACTCTTTTATTACTGAGATTTCGTACATACTTATTCGCTCGCCTACTGCTTTTCCCCTAGTAGAGAAGTAGGCAGTTTCGGACGTAGCCCCCCTCTCTCTCTCTCTCTCTCTCTCTCTGCTTGCTTAGCAGCTGCTAATTAGCCACAGCTGATGCTCATCATTACGAGCGTGCTGTAGAGACCAAACAGTATAAGAGAGCAGAAGAACAGTATTGAAAAGAGGTTTACTTCTTCTCTGCTCCAGACTTATGCTTTAAGAACTTCTTAATTCTCTTGAAATTCTGTGTTCTTCTGCTGTGATAAGTGTTACCCAGTATTCATTAGTGATGGGAGAAACAGCTTTTCAAAGCTTCGAATCAACTCAACCAATTGCTTTGCAAAATGATTCACTGTTTCGAAGCGTTCGAAACACCACACGCTGGCGACACCTGCTGGTCAAAATAGTGTAAAGCAACAAGATCTAGGCCCAAACATAATTACACCTTTTACAAAACAATTGCAAATATCTTCACAACAGTGCAATGTTTTCAGTATAATTTACAAATCATTAAAAACCATTAAATATTTGTTCTAATATTCTGTGTTTTAGTTAGGGTCTTTTATTAATCAGACTATTTATGTGCAATTAGTATCACTCTACCTTTTTAATTATACACAAGTGTTTGTCATTAAAGCTGCATATTAAACACTAGCGAAGTGAAGGTGTAATGCTATAACTCTGGAGAAGCATGATGCTATTAAGGTCCAGCTATGGTTTGTAACTAAGGAGAGCCTATGGGAACTCTTTATAAGCCTGTGTGTGAAAGTTAAGTTATGTTTTACCGAAATAAAACTGAATAAAAATGACAAAAATGTCATTAAGAAATTTTATTTAAGAACAGAAGTTGTTCTAGTGTTTTAGCACTTAAATGGTTTCTTTTCTTGCACAGAACTTTGACTTTGGGGAAAAAAAACTTGTTCACATGGCACAGATGTAGCTGGTATTGAGAGAGATTTTTTGGCAAGGTGGAAGAGATGAGGGAAGAAAGTTTGATGTTTTGCCCAAAACTCCAGTGGATCACTTATCTTGTTAATGTAGGGTGTATTTAAGTATCGCTGTACTTCAACTGTTGCATCTGCAGTGACACTATAGACATTTTGTGTCTTGCTTACCTTGTTGTCCAAGAGTTCCCATAGGTTCTCTCCATCTCCTTGTCCTCTTGTTGAAGTGACTGCAGCTGAAGTTGATGGCTGGGGTGACTCAGGTGGTGGAAGCAGATTTGATGTTTCATGTATCACTGCACTGCATTCAGCAATGCAGTCCTTGACTGCAGAATCAGCATTGACCACACTGCCAAAAAGCAACAGTCTTAAATCTGAGATCCAAAAGGATGGCCTTGGCCAACATCCTTAAGGATTCTACTGCTCCAAAGCATTGTTTTAGGTTGTTTGTGAGATCAATTGCTGTTGTTGATGTCAGTTGTGTGCCTTTTCATTGATTTTGTGAAACCGCATTCTGACAATGTATGATTTTTGAAGCTGTGACCACCTTTTCTGCAGAGAGCTCAACTGTGGCATGATTGAAGGCTGAAAGGGCTTGAAGACACTGAGATGGCTTCAAACTGTCCACTGTTCAAGGGTTTTATGTTGGTGTTCAAAGATGTTAAAGAAGCACCAACTGCTTCACATTCTTCATACAGTCTTTGAAGCATAAAAAAATGTGCTGTTCCACCTTGTTTCCACCTCCTGAATTAGATTCTTTTTTGGCCTGCTTATCTGCTGCTGAATTGCAGACAGTTTCTCAGTGGCATTGCTGCTACATCTAAAGAAAGTAACAACTTTTTTGCACTGATCTCTAATGGCACTGAGAATTGCTGTCTGAGAGAGGGCTTTTTTCACCACTAGATTTAAGGTGTGAGCAAAGCATGGAATATGTCATATGTCAGAACAAAAGGATTGTAAATTTTTATTACACCAACACTTGTTTTGGGGGGAGAGGAGTGGATTTTCAGAAGTGACACCACCCAAAAGGAGGACAGAATTCTCCTTAGTTTTCAATCTTCTTCATAATACTAGTGACTGCTGTGAAATTGAGACCATTTTACCAATCGCACTGAGACATTTAAAATGATACCAAACATGAAAGGAAAAAACAATAGATACACCAGATATCACCTGTATCTGTATCACCAGCTTGATCTCAGTTTTTGTCTTAGCAGGAAAATCAAGTCTTACAGTCTGATCTGAAGAAGGTTTGCACACAGTGACATGTTTGAGGCATGGTCTGTGATTAGGCATGTGACTTTCTCTTATTCCCCAAGACTCCAGCAAAACAGTTTTTTCTTTTTAAATGGGCTCAGATGTGTGGGTTTAAGGGAACTTCAAAACTCCTGACACAACACTAGACAACTTGTCTTCATTGATGCAGTAACTTGCCATTACAAGGTATGCATCCATATTCATGGAAGTCCACATATCAGATGTCAAATTGACAGTGTTGGCACTTTTCACCTTCTCTTTTTCACTTTATACCTTGCAGCGTCCATGCCTTGTTGGAAGCACATATATTGGATCAAGCTTCTGTAAGGCCCGCCCAATCGGCCCAACGGCGGTTTCCCACAGGACAGGGAAGGTTTCTTGCGCGTTCGGTCTTTTCAGTGTGGCAAAGTAGTTTAATTCCAAGTAAACTTTTATCTGACTCCATTTTATTATGACCTCGCATTTAGTTCAGAATGTCAATTGATTATTGGTCATTTGTATAATAATTTAGCTCTACATTTGATTATTCTATTTAACTCTTTGCTCTTACTGTACTCGTTTATTTGGATTCTTATAACGCTTTGAGTCTCGCACCGGCCGGGTATACGATCTCATATACACAAACTCGTCAGTCTTGGTCATTAGACAGAGGCGATGACTAATACTTTTAGACGCCGCACCATGCTTGCTTATTTCTAAAAGTATGTTATTTAGTCCCCATAGATCTGAACACACTGAATTAAAGCAAGACTATATCTAACCAGAGGTCATGACCATTACCATAGAACCAAGCTGACCAATCTAACCTTTCTAATGGTAACTTTATATAATCATGCCGTGGTTTCCCCCGTACACTTAGTTAGAATAATATTACAATAATCGGAGGTTGAGGCTCACCCTATTCAGATTGGTCCGACAACCCTGTGTTGTTCTGAACGGAAATGGTTCTGAACCGTTATTAGCCTACACAGTCTAAGTATACATAACTAATGCCAATGTGTTAGTCGGAGCTCTAAAATATCAGTTGGTGTGCCCCACTGCTCCACCTAAACTGTACTTTAGTCCGTTACTAACCTGAGCGTAGATTTGTGGGATTATGGATTTATAATCTACTAGAGTCAGTAATTTCAGAGTACGTCAGAATAAAGTCAAATATAACAATTTATTAGTCAGGTAAATGTATAATGCCAGTTACATAATCAATTCAAAGATGATCAATACAAAACATCAGATGCTCAGAAGCTCAGTAAAAGATGCATACCTGACATTAGGAAAATACACATGGCTGAGTGTCTGAAGGACTAATGTGATCTGATTACAGAATCGCACCCTGAGCCTCCTGCAACAGCTCTTTAAATACTCAAACCAAGACAGAAACTTCTTTCAAATGGAAACATGAGTTCACAATGGGAATTTGCATTAATCAGGGTCCTAGACTGAGTAGTTTACACCTTTTGGGGACAGAAGGCCATTTGCATGAAAGACCCTGTGAAGGTGGACACACCCATTACAGAGAGCAAAATATCTCTAAAATCTTAAAACCTTTATTACCTTCTGGTTTACTTCTGGGAATGAGACCTTTGTACCAGTCGCACTGAGACATTTCAAATGATACCAAACATGTATAATGTTGTATGATAACTGTTCACATTAAACCATATAGATTTTGGGTGAATTTCAGGTCATCTCTGCATGTAGAGAGAAGAGATGGGGGAAGAGGGGGGTGAAGGAAAGGAAATGCTGAGGTGATTGACTTGGTGTGATTGTTTTCTCAAAGAGTAGCCCTCTCTTGGTCTAGACAGTCCAGCATCAGTCTTGCACTTCTTCACAAAAGCCCTGAAGCCCTCATCCTCCACCACTGAAAATGGCTGTGAATCCTTGACTATCATGTCCACTAGAGCATTGGTTCCCAACCCAGGGGTCGGGCGACCCCTTGTAAAGATTTACAAGGGGTCGCCAAGCTCACTCTAGGTTGAAAGGTTTTGTTTTTGTTTTTTTAAAACCGCACGATAAATAATTTTATTATTAATATTTTAATAGTTTATAAATGAAAATAGTAATTTCCTGAACATTGATTTTTTTTTTTTTTTTTTTTTAGCTGTGTATCGCGAGAGTGGAATAGACAGACGCATCTTAAAAAAAAAAAAAAAAAAAACACACGGCAAAGCAAACATGGCAAAGCGCCAAGGAGAAGAGAGAAATGTATGTGCTAAAAAGAAAACAAGGATATATTTGGACAGTTATCTAGAATTTGGTTTCATTGAAGCAATGGACAAGGTAAGAATTGAGTGTGATCTGTGGTGAGAGACTAGCGAATGAAAGCTTGAAGCCCTGCAAATTGAGGAGGCATCAGAGCACAAAACATCCACAGACAGTTGATAAACCCAGAGAATTTTTCCTAAGGAAGAAAGAACTTGTTATATCAAATAGGCCCAAGAACATCAGAGATGCTTTGACTAAAGCTGGAAATGAAAATAAACAGGCCAATCAAAAAAAACGCACACCATCGGGGAAACTCTGCTCAAACCCGCATATGTAAAAATGGCAGAAATAATGTGCGGGACACAGGTGGCTTCCAAACTTAAAACTGTGCCTCTGTCCAATAATACAGTAAAAGACAGAATGGCAAATGATGTTGAAAACACTTTGGTTGACAAGTTAAAGATGCACCCATTTTCTATCCAACTTGATGAAACTACCACCGTAGCAGATGAAGCCGTATTGCTTGCATATGTGCAGTACATTGAAGACGCTGAAATAAAGCAGGGCATTCTTTTGTCTACTAATTTGCCCAAAACGACACGAGGAGAAGATATTTTCAATGCGATTCAATGATGGGGAAAAATAAGGGCTTCAATACACGTTTGAAGGAAAAGGCCCCCTACTGTCTTGTGTTTCACTGTATGATACACCGTCAAGCCCTGGGCAGCAAACACCTCTCTGATAAGCTGAAGGACACGCTCAAGACGGTTGTAAAAAACGTAAATTATTAAAGCCCGTCCGTTGAACAAGCGAATCTTTGCAGAGCTGTGTGAAGATGATGCACACCAGACACTCCTCCTTCATACTGAAGTGCGATGGCTATCAAGAGGCCAAGTGTTAGTTTGTTTTATTGAACTGAAATAAAAAATAAAGGAGTTCTTGAGACTGAACAACCAGAAACTGCTTGACGAAATGACCGATGAATTTCTTACTAGAACATCATACCTGGCTGATATTTTCAGCCTCTATAATGAAACAAACAAGCGCATGCAGAGCACGGACGCAAATGTCCTGGAATGCAAGGAAATCATTGACGCATTTGTGCATAAAGTGAAATTCAGAAAGAATAAATTGATAAAATGGGACCTAAAATACTTTCCATCACTTCTCAGACAGACTGTGGGAAACCTACCTGAACCTACCTACCTGTCAATAAAAATTTTGAATGTTAAAATAGGGGTCTCCTGGAAAAAAGGTTGGGAACCACTGCACTAGAGCATCATCAATGTCCTTTTGCCTTGCTGAAAATAAAAGTGACTTTTTAAATTATGTGACTGTCATTTATAAAATATTGTACATAGTTTTTAGGCTTTTTGCCCCCATTTGGTGTAAGATTTTATACATACATTGTTTGCGTACACTAGATGTTTCACCTCCACCTGATGTCTGCCCATCAGCTACTTGAGGATGTTTGGAGCGCAAGTATCGCAACATTGTTGAGGTGTTATTGTGGTATGTCAGGTGTTGGTCACAAATCATACACCTAACAATATTGTTTTCCATTCACTCAAAATGTTCCCAAACAATTGACCTTGGTCTTTTTACTCAACTCATTTTACTTTATATTCCAAATTATCCATGTTTTCCACCAACTCAATAACCCACAACATCTGGCCCTGGCTTGTTTGTTTTATAGTAAAATCTGGCAGGATTTCACGTCAGGTGATTAACGAGGCATCCTGAAGAGAACACTGATCATGAATCAGTACAAACACAATTGACTCATTTCAGTTTTGTTAACATGCATAATAAAACTGACCCGAAATCAGTTAAAACCATAGTAGATGGTGGTTCATAGATTCAGTTTAAGATCAACACCCCCTAGTGGCAATCACTGGAGTTTCGAAACGTTTTGAAATGGTAATGATGTAACGAAGCCTCGTTTGCTGAAATCACATGACTTGAATTTAAATGCATTTACAGTAAAAAAAAAAAATACTGTGAAAGAGGACAAATAAAAGACATTATCTTGCTCTATCAGTGCAAGTGAAACTTGTGAATTATATATAGATTATATAGTTTATAACAGCGATAGAACCTCAAACATGTAAGGTCACATGTATTCATTTTTAAAGAGTTATCTTTATATTTTATATATATATATAATATTATTCATCAAAACTAAATGCTTAAAGGATTAGTTCACTTTCAGAGTCTGAAAGATTTTCATCCAGATCAGTTCTGTAGTAACTGGAAGTTGGTTAATATATTAGTTTTCAATGGACTATGGACCAGTGAGACACAGAACTGAAGAAGAGTAAGTTTTTATTATTTCTTAAGACAGTTTGTTGTGTAATAACTTTTGTAAAATCAGTTACATAACCAACAGATAAAAAAAAAAAAAAAAAAAGTTAAATTTATAAATATTGCTCTTTCTGTACCAGAGAAAAAAAACTATAAACAAATGTATTTATAATAAAAATACTTTCACATCTCATAGATTTTTCCATTATAAGAAATGTTTTATATACACTTTTGAGATCGTCCTTTGCTGCCATAGGCGTTTCCGTTATCTGGCCTACCGCAGCTTTGTCAGCTGGTGCTGGGGGCTACCTAGAACGAGATATGAGGGTTGTTATCCCCTCCTGTGTTGTTCACCAGATCCACCAGCAGTTTCCTGATCCAACTGGCCAGTATGTTGGGTTCCGTCCCCCCCTTGACTGAATCGTGAAACATGGCGTGTAATCACATCTTCCTTTGATGGTTTCTCAAACTGTGAAGACAGAGGTGGTGGAATGGGGATTGCATGTAGCTCTTCAGTGTATGGTGTGGGGTCCAAAAGATATTTTTTATACTTTTGTAAATAAAATATTGTTTTTGTTTCAACTTACTGTATGCTGGTTCTGTTTTCCCTGGCTTTGCTGTGCATTCCCCCTTTTTTGATTAGGAAAAAGGAATTTGAACACAGGCTGTCCTTGTTGCCTGGTCACGCTCAGTGTTTTCATTGTAGTACATGGATGAGAGGTACATCTGCAAGGATCTCTGCTGTTGTTGGTGTTTGTAGGCGTTTGTTATGAAACAGAATTTAGCTAACTGGCTAGCGAAGCCAAACCACGTTGGTCTTTAAGTCCTTGATGCAAAAAAAAATTGCAAAAATTAGCCACAGAAACTATACATTTAACAGACATGTACAAACAATAAAACATACTTACATGTTGGGGCCCATAAACAGCAGCTTCTGCCTTTAAAGTGAGAACTGCCTCATCTTTTAGTAAGAGCCTTTGTGCAAATCCAGCATTGAACTCTTGCAGATTCTGGAAGCTGTCTTCTGTGAAATGTGCAGCACATAGAGCTAAATTAGCATTTTAATTAGCAGGAACAGAATTAAACATACATTTTAAACATTGCTCCCGAAGTCCAGCGTCCCTAGGAAGGCCAAACACAGAAGACTTGCACTCGGGCTGAAAATAGCGGTTTCGACGGCATGGCTACAACACTCTACTGCAACAACTTTCTCTTCCGTAATGCCGTGTGACATGGCCTCGCCCACTTTGTAGCGTGTTCCCGGAGGCAGGGTTTATGTTAATTGCAGGGTTAAGATGTCACCAACCCGGGAAGAAGATTGTTGTAGTCCAAACCAGTCATAATTGTAGGCATTAAACTACCATAACTTTAAAAGACAATATCTCCATTTGCATTGAACTTTCAGTGCCGTAACTTTGCAGATGCTGTTGGTGCTCAAGCAGCAACATTACACACTAACTAAAGTTAAAAAAAGTGAAATCGCAATGAACCACCCCTTTAAAAAATTTTCCCCTGGAGCTAAATATTTCTCTATAAAACTCAGGTAATCTATCTGTCATCCAGCTTTTCATTTTCATCCATAAAATTCTATCACCATGTTAAAACTCCCACATCTATTTTTTTTCCACTCAGTTTTGCTCTCTTCTTGCAGGTATTTCTTAACTATTTTCACTCTCAAAGCATTTTTCTCTGTTCCACATCCATTAACCCTAAGCCCCAATTCTCTACCGCCCCTAAAATCATGTTATATGTAATTCTTGCTGGGTTCCCCTCCCATAAAAAGTCAAGAAAACGTTTCTTTAATCTTCTGTCCATAAAGGCATCTCCGATACATTTAAAACATACCAAAGCTTAGAAACAATTAAAACAATCAATAATAAAACCTTCCCCTTCAAGTTTAGTGTTCTCAATTTCCAAAAATGTAACATTCTCTATTCCTATTACCTGTTTCTCCCACATCTCATCTCATCTTTCCTCTCATTTCCCCCATTAAAATCTCTAAAATCTTCATTTCTTTCACTTCTTTAAAATTAAAACAATCCATTAAAATCATAGCTTTACCGAATCTCATATACAGTCTTATCATCATTTACTTTACTTCCAGATCCTTTGCAATATTGCAACATTCATTACTACTTTGATGCTCTTTTTTCTTTTTACAATTATTGTTGTCATCTGCATATTGAAAAACTTTGCCTTCATCCTTATTTCCCTCAATTTCTATCCCTATTATTTCTTCTTTTTGTCTTATAGCCAATCCTAATGGTTCAGATACAGCTGAATACAATAATGCTGAAAGTGGACAACCCTGTCTTATTGATCTTGTAATCTTAAAACTGTAATCTTAAAAAATGTTAAAAACCCATTACACTTATCTTAAATTGCCCTTGTATAAAATCTCGATCCATTTGATAAAATTCACCCCAAAACCAAATCTCCTTAAAACCGCAAATAAATACCTGTGTTCCACCCTATCAAAAGCTTTTTCAAAATCAAGACTAATTACGTATCCATCTTTGTTTTTTTGTCTCTTATGCTCATTGTTATGTCAGGTCTTCACCTGATGGCTGTGCATCACCCTAAAATACTGTTTCCAGCTTCGTGCTATATGGAGTGATGCCCCTTCTTTAGGGAACCTCACCTTAACGAATCTTGTTCCGTCTTCTGTGTCAGTGCCGGGAAAAGCACCTTTTCTTTTGTATTTTAGATATGGGGAAGTTCATATTCTTTGCATTGTCAGGGTCTTACAGCCAAAATCTTTCCACTTCCAATTTGTTCCGAGATAGCTTTGGTTTTTTTAAAAAACAAAAAAGTAAAAAATAACACTTTAAATTCGCAAAACGAACAAAAATGAAAAACAAAAATGGAGAGCCTTTCTCTCACAACTGCTACCAACACACTTCCTGTAAGCTCTTTAGCGCCCTCAGGGTGGTACGCCCGTATGCGAAAGCTATGGCCAAGAGTGGGCTATTTTAATTACTCAGACACGTTAAAAAAAAAAAAAAAAAAGCTTCTGAGATAAGGCTAAATTATTCTGTTGGCTAAAATTTTTTCAGAATCTTATAATCTGTATTTAAACGGCTTAGTGGTCTATAATTTCTTTAACTAAGTGGACTACCTTTATTTTTGTACAAAACCGTAATTACTCCTGAACCCATTGATTCTGGGACCTCCATTCTTTCTTCCATACTTCTATATAGTCTCAACAATATTGGTGTTAAATATCTCTGAATGTCTTATAAAACTCACTTGTTAAGCCTTCTGATCCCAGGCTTTTTTCTTCAGCTTTGTTTTTTTTTAATTGCTGCTTTTATTTCTTCAATAGTTCTCCTTCACACATATTTTTATCTAAATTAGCGCTTACAGTATTTAAAACTTTGTCCACACATTCTTGTTTTATACTAAATATTTTCTTATAAAACAACTCTACTACTTCTATTATCTCCACATAATCCGTTATCTTTTCTCCTTCCTAATTTACCATATGATTCTTCCTCTGCTTTTTCTCTAAATTCTGCAAGAGCTTTGTGCGTCTTTCTCCCGCCACTGCATACTGTGCTCTACTTATTACTTACAGCATGGTAACTTATATCTCACATTTTTCACATGACTTAATATTCCCCTTTTAATTAAACATAAATCTATTCGACTTTGTTTTTAGCTTCCCAACACCATTTGCCTTCTTGAAAACTCTTTTATATGGATTCTCCTTTCTCCATGCATCAACCATATCGTCACTTTGCATCAACTCATTTAAAAATATTTTCTGGACACATCTGATTTAAAAATTTTTAATTTTGCACTGCTGGACGCATCAAGTCTTGTGCACCACACATTAAAAAATCCCCAACCACTATACAGTTGCCTGTACATAACGGTTCATTTGCTAAATTTATTTTCATTCAGTTTCTACATTAGGTGCATATAAGTTAATCAGCCTAAATAATTCATTATGAAACATAAATTCTATAACTAGCATTGTTGTATATTTGCTTTACTTTATGCGCTCTTCCTCTTTTTATCAGAATCGCCACACCACAAGCTTTTTGATTTCTTTTGATCATCTTCCCAAATATTTATGTTATCCATTGTCTTCAGTCCAATGTGTCTCTTGTAAACATGTTACATCTGTTTTTAGCATTCCAGTCACCTGCTCAAACTTATGTTTCTCTGAGTCCATTACTGTTCAAGCAGGCAATGCTCATTATGTTACATATATCATATATTACACATATAAGAAAGAACAAACACATTAGAAAAACTTCAAGATCTTATTTTTTTTGCACTGTGCTCTTCCATTCCATTCTTTTTTCTTTTCATCTGTATGATATTTCCTTCACTTGTGTCCATTTCCTTTCCCATATTTGTCAATGAAGTCTCTAACACCACCTTCTCTCTCCTTATTCTTCCCTCCTCCTGGAATTTTGTTCTTTGGCTTTTAGTACTACCATCCCCTCGACCTTCAGCATCACCTTTGATTGTCCCTCCATCTCCCTCATCAGTCATCTGTTCCGTCCGAGATTTTCACATTGCCAGCCTTTGAACTTGTCTCTTTACCTGGGTCTGATATTTCTCCCCTCCTTTCTTTCCCTCTCTCTATCTGCACTTGCTCTGAGTCAACATCATCTCAACTGCTCTCTTTCCCAGTTGCACCCTGTTCTGCTGTTACTTTACTTTCACTCCGGGTGTCCTCTCTCTCGGCTGTTGAAGCTCCCTCCTCCTCCTCATACAGATCCGACGAGCTTCCCGTACTGTCCTCTTCCCCCATCTCTGCCGAAGTTTTGCACACACATAATGCAGTCCTCATCCCGTACACGCTGCAGTTTACCTTGTTGCATTCACACACATAAGGTCCCTGCTTGCTGCACACATTTAAAGCTTGGACAGTCTCTCACTACATGTCCTGGTTGAATGCAGAAGTGGCACACCTTCACCTGTCTGTCATGGGTGACTCGAAAATGCTCTCTTCTTCCCATCGTCTCAAACTTTGTTGAGTATATGGCAACGATTTCACAGTATCTGTGAATTTGACTTTTAGGAATCTTGTTCCATCTATGATGTCAGTCCCTGGCCACATTTTCCTTTTTAATCGTTGAAACCGCTGTCACTCCCCATTCTGCCAGTTTTCTCATTATCTCCTCATCTTGAATATACAGATTTAGGAACGAAACCACCATCTCAGCGTTGCTTATTTCTTTTGGCATGATTCAACTATTCTTTATCTTTAGTCCATCCAATATTTTTTCTTTTCCCTTATCGTTCATTGTCAGTTCATATTCTCTTGGAGTTTTATATCTACATCTGATTACCACTCCACAGTCACAGTCTCTCACTTTCTTAAATAACTCCATCATAGTGACTCCGTCTTCTCCCTCGATCTCCACCAACTCTGTTAACCTCCTCTTATAAGTTTGTCTTCTTGGTGCACCTTCATTGTTCTTCTCAATGATACTTTGCTTTCCAACTCCATTTTTCGTCTCCATGTTATCTGTCCATATTATTTAGCAGCTCAACAAAAGAAAATAATACCAAAAACAACAAAAGCTGTTTGAGGAATAAAACAAAATAAATAAACACTGTTAGTAACAAAACAAAACAAAATATCAACTTCTTATGCCAAACAATCACTCTCCTCCTGTTCTCTCTACTAGCTCAATCACTTCCTGACTTTCCACAAGGGGCGCGCTGAGAGTGGTATGGCCGTAAGCGAAATCTGCAGCCAATAGTGGGCTATTTAAAATGTTAGCACAATAGTGAAATAAAACAATAAGCTTACAGCACCTGGTATTCCCAGGCGGTCTCCCATCCAAGTACTAACCAGGCCCGACTCTGCTTAGCTTCCGAGATCAGACGAGATCGGGCACGCTTTTTTAAAAAAAAATTAAAATATAGAATGATACAATTAATATTTCACTTAAAATACATAAACAAAAAAAAAGTCTCCATTTATACATTAGACATTTTTAGACTACCCCCCCCCCCCCAAAAAAATAAATAAATAAATAAAAAAAACATTGAAAAAAATAATTTACAATTTACAAATTAAAACCATTACAAATCTTGTACACATCTGAGGTAAAAACCATGTAAGTTTAAAATAACAATATAAACATTCCACATATTTTTCAACATTTCATACATCTATTACAATTTTTGTATTCTGTATTCAGCATTGTGATTGGTCTATACACTTTTCTTCCACCTCCAACATCACCTACATCATTCTACATTTTTCTTATTTTGTTCCCCTCTCAGCATTTCAATCAGTCTTCTACAATCTTCCTTAAAGTCTTCCTTAAAATCTTCCAGTTCTCTGCAATTTAAAAACAAGTGTAAAAAACTTTCATCTTCAACTTTGCACACTTTACGTGTCACATGAATATGAATGTGGCTTCTCTCCGTGAAGGCGCGCACTCATTTTAAATGTCAATCCACTGAAACACGACATGTTGCAATCTGTGACGAAGCAGGTGAGAACCAATGAGTGTTCGATATCAGTGCTGTAAACCATGTCGTAACGCTTCTCGAGGGCGCAACGTTTAAATTTGTGTCGCACAGCAAACAAACTAAATATTACAAAATGGATAAACAATTACAGAAATGTTGTTAATTTTAAAGTTTTAAAGTGTAGTCTTGTTTAACATATGTAATCCTCCGAAACAAGTTTGCAGCACAAGTCACAAACAGAAATGTTATTTCACAATAAGTAGATGAGTAAACTGCATTTAATAAATGCGACATTAATTAATAAAGATTAATGCCACAATTTTAATATTAATACATGGGAATTCATACACATTCACACTTGGATATGTAAATAATTTACATTTTATTGCTGTCAATACATCAATATTGTACATTTTTGTGTGTATGAAAACGTAAGTAAATGTACGTGTGGTAGAACCACACTTTACGTAAAAATACACACGTATTCTCATGAGATCACGTTGCTTAATCATCGTTCCTTTCATGTTATATTCCATACATCATCTTCTTTTAGATTTTTACATTTCTGTAACCAGTACTCATTAACAGGTTTCTCAAAAACTCTCTCTCTAAAAAAAACAGTAAAACATTGTCACAGTACATTCTTTAAAAGCATATAGTTTTTCTCCCAACTTTACAATGCACTTTCCCTTGTTTCTCTTCTTCCGTGTTTTCTATTCTTTGTATCCACTCTTTGGGTATTGCTTCTTTAATTATTTCATACTTATTTCTTGTTTATTAAAATCCTCTTTCGCCACTTCAATTGTATGTATTATATACTGTAATGGTAAAAATCCCTCTTTAAATTCATATAAAACATCTCTGACTCTTGTTATCCCAACATCCCACCATTTCTTATAAAAAATCTTTCCCCTGGTTTAAAATGCCATCGTTTAAGAATAAAGGTTGATTTAAAATGTTCTCTCTACCTTGTGGATTCAAATTAACAATAGTTAAAAATTTTGCCCAAGCACTCATCAATTCTTTATAAAAATCAATCAATAAATAAAAATATTAATAAAAAAAAACATTTTTTCAGCCTTTTTTCCACCCACGTCAGCATAGCAGTCACATATAAAACATACCACAGCTTTGCCACCATTAAAACATTTAAAATTAAAACCTTCCCTTTTAATGGACAGCCTTGTCTTATTGATCTAGTTATTTTGAAACATTCTGTTAAAAACCCATTACATTTTATTCTTGTTATTGCTCCTTTATATAGAATTGTAATCCATTTGATAAAATTTTCCCCAAATCCATAACCTCTTAAAATCTTTAATAATTAAATAATTGTTCTACTCTGTCAAAAGCCTTTTAAAAATCCAAACTAATAACATTTTATTCTTCTTTGTTTTTTTTTTTCTTTCATATACCTTATTCTATCTATTACTCTTATTGTTGTGTCTGCTGTATTCAATCTGTTGGCTAAAACTTTTGTTAAAATTTTCAAATCCGTATTCAGCATTGTGATTGGTCTATAATTTAAGTCTACTTTTTCTCCTTTTCTTTTATATATCAATTTCATTAATCCCATCCCCATTCTCCGATTCATTTCCTCATTCTTAAAAATCTCTTCATATACTTCTTTTTAAAGTACCGGTTAAAAATTCTTAATAGTTGTGTAAAATTCACTCCCTAACCCATCAATGCCTG